>CM032755.1:12854393-13459499 GCA_019155195.1 Avicennia marina
TTCCACTAGAGGGGGACTGAGGTAACGACAGTGACAAGGCTTATTAAGTGGTGATTGTCTCAATTCAACCAAGCATTGCAATGACTGGTGTTGTTGTTAAGGTGTGTATCTATGTATATTGTATTATTAACTTAATTAGAATTATTGAGTGCATAATATTAAATTATATGATTGTCTTTATATTAAGTTTTTGTTCTTTTTTCTTTTTTCTTTTTAACTTATTTGGCAACATAATTGAAATTACACAATTATTCTCATTCCATATTTTATCCTTTATTTTTTCTATCCTTTCTTTCTCCTTTTTCTTCTATTCTTTTAACTTATTATTTTTATTTTTATGTTTTTTTTCAAATTTTTTCTTTTTCAAATTCTTTTGTTCATTTTTATTCTATTATTTTTAAGTATTTTTATACTCTTAATTTAAATAATTTTACTTTTATTATTTAAAATATAATATATTTATAATTTATAAATAAATTTACAAAGTGTGTGATTTTTACTACTACTAATTATAATTAAAACTCGTGAACTTATTATGTCAGACGTGAAACTTTAAATGATAATTAAGAAAATAAATACAATGTGCATTTGTTGTATTTGGAAACTGTATTTGGCATTCTGTCCGTCTTTATTTAAGGGGAAAAGAAGAACTTGAGTGATGTGTAAGAATCCCGTCTTTTTAACCTTTATCACTTTCTCCAATTTACATATAACTTTTATGTGTTTTTTTTATTATTAAATAATATTTACATAAGCATATATTCACCTATCTTGGTAGAAATGTAGAAATAGAGAGAAATAGAAAGAAAAAAAAAAGGAATAGAGAACTTGAACTAAAATTCCTGAAAATTTGTCTTGTTTATATACCTTTGCCCCCCTGTTCTATTTACATACAATTGCTATGTTTATTGTTTTTAATATTAATTGATAATTACTGTAGACATACAAAATTTTATGTCTAATCAAATTATATCGTATGGAAAATATAACTTCTAAATATTAATTAAATAAATTCCATTTATCTTTTTAATGAATTTAAACAAATATAATTCTAAAATAAATAAATAAAAATTGATATTTTAATTACCCAATCAAATGGTGCTAAATGACAAAATTTTATTAAATGAATGGAGGATAAGGACTCTATAAGATCGAGCTTATTGTTTAAATTGGATAAACTCCAAGTTGTAATAACTAAAAAATTCATGTCATATCAATTAGTTGGTACAATCTTACTATCTCTTTTATAACTATAAATAGAAATCAGATTCCACACAGTTTATCACACAAATTGAAGACTTAGAGAAATTGAAGCTAAGAAATCTCTCCAAACTCTATCTAGAATTCAAAGAAACTCCACGGCATTTATCATCAAATTTAAAACTTTCTTCGTGAAAGTCTCCAAAATTTAGTGTTTAATTCAAAATTATGGTGTTAAATTAGGAGATCAACATTAATTGAATACTCAATAAGCCATAAGAAAGATCAAGTACAAACTTTTTTCTTGAAAGTTGTTTAAATTACAAATTGTGTTCTTGAAAGAGTTCAACTGTATTTTTGGTGAAATTTAAGGTGTTCATCGTGACCTTTTTCCAAATTTGGCGTTTGAACTGTATACGCAACGTCAAATTCCGTAATTAACGTTTTTTGAAGGCCAACTCAATTTCAAAGAAGATCAAGTTAACTGATCCTTCAATAAGATTGTCAAAGTTCTTAAAATCTTGAAATTAAAGAAAGAATAAAAGGATTTAATTTAGAGAATAAAACCTATAAAAGTTACTTTGATACACATTGTTTTATCTTTACAGAATTTTTCTTATTATACAAGAAATGTTGTCCTACAGTTACATAAACACATGCTTGTTACATATTAGTGAAAATACAAGAATAAAGAGAACAAAAAGATGGGATAAAAGACATGTTCTGGTGTCATCAGTTAATGGCCAAAAGTGGAAGAAAAGGGCAAAAGCGGAAGAAAAACGTGTGGCAAAATTAGTGAATTTGGAAACTTACCACAAGTTCAAAATCCGACTCCATGGCCCAATGGATAAGGCGCTGGTCTACGGAACCAGAGATTCTGGGTTCGATCCCCAGTGGAGTCGCTCTACGAATGAGATTGCATTTTACACGTGCTCCATTTTCAGCAACCGATCTTGTTTTTCAATTAATATTTCCAGTGGCAGTACTCATCATAATTGATATTATCACGTTCCTTAATCAGTCAGGACTGCACATGAATTTTATGAATTTAATATTCAAATTTAATATAAGAATATCTTCTATATTATTATTTTAATAAAAATATTTGGTTACACTGAGCTATTATATAATTGTCCTTATATTATATTCTTTTATCTTGTCTTATCTTTTTTTCATTTCTTTCAACAATTGCTTTAGTTTGTGTTTTCTTTCAATCTTTTTGATTTTTCTTCATCTATTTATTATATATCAAGGATATGGGTCACTTTTTTGTTATACAATATTAAATTATAATAATATCTTTAGTCTTTGAATATATATATATATATATTTATTTAATTTCTTTCCCTCAATTTTAATTTTTTTCATTTTATTCCTTCAATTTTAGTTTATTTATTATTTTCAATTTCCTTTCTAAAATTTAAATTATTCAGTTTATTTTTAATTTTCATTTTTTTCTCTTATTTTTCAAATGAACTAAGTTTATATTTAAAATTACTAATACATGCGCATAATTATGTACACATCGAGTGTGCATTTAATTACTAATGTTAAACTATTTTTCAAAAAAACCAGGTTATGGACATAAAGAAAGCTTTACAGGAGAGTTCACGAGGATGGGTGGCCAATGCCCTCCGCCCATCTACCCTATCTTCCCATTAACCATTTCCCCTATGCCTTTCGTGCCATTTACCGGTTGGAATGTTGTAACTTTTATCTCAACTTTACATTAACAAGCATGTGATTAAATAATCAATTTTTAAATCATAATAGCATATAAATCATTAAGAAAACCTACCTATTAAGCTATAAAATTAAGAGGGTATTTGGCTAAACTTATTTTTAAGAGTTTATAAAATCATACAGCTTATAAAATATTTTAAAAATTTAAAAGCTCATAAATCTTATTTCAAAAATAAGTTAAAAAGTGCTTAGATAAGAATAATATGGCCATATTATAAGATGTTTTTTGAAATTTATAAAAATAGATGATTATAGTTTTTTGGTATAATTATTATAAAAATGAACTAAATCTCATTAATATTATAAAAATAAGAATATTAATGTCATTTTAGAATAAGAGAGTATTTGATTGAGTTTATAAGCTCTTTCAAACATCTAATAAGATATTTAAAAGCTTATAAGATTTCAAAATAAGATGTTTGGAGTTTATAATCTTCTTACAAATAAGTTGACTTTTTTTGATTTATTTTCAAATATCTTATAAGCTACTTCATTAATTTATATATATATATATATATATAATTAAAAATAACATAAATATTTCTATTACATTATATTGATAATATTTTTTTTATTATTACACCAAAAAATTAAATTAACTATGATGTTTTATTTAAAAACTTTATAAACTTATTTTAAAAATACGATGTATGAGCTTATAAGTTTTAAAAATATCTTATAAATTATATAATTTTATAAGTTATTTAAGATAAGCTTAGCCAAACACCTTCTAAGTTAAGAAACACTAATTCATTTTTACAGGTTTATAAGTTCTAAATATCTTACTTTTTGAATTGGAGTTCTTTTAACAAAAGATTTTATAAAGATTTTTTAAAAGTTTATAAGTTTTTCAGTAATCTTATAAGATATTTTAAAGACCTTATCATTTTAACCAAACACCCTCTGACTCAAACATGAAGGTTATACGTTTTCAATTTCCAATCTCTAACTCATGTTTCCATGCATATATTCGTTTACCCAACTCACTGTAATATAGAAATATAGATCAAAGCACTCAAATCAATCTATCTCTATTGCCAACCCATGCTCATATACCTCTAAAAAATATAATAAAACCCAATTTCCCAAGTATTAAACGACCCATGATGACTCGGCATTTGAATTTAGGAATTGATAAATTTCACAAAAAATGAATCTTACTTCTAAACTCAAGAAATGGACTTTCTATTTTTTTCAATGAATGAATGTGTTGACCCACAAAAATAAATGTGGGTTGGAAACAAGTAGGTAGTAAATGAGAAGAGCATGCATATGGTGAGAGTATTCAATGTGGGAATCTTTGTCTGAGTGTCTGACGGCAAAAATTGATAGCAGACACACCCCAACCCCTTCCTCTGTTGGCAATAATTCTTGCAGAGATTCTCTTTTGTTCATTATGATAGTTTTGGAAGTTTGCTCTTCATATTTATGGGCTCACTTCTCTCATTTACTCTCCTCAACCAACTCATCTTTAATACATATCACAAATAAGAGATGTAGCAGACTTCCAAAGGTGGAAAGGGAAACAAATTGTTGAAAAGGTGAAATAAATGTTCACCAGGAAGAAGCAAAATGAATCAAATAGGCAGTATGATGTTTAGGGTTTTTGGGTTGAAGCCAGTCAAGAATCATCCCAGGTAAAGGGTCTGGCGTGCATGTTCTCATAGTTGGAAGTGTTGATCTTTGGTGGTATGAAGTCCAGGTAGAGTTATCATGCTGGCACAAATCAACAAGAGGGGTCAAGACACGTAGATCAAATCCTGTGGCAAATTTTTACTAGTTTCTTGTATCTTCATATTTTCATAAATGACAGGAACTACATAATAATATACATGACAGTTATATATATATATATCAATGGACAGAGGGACGGAGGCCAAAAATAAGGACAGAGGATTTCATTGGTGAAACATGAACTTTTCCGAAATAAATTCACAATTCAAGTTCTCTGAATTTCACCCACAAGTGTAGGGGTTACTGAGATTTATTCGAAATAAAAAAATTTAATGCAAAATCAAATGATATGGTACTCCAAAAGACAAAAGTGAGACAATATAAAGAATAAGTAGATAAAATGAATACTTTATTTATATAGCATATTTTATGTATATATAAAGATCAATGAATCCATTGTTGATATTGGCAGTTTAAATTTGTAGTAGCCAAAACGACTCAAATATAAAATTGTGAATTATGAGATGTGAGGTAACTTTATCAATTTTTAAAAATATAATTGTATTATAAACCCACTTAGGGTATCAGATTTAAGAAAGGTTGTCAATAAACAAAACTATTCAACTTGAACTTAAATTTGGGCTCAAATTAGAATTTTGAAAAATTTTTAAACTCAATTAGTTTATTTGACTTAAATTTGGGCTTGAAGTCCACCGTATGAAATTGAATTCAAATAATTTTTAAGTTCAATTCGTTACTTGGGACTCAACTCATTAACCCCTCTAGGTCATTAACCGCTCTAGGTTTAAGCAAGATTTGTATATTTTTAATGATTATGTATGCATAATTAATTTTCCGGATAAACTGATATCAAGAAAAGGGAAAAACATGGTCAGAATAAAAGAAGAGAAAAAAATATATATATATAACAGACATTTCAGCTGAAACTACCATTAGCTCTTAATTTTGTACGAATAACCCTTACTTTCCAAATAGGCTTCAATTAATTAAGACTCTTCCCCTTTATTTTTGTTATTCATCACGTATATATGTCCCTTTGAATTATCCCATATTTTTTCTTCCTACGTATAAAGGTCAAAATTAAAAATTATGGACCCTCCCGCTTTGGAACAAATGGCACCAATACATATTGACAATTCACTCAAAAGCCACTGTACGTGACCCATGAATACTAAATTCGACCGAAGCCGGGCATAATTGTTCCCTACATCTTCTTAGAAAACAAACATGAGTTAGAGAAAGTGACATTTCACGTTGGTAAAAGAAGAAAAAAAATGACTTGTATATAAGTAGATATTTGACCCATAACTCATAGTCTTAAGATTTTGAATTAATACATAGTGTCAAGTCTATTTATATACATACGTACATATAGGTCTATGGACAGCTGTCCTCGATTTTGTTGGGTTTCACTTTAGGCCCAACATATGAGTAATGCTTCTGATTTGGTTGGACTTCTCTTCTTAGTCCAACAAGGTCCAATTAGAGTTTATAATTAGGCCCGCCACACTTCCAGTAAGTGGTATCAGAGTTAATGATTCAATTTGAGACAAATATGAAGACAGTGCTCGGTGATTGTATGAAAGATTCATATCCATGAAAAGTCCACGGAAGTGATAGGCATGCAAGTATGTTCGGAGATCATATGGAAAGCCCAGAAGAAAGGCCCACATAATTGATGAGTATAAATGAGTAATTTGATGAAATTGTTAGATACTTAAAACGTTTTTGATTGAGGAGGAGCAAGTAGAAAAAACTCATATTAGATGGGAAGATTGTTGCGAAATAAATATGAGTTAGACAAAGTGACATCCTACATTGGTAGAAGAAAAAAAAAAGTGATTTGTATATAAGTAGATACTTAACTTATAACTCATTGACTTAAGGTTTTTGGTTAATACATGTTGTCAAGTCCATTTATATACATGTACACATACAGGCCTGTGAACAGTTGTCCTCGATTTCGTTGGTCTTCGTTCCAGGCCTAACAGACGTTGTCTATAGATAATGCTCCGGATTTAGTTGGACTTCTTCTCCTAACCCAACAGGTCCAATAAAAGTTTGTAGTTAAGTTTGCCACACTCCCAGCACATCTCTACCATAAGTTTGCAAAGAAATAAAAATAAAATAAAAAAGTACTTACATGCAATAATGTCCATATATGTAAGAGAATTCCCAACGTATATTTAACTTCCCCCATAAATCGACTTCACTCCAAATCAATGGAACACAAACTACTATAATCTCTGGATTGAAACAAGAGCCATATATATTTAATTCTTCTTAAATAATTCACACCACAGCGGGACGCTAATACTGCACATATAGCTGCGTGAGCAACAGTCTATTGCCTACACTTAGAGATGTATTATTATTTATTGTAGTTGGAGTGTCGGAGGGGGTTAATCAAGGGTTAATGCGGACGTGTGGAAGTGGATTTTGAACTTGTATGGTCGGCCATATTAAAGGAATGGTCAAAATTAGATGAGTATGGCTCTTCAATAGTCCTACATTCAATAAACAAAACTTACATAAGCAAACCATGCAAGGAAGCTGAACTTTATAATAATGCTGAGAACGATACACATATAGCCTGAGAAAATAAACTCACCTAGAGGCAGCGACCCACACCCAATTAGCATTAGGAATTATGTCATTATTATTATTTTTTGTTAAATTTAGGATTCTCTGGTAATATCGTATGGAAAAGCCAACAAGAATCAATGTATTAGCAAGTCCGGCTAAACACTTTTGGGAGGCAAACAATATTATATATTGTCATTCACCAATTGACCTTATACTACATTGAAAAATTCCAAAAGATTCAAACCTTCAAACAGGACTAGCGCTGCTTCCATGGGTATGATGAAAAATTACCAAGATATTGACACGGCTCAATCAGAATCGTAAGTGATAAAACCCTAACCCTTGTTGCCTTTTGTATAAGAGCTTATAAAGCTAGTTGTCTCTGAGTGAGCCGAGCCAACATCACAGTAACTATTTCAACTCTTTTCTCTCCACAATAGCAGAACAAACTTATTAAAACATGACAAAACGAGGAAGAAATTAAATCACTTGCTAGGATCTTCAACTTTCTAGTACTTTTCACTCTTTTCACGCTAAACAGAGAAGAATATAAAGGAGAATGGATTACATATTATGAAGGCATATCATGGAATGAAGAAGAGAAGAATTATGGTGAGCAAGTTAGGAGGAACGTGAGAAAATGGGGTTACTTTTCTCACTCTTAAAGAAGAAGAATAAGAAAAAGAAGTGTGGTTGTGGGTGCATTTAAAATCCTCGACTACCAAACCAAGAAAAGAAGAGGACCAGCCCATTAATGGCAGCAGACGACCCATAAAGACGTAAAACATATTCTCTATTTCTCTCACTCTAAATTGCAATGAATATAAAGGAATCTCACCAATAACTCTACTACTGTCTCTTCTTCGTCTTAACACAGATTTATTTATTTCTATACATGCGATCTAGTCATCCTTTTCTTTTTCTAAGGTTCAATCTGGCCATTTAATTATCTAACTAATCTCTTCAGCTCGTTGTTAGCTACCAAACTTTCTTGCCAAGGGCAAAACCTGCAAAAATGATCAGCTGTCTCCCCCTTATGGGCTGGACATTACTTCTATTTGCCCATGAGTCAGTGTCTACGAACAAAACCAGATTGGATTTGATTCAATTCCCACTAAAAATGTGGTTAATTAACACAAGATCGGTTTGAGTTGGTTTTTCACTGTTGCAGCCTCGGCTTGGATATTATAATTGTGTCAATTACAGTTCTAATACAAACTTAATAAGTTAGGGTTAAGTTTTCAGTGTACAGGTTGAAAATAAGTCAAACTTGCGAACTCAAGAGAAAAAGAGTCAATTTTTAGTTATTCTGTGTTGACCCGCAAATCCATAAATTCACTTATATATTTAAAATAATTTAATAAATATTTTTATTAACTATTTTTTATTTTTATAATCTTTTTAAGTTATTAATAAAATAAATAGAAACTAATTAAATAAATTTAAAGGCTAAAATAGCAAGATTCAATCTTCACCAAAATTAAAGTATCTAGCATTTGATATTTTTTATTTACCATTCCACACATTTTGAGTTTGAAGGCGAGGAGGGATTCCTTTTCCTTCTTCTCCATTTATTATATTTACATGATTATATATTTTACTAAAATTTAATTTAATAGAATTTATAATGACAAGAAAGTAGAATTCAAACTTTGAGTGCATTTTGAATTATTTTTTGAAGTAATATTATTGAAACCAGAAAAAAAATTGTAGTGTGGAAAAATATATTTCTGAATTCATTTTGGTCCAAATATATATATTTTTTTGATTACAAGTTGATGGGTTAAATCCGAAAGAGCCGTGAAATCAATAGGTTGGATTCAACCAAAAAAAAAAAAAAAAAGACCTATGAAAATAGATAGATCAATTTCAAATTGATGATTTGTGTAACATGATTCATAACCCCCCCCAATCCTACAGAGTTGGGAAAGGAACTGGTCTCTTTGATTACACGTTACAGGAAACTCTTTCCCAATACACGTTTCAAGAAAGAAATTTTCTTCATGCTGCACGTACATATCAAGAATTGCCATTCATCCAACTTCTTATTTTATTCTTCTTCTACTTCAATCTTGTTTAATAAATTTAATTGCAACAGTTTCTTTTGAAATTCAAAAACTGAATAATTAGATGCCATTTTGTCCCGGTTGAATCAATTATTCTGAGCCAATTTAAACATAGGAACAATATTTCATCATATACACGCGATGCGACGCGGAAGCAAGAGTAGGTTTTGAATTAGACATAGCACGCAAAGAGTAAAGGATTAAGCGTGTTCACTTTCAAACCCACACAAACACAATATTTGTATGAAAAACATAGGAATCCACATGTAAAAAATAATATCTCTACTAGGAAAAAACAACTTGAATAAATCCTAATTCTACTAAATAATAACAAAATAAATAAAAAACCTTATCTAGAACTAGTTTTGAAACCTATCTAAATAAATAATATAATAATCTTAAATTAACAAAGAGAAGAATCTTAAGAAACTAGGAAATAAAATCCAGGTAGGATTCTTCCACTATGCGTAACTAGTCTCACCCTTCTGTGCAATCGATCCAGCAGTTCGATCTTTTAATTGACAGATTGATATTTCAAAAGTTGGTCTTTATCACGATTGATTTGAAATTGTTCTGCCTTCGACGTAATCGACTAGCAATCCTTGGAGATCAATTGCACCTCGCTCGCTACAGATGATGCTTCATATCAGACCCTCTCGAGAAAAAATAAAAAAAAAAAACGTTGTCCTTGTGTTTCATGAAAAACTGGGGTTCCATTGAACTTGCAAAAAGTAAAAATTATAAGATCCCATGTGTATTTTTCTTGCATGCATGAGAACCTTGAATATAACTTGTTGCACTAAAATTCTTGACGGTCTTCCAAAATCACTTATGCATGTTTTATCCATATTTTCACACAATTGTTTATCTTAACATGCGTTCTCTAAGCAACCACAGTATGAATTCCATCTCATGCACCAAATTCTCTTTTCTCTCTATGATGAGCAATAGAAATAAGAAATTTATTTAGTGACTAATTCATGGGCGCCCTTCACAGTGATTAATTGACAAAATAAATTCTATTTGTGACACCAATTAAAAAGATGAACCAAACCATTTATTCAAACTATGATCACTACATACTTCTATAATACACCTATTAGAAGTATTACGAGGGAGGATTCTTCAAACAGAAGCTTTGTAGTACTCCATGCGGTGGTGACCAATTCTATTGTCAATTTAATATATATCTGGAATGGACTTGAACTTTAGCTATTGACTTTGAATATAATAGCCACCTTTATTTGTTGTTTGAACTGAAATTCCTTCTTGTCGTCATTACCCGTGATCCCGCTTGAGTCAAATAGCAGACGAAACAAGCACAGATGTTGATACGTCCATCTTAATTGATAAAACCACTGTGCTATTTCAAATCTTGAGGCATGAATTTGCCTTCGTGATATTGGCTTTCTTCACTGCTGTAGATCGCGCACCTTCTTTCGTGCATGATGTTCTTCTCACCGTATTTAACTATTCTACAAATATCCCCAGCCACTATATCATAGCATATACATCTTGTTTCCATAGATGCCCAAAATAATATGGCAATCATCTATAGCAACAACACCACACGCACCTCGTCAAAATATTTGTCCAAATTAAAAGGCACTTAACAACAACTTCATGAGTCAGGTTTGAATTAAACACAACATGCAAAGAAATAAAGGATTAAAGTATGCTTAATCCCAAACTCAAACAAAGACAAGATTCGCATGAAAAATACGCGAATCCATGCATAAAAATAATTTTATGAAACCGAAAATTCGTTCAAAATTGAGAAGGCTCGTTTTAATAGGCTTAAGTATCCTATTTATAGTTAGAGAGTCCAATTCTTATAGAGTTTAGTCTCCATTAAGAAAAACAACTTGACTAAATGCTAGTTACATTATATAATATCAAAATAAAAAAAATCCTATCTAGAATTTGTATGGAAACCTATCTAAATAAATAATTATAACAAATTGACAAGGAAAAAGAATCTTAAGAAACTATGAAATAATTCGTGTGGGATCCTTTTTGTTTTGCGCGATCGATCTCACCATTCCATGCGATCAATCGCAGCCCTTCTATTGACCTAGAATGATCTTTTAGTCGTCAGATCAATATTCCAAAAACTGATTTTCATCGCAATTCATCCCAAATCGCTGTGATCTATCGACAATCAATAGCACCAGCTTGCTGCCCCCAAATAACGTTCCTCGTCAACAGCTTCATCAATATAGTTGTATTTTGCTTGTCTTCTTTTCAATCCATCATTTACAGTATCATCGCGTTTTTCATTATGTGCAAAGATTGGAAAGCACAATGTCAAATCATGTTTTGTTAATGGACAAAAAAGCTTACTTGAATAATGAAATGTTAGGTAAAATGATAATTAATGATTGGCGCAAAAAATAAAATTTTAATTTTTAAGTTGTGCTTTTAGGTGTATTTTTATCAAAAATTGTGTAAAAATAAGATTATAAAAAATAAAAAAATATATTAATTATCATGTGTGTTTTGGGGTGAAAAATTAAAAAATTGGAAAACAAAGATAGCCAAAAACAAAAAAAAAAGGAACTTTGGTTAAAAAAGTATAAAATTCCAGAATGTATCTCTTCCAGCACGGCCAAATGAAACTTAAACCTGTCAAACTACTGAGATCTTTTTTACAATTCATTTCGATACCTGAAATAGAAATTTTTACAAAATACTTATATTAAATAATAAATTTTTGAAGAAGTTAATATAAATTAATAGTTGTTACTAACCGTCAGCAACCGTTGTTAACTCATGGTTTTTAACTTTCAAGCAATAACTATGTTAATTTTGACACTTCAAAATGGCCGTTCATTTCATTCAAAAGAAAACCATTCATTGACTGGTCATGCATGCAAACTTTTGGTAAATGGATTGTCCAAACAATGCAATGTTTCCGTTCATGCCAAAGCTGCAGATGCCTTTCCAAAAACAAAAGTCACCTTTCCCTAAATGAAACAATGCAATGATTGTATAAATGCCTGTGCGTGGAATTTTAATGAAGGGGAAGAACTATTAAACCACAATAAATACAGAAAGGGTGACGTACAAAGCTGGTGAACGCATGAAATTATTTTACAACTAAATCTGAGAAAAAGAAATCGAAGCAGGTTTGAATCCCATAAACAAGAATCCAAACAAAATTCTTACGGAAAATTCAAGAAATCTTGAATTAATTGGTAAAATAATGTAAAGATATATTATATACGAATGTCCAAAAGTCTGCAAAAACTCGTCGCCAACCTCTATATATATGATTCTACAAAACCCTAGATTAAACTACTTAAAATCCTGGCCAAACTATAAATCTGGCAAAAAAATCTGGCTATTTGAATCGATCCTCAGCATTCCCGATCGATTTTAGTTGATCCTATTCGAGCGCGATCGTAAATCCAGTCGTCTGCCATGTCGATCGCTCGCATTGAGGTCGATTCGGTTTTAGTGCGACTGATCCCGTCTCGTGTGATCGTATTTTCAAAAGCCCTCTTTTTTCCAATATCGTCAATCCAGCATGCCCGGCATCGATCCACCTTCTTTTCAAGTTGATTGCAGCCCTGTTTCTAGCCATACTTTGATTCGTTTATCCCTTTGTCCAAAAATACCAGCCTATGTCCACATCAAATCCCTCTCCTGAAAAGAACTTGTCCTCAAGTTGCTCGAAAAACCCAGGGTCTAATGTGAGTCAATTCTTCACACCTCCTGGATCCCACACAATAATTATGAAAATCGTTTCACTAAAGTTCTTAGGTGCAACTTGCCACTCTACATTTCATGGCGGTCTTCCCGAACCAGTTATGCATTCTTCATCTATTTTCTTGGCATGATCTCTTCACCAAACAAATATAACCACAACTTAGTAATCACGCCTATCTCATAATACCATTTTCAACTTCTTAGGATGCATTCCACTCTTATTCCAGAACAATCAAATGAAATATCCAATCTACTTAACTACCCACTCCTTACCACTTCACTTTGCTCAACAAGTAAAACAAAATCAAATTGCAACACATCACATGAATATTTGGTAAAATAATGTCATGTAATGGTACCAACTCACGTATCCCTTGCAAAGTATTACCATTGCATACCTTCAAGATGCATCCACTCGTCTCATTAACATGGGAAGGTTCACCACACATAAACCTCGTGCCCCAAGAAAACGGTATGGTGCTTAAAAACTTTCTTAAATTCGATATAAAGAGATTAAATCACATACCTTCGTTAGTTACTCTGAATCACAGTCACCACCCTTTCTCGCTTCGTATGCTGCAATTCCTCATCTCTAAGAGTGTCCTTATTCCCTCCTTTTAGTGTCCTGCATACCTTTCGTAACCATATAAACAACTCTTTCGTTCTTGCTCTCCTCTTACTCCTCCTCATTTTCTTCTTCCAACTCTTCACTGACTTTTACGGGGTTGCATTTGCATAGGTTTATCTTATAATCCCTGTGCTTCACCATATTTAGCAGCCATTGCTTCGGGCAATTATTTGAAGGATGTCTTGCTCCACCAAATTGATAACACTTGTTTCCTCGTATATTTAGCATATGGATTGAGAATTTTCATGCTACCTATTGGTAGATCCTTAAGCAAGTTCCCCTTGGACGCTTCTTGACCAACCTCCACTAGTTGCTTGCCCTCACATTCCTTTTAAATTTAGTTCATCTAACATTTCTTTCTGCTCCAACACACTTATCTCCTTGTGCTGGGTTTTCCATTTTAACAAAGTTTTAGCCTTTCAAGCCAAATTAAAGGCTTGATTCAACATAGCAACTGGCTACACCCTTATCTCACTTGTAATGTCCAAATGTAAACTATTCAAAAACCTTAGAAACAATCATGGCTCTCTCCCAAACATTATTATGGGACATTAAATGAGAAAGTTCATTGTAATATTCAATAGCTGACTTATTTCCCTAGGTGTAGTGCAGGAACTAACAGAACAAGATCTGCTCATAGTTTGGTGGAAAAAATCACCCCCTTAGCCATGCTTTCATTCTCATCAACAAATTAATGGGTGGTTCACCTTCACGGCTATGCCTTAATTAAACCTACTCCCACTAAGCTATAACGCCACCTTTCAAATAAAAGGTCACCTACTTCACCTGGTGTTCTTTAAGAATATTCACATTTTAAATAATCTCTCCACCTTGAACAACTAGTCTAGGAACTCTTCAATACCTGCATTTCCATTAAATGTAGGAAATTTGGCTTTGATCAAAGGTTCATTATATTGCCATCTATGTTGATAACGAGTTCCAAGAATAACAAAGGGATTTGCATCCCTGCCATCTTCATCCCATGGTTCTTCCCCATTAAAATTGTCATGATAGTTATATAACGAGTTTCTACGATTAACACGGGGTCCATTACCCCAATATACCTAATCGACAATCAATCTCTTGCCTCGATGATCTAGAAAATCTGCATCCTCAGTTTCCACACCATGTATATGCTAGAGGAGAAGGTCAATAGAGCTTTAGAGCCTATCCAACCTAGATTCACACTCCAATTTTATTGACTGAACTTGCAGGCTAAGTTCCCTGTACGCAGTGTACATATCAAATAGTGTCTTTAGATTGCTTTGAACCATGATATCTAATTCATGGATAAAAAAGCCTGCTCTAGTACCACATGATGCGGAAAGCTGTTGAACCCAAAATTATTTCATGAGTAAATTTAGAAAAAGGAATTGAAACATGTTTGAATCCTGAAAACAAGAATTCAAATAAAATTCTAGTGGAGAATGTTGGGTTTTAATGGGTTTAAGGTTGAATTTTTAAATTTTAAAGCCACAAAACAATAACATACACGCAGTAGAATGACACCCCAAACTTGTTTCGTTTTTACCATAAAACATGCATTAATTGAAAAGTGTCGAAAAGACATGTAACTAATGTACCTTTTGGAATCATATTCCAATTGGTTTGCTTGATATCCTCAAGTTGTGGTCTCTGAATATTGACCTCTAGTTTGTCCATAACACTAGAATGTTGATGATTGTCTTTTACACCTTACGGAACCCTTTTTGCAAGGCTCTTACTTAAACATTTTTGGGCGAGAAGGCCTTTGGTGACAATAAGAAAGTGAGAGAGTAGCTAGAACTTTCTTTCTTCTTACTAGATAGGAGGCACACAAATTTTTTTAATTTTTCGCATGTTTAGAAGTCTTCTAAACATGTATATGTAGTTAAGGATACATTAGTGATGGGCTCTGTGGACTTACTACATAGACCTTTAACAATTTATAGCCTGCGAACTATTAATCATTAATCCCCATTAATAATTGTAGTCCATACTTTTTAATTATTAATCTTTATCAATAATTAAGGCCTCGCTAGCCTCGTGTTTATTAATTTCTATTAATAATTAAGGTTTAATAGAATTATGTCCTTCAACTTAATTAATTTCATTAATCAAATTAAAAGCTATCACATTTCTAATTAATTATTAAATTATTAACAGTTCCTTTAATTTAATTAATCTTTATTAATTAAATTAAATATGCATTGTGCTTTCAATTAATAATCTCATTGTTAACAAAGCATCATAGTAATTTATTTGGTCTAATCTAATTGTTACAAAATAAATCCTCCATGAGTCTTCTCAAGACTCATCCATGAGGCTACTCAAGCTGCATTCACGTCCCACCAGTTTAATACTCATCATACATTCTAACCTTTTGTATGTGATTTGTTAGATTCATCTTTAATGAGCAACAAATATAATTCAAAAAATATGCATATCGCCTAACTTACGATCTATATTGTAGTCCAATTAAGATGAAGTAAAGCAGATCACAATGAACCCTCCTAATTGTGAATACTATGTGGTATAAATATTTTGTCTGGCTTTGTCTCAATTGAGCGAGAGTCATAAATTTAGTCAAACTCACAAATTCAGTCATATAACCAATAGATATTATCTCATGAGACTAATATTTTAATCAGAAACTCCTTTTCGATGACACACTCCCTTGGCCAAAATTTTTTGTCTCATAGAGTATCAATTGCATAAAACAAATGTCTTGCTTACTTTCAAGGAGACAAATGCCTTATTGAACGCACATATACTTCTATACACATTTGGACAACCGCACGTTGGGCTCATGAGCATATTATATACCTAAATAGATATTAACATTTAATGTTCTAATGACATATTAACCATCAAGCACACAAGACAATTATACTGTCTTAGGTCTAAGACCCATATACACTTAGCATGATCACGAAACAGGATATTGACAGCTTCGAGTAAACTCCATATATCTGTTTCATTCTGCAAGTCATTGTTTGAATGTTCATTCTCTAACGACGCATCTAAACACCAGTATTCTCAATATCTCATACAAAACAACATGACATCTATCGCATAAATATAAGGTGTGTAAGTTGGATCGACTTTCTAATACACTTTAGTGTGTCTGTGACCCATAAACTAGTTTTAGTGATTGAGTATAAAACAATCTTGCATTGGTATTCATAACTTCTTATGAATAAGGTTTCTTAACTCAATTAAATAGACACATGCAGTATTTTTTGCTATTCAAAATTTACATGCATGAAGACTTGCTATGATATTGATATAAATAAATTAATATTTTATTAATTAATGTGAAGTTATATATATAAAACCAAAATACCCCTAGTATCTCTCATTAGTTATTGGCGTTAGAAAGCCTATCATTGATAGAAAATTCTAAAAATTTTACATTAATTGGTAAAATAATGTAAAGATTATATCCAAATGTCCAAAAGTTTGCAAAAACTCATCCCTAACCTCCATATATAAAATTCTAGACTATAATTATGGTTAAAAATCCCGCCATCCATTACTTATTGATCCTAGTCGATCTTGTTCAAGCGCGATCCATTTGTTTGCCATGTCAATCGCTCGCGTCATGATCGATCTGATTTCAGTGCGGTTGACACTTATGTCTATGTCTCTTTCGTGCGATTGGTGGCGTCTCGGGGGATCATATTTCAAAGCCCCTCTTTTTCCGAGCATTATTAATCCTGCATGCCCCGGATCGATCCACCTTCTTTCTTGGTCCCTTGCAGCTCTATTTCCAGCCATATTTTGATCTGTTTGTCCCTTCTTCCAAACATACTAGCTGATGACCAAATCAACGGGTTCAGTGTTTTATGGACTTGAAATATTCTCTCTTCTAATCGAATACTTCATTTTCATTTCCCCTGGAATCCTATGTAGCTGAACCCTTTCTCTTTCCTTGTCCATAAGGGTATTTGGTGCAATTATTCAACAGAGTGTAGTCTATTGAGTGGTACTATATTAGACTTATAATTATGAACAATTAATTTTCAAAAAAACACCTTCATAGTGTAAAAATAGTTCTTGAGACTGTATTTTCAATGTTACGTTTATCTAGTTTATTTGTTCTTTCTATAAATTTTTCTCCTATTTTAATTTTGGGGATAATTTCCACAAATCATCGTGTGCCAAATACCAAGTCAAACGGCAGTACAATAACTGCAAATTTGACATGAGAATGTAAGAAGACGGGCAAACGTACAATTAGATCCTAATAACTGCTCATGAAAATTTTCTTCATCTTGTTATTTCTTACCCGATCAACTCACAAGAATCACGACACTGGCTCCAAGCCAAACGTATCCCAATGTTCCTGTAGGTCTCACTTCATGTTAAATCAACATCAAATTGGAAGCAACGCATCTGCGGATGGATCATGGTGATCAAGCTTTGTTTGTCGGAACTCACGTTGTTTGCCGTACAAATAGTTCTCATTTCTACGTGCAGTCTGTTATAGTTAGCAAACAGGGCTACGGCAACCAAGAGCCCCTTTCCGTGCTGGACTTTGGTGTGGTTCCGTCCATGATGAACCGACGGACTCGCCATCTCCCCACCGTCCAAACATTTTACGCCGTCAAATGCAACCCCGATCTTTCACTTATCAGGAAAATGGCCGCACTCGGCTCCAGCTTCGACTGCGCCAGCCGAGCCGAGATCGAGGAAGTTTTGTCACTAGGCGTCTCTCCGGATCGCATTATTTACGCCAACCCATGCAGAGAGGTATCGTACCTAGAATACGCAGCAGAAGTCGGCGTCAATCTCGCAACATATGATTCGGAATTCGAAGTTCCGAAGATCTAGAAGCATCATCCCAACTGCGAATTGCTGATTCGGATCAACCCCCCAGACGAGGGAGATGCTTCGTTCCCGCTGGGCAAAAAATTCGGTTCCCTCCCGGAGATGGTCGAGCCACTGCTCCGGACCGCTCAAGCGGCGCAGCTTCGAGTAGTCGGCGTTGCTTTCCACGTCGGCTGCAGCACGAGGCGTGGCGCGCATACAAAAGCGCCATTGAAGCGGCTAGAAACGTGTTTGATGCGGCAACTTGCATTGGCATGCCTAAATTGCGGTTGCTTGACATTAGCGGCGGCTTCCGGGCGGGGGGACCAATTATTTGAATCCGTGGCGGAGTATAGAACGTCTGGTGTAACAGAATATTTCGGTGACGATCCAGGAGTGACCGTCATTGCAGAACCTGGATGGTTCTCTGCAGGTCCGGCTTTCACTCTGGCAGTCAATATTATAGGAAAACGGACTGGATCAATGACGGGATTTATGGATCGATTAAGCTTTACGACGACATTCACGAGAAGATAAAGCCGACGTCGTTTGCATGCACGTCGAATCCTGGTAATCCGACTTGCCGTGGAAAGAAGGCTCATGTGTCCACAGTGCGATGCCGCTGATACAGTGCTGACGTCGCACCAGCTCCCGGCACTGCGGATCAACGATTGGCTGATCTTCCCGAAAATGGGAGAGTACGCTAAAGCTCTGGCCTCGAACTTTAATGGCTTCGCTTGTGATTCCATCTTAATCTACTTGGCTTACCCTAACCCGATTTAAATGTAATCTGCATTGCGTAGTGCATATGACTCTTGTCGATTAATCTATACTATATTATCTATACTATTTATAATGGTTGGAGCCTTAGAAAAATTACTTCGTAGTCAAAACTAGAATTACTAATTTACCCTTTTAAATATTCTTTAAAACTTGCTTACAAAAATTGTGCAAGTTTGCGGTTAAAGACATAAGTTTGGCATAGATATAATTAACTTGAGAAGTTGCACGACACGTTTGACCCCATTTTCTACCCCACAAAGCAGCAACTACTTTGGTTCAGTTTTTTTGTCCATCACACAAGGAGATAGACTTCAAATTGCTATTTATTTATAGACGGGAAATCAACCAGAAATCTATTTTTTGTTGTTGGCGGGAGAGCAGATTTTTGTGATCATTTACTTGAGGCTCCTTTTAAAATTTTGTTTGGTGAGATTTTTAAAAAATTTTGATAAATTCATTTTCATTCACCATTTGTGGAAAGCATAGATTCTTGGGATAGATCACTTGAGGTTCCTTGCTACTTGGCGAGATTTATGTTAATATTCAAAAAATTTTTCGTTTATTAATTACATTGATAGAAATGTTTGTTTTTGTTTTTTAATTGTGCTTTAAAGACTATAGTGTAAAATGAAAACAATCATTGTTAGAACAACTAAATGAACTCTACAAAAACAAGGTTCTCTCTGATCTATTGCTTAAAATTATATGGAAACATTTATTGCTTTTGAAGAAAGATCTACACGATGCAATTGTAAACAATAAGCCCCCTATCAAAAGACACCCGAGTGGGTAAGACCACGTAAAGTTTGATGGAATAGCATTGCTTGCAAAAATGTTACCACTTCGAAGGAGCTTCTTATCATTATAATTATAAACTATATTTATATCGCTGATTTATTTCCCAACTCCCTTATCGGGGTATAAAGATTTCTACAAAACTTTGGCCATGGATTATAGCAGGAGTCTATGTAGTCAAAGCATCAGGCAGATTGGTGGGAGCTCCCAGCACCTTACCACCAACATCTGGAAAGGTTTCATGTCCAGGCAAGGGGTTCACCTTTCCCTTGGCGTTTACGTGTACGGGATATTTGAGAATATGACCTTGTAATGGAGTGTACTTTTCAGCCGTGAATCTCTTCCAGTTATCTTCTGCCACGCGATTCACATGCTCCACACAATCCAGTTTCTTAGGGTCCTGGAAACATTTATCAATCTTTCCCAAGTGCTCTGCCCAAAGGGACATTCTGTATCCGTATATCTGCAGACGCGTACTATTTCAGATGGCTAATGTATATTTGTAACATATGAGGTGTGAAACGTTTCTTTAAGGATGGTTGATAGCTAAGAATGTTTTGGTTCATATTTAGGTCGTGCCAGGCTAGTTTCCGTTACTTAAGAGGCAGGGGTTTTCTTAAAGCTAACCTGGCCACGTGGATGTTCCTTCTTCTTAGCCCAGGTGCGATGGGGCTGATATGCACCCATGGCAATCTCTGTATCTCTTGAGCCATCCATGGATCGTTGGTTGATATTGGCAGAACCAAGTATGACATACTCGTCATCTACTATCATTCCCTTGGCATGCACATAAATCATGAATCGTCCATATTTTTGAGAAGCTGATTCCTGGCAAGAGGATATATATTCAAGTTATAAATGGATTGAAGCAGCAATGATTTCCAGTACTTACATCCAGTGCCAGAGAAATTTGATGGTATCTTCAATCGCGTGAATTAGGTACAATGAAAATATACCATGACGTTCAGCATATGATTAAACTCCATAACCTACTAATTATTGTATTATATAGCACATTATAACAAAGTTACTTAGAAATATGTGAGCTAAGCCAAGAAAAATCAAGGTATTCTTGAAGCAAGAGAATAAGACTGTTCATACCCAAAAAATAAAATCAAATCAAATTTTGCAAAAGTTACTCTATTTACATTTGATGAGGGTTGCCTGTGTGAATATGACTCCTCGCGATTGCCAAGACAGTAGAAATTCAGATAGTCTGTTGGATGTGCATTCTCAAGATTAGCAGACTTGAGTTCTTGAGCAATAATTTCATACATCATTTGCATTGTTTGCCCCTACAAAATCAAATATTTCAGGACTGAAGTCAGCAACTTGGATAAGAACAGGCATGACGGGACATGAGCCTATAATTGGTAATTCATTTGAAAAACGTACTCAGATTATTTACACATGAAAAGCATTATGCTCAGTTAAAGAAAATATTCACACACAAATCGTAGAAGAATCAAGCAGCAAATTTTTCCCCTTGGCAGCAAACAGCTCAAATGAAAGGCTTATTTTTCTATCCATGATGCATCTTACAGTCCTAATATGAAGAGGAAATGTCCAGATAAATTCTTCAGGAGTGCTTGACTATTAAGAAAATTATTGACAACCAAAAGTTTGACACAGTTTCAGTTTGTTCGGTGACTTTACCTGCCAATAAAGGATTTCTTGTACTGAGGCAGAGCTGGGAACGCCCTCTGGCCACAATGGGATGACAACATAAACAGAGAATCTCTCCTTTGCCCGTATTTTACTAGCAATTTTTAGTGCCAGTTCCATCGGGATTAAGTTGTCAGCACCTGAGGGACAATTTGAGATATAAATTAATGAAAGCAAGAGAAAAATCTGTGAGAACTATCAAGCTGAAAATTAGCCAGCTGCTAGTTTTGGTATATCTCGTGTCACATTGACAAACGATGAGGTGGGAAACGGATTTTAAGGTAAAAGCAAGTGCCACAAGCATCTTGACTGTTGAGTGTATTAGCAGCCTATATATGGCCAATTTCATTTACTCAATTGTTACATTAAATTTTGTTCCACAAAGAAAGAGTTTTCCAATTATTTCTCAACCATCTGAACAGATCAGAACCAAAAACCTATTAATTAAAACAACAAAAATATATGGGTTAATCATGAGACTAACACTGGTCAAATTAGCACTTTCGAGAACTGCATACCTGCATTTTTGTACGAGGGCCAAGCATAAGATGACCCAAGGAAATATTGATTCTCAATGTATATGAAGTGCTGAGCAGATCTAATTGCCTGGATGTATGCCATTTGAATGCTTCTATCTATCACCAAATTTTTTGCACAGATTAGACCCTGCAAAAAAATGATAATTTAAAAAATTGCTAGCAAATCACAAAGAAAGTAATAAGATTAGGTTGGAAGCTCAGGAAAACAAAAGCCAAGTTTGACCATTACTTGCTTTTCAACTGCATCAGCAGTTCCGGAAAATCCTTTCACTGATCCTGAATCTATAGATCTGAAGATCTGTTGAAATCAAAATATACAACCAGGATTTAGTATTAATCACCAAGAAACTAATTATCAAAAAACAAAGCTCATTTGCAAGCCATTCTTAACCTGAACATGCCAGTTTTCAGGATCAACTTCCTGGGAAACCCACAATGAAGGATGATCATTGGGTGCAGTAGCAGAAGGACTCGTAATCCATGAAATGCGCTCAATTTTTAGCAACGCATCATCCTGCCAATGTGATATTTTCTTAAATCGTTGTGACCATTTTGTGGCTTTTCTCCACCGTTGCTCAAAGTTTGTGAGCACATCATGTGCACCTGGGCCCTCAATCTTGCAGTGTAAATCGTGCCATGGTTCTCTTGGTGCCTTAGTTCCTGGCTATTATAATACAAATTAAAATCCATTATCCTTTAAAATCAAGGTATAGTCCGGAAAATAGCAGTTTTGGAACTGCCAGCATCATGTTTATTACAAATCCTAAAATAAAATGCTGAAACCAAATTGATTAGCAAAATCAAATTGCCAACAGTCCTGAATTTTAGTCCAGAAAAGTGCTGGAGAAGTGCCGGAGAGTGTAAGAAACCGCTTGTTGATTCCATAATCCATTCCTTTGACTATGTTATATGAGCATTGCTGACAACCAGAAGAATCCGAAAACAGTGAGATGTTCTAAATGGAGCAGCTGCTTACTTCAAATGTAGGATTGTGATAATCATCCTCAAAAACAGTGTTGAGATCACGAAATAATCGATGTTCAGGTGTATCATAGCGTCCATCACAGAGATCTAGGCCACCAATAAATGCAGTGATCTTCCGGTTGTTGCCGACTCCTTGAGTGTCCACAATCACACATTTTTGATGGTGAGTGTAAATAGTCCCAACAACCTGTATGCAACAAAAGTATAATAATAGGTTATCCTTCAGCTGAAAATAGAATCAACACTCCATAGCCATAAAAAAGTTGTTCCAGAAGCTTTACATATCAGTTTTAGTGTTTTTTTTTTTTTTTTTTGCATCCTGGTTCAAGCATCCAAAATGCCCAACTATTAAGCCATCCTGGATTTATTTTACTTTTACCTGCGAACTACAATCCATGTTCATAGGCTGCAAACAAGATAATAAGTAACCGAGAGACTTGATGGACAGGTAAGGATGAATGGGTACGTTTTGCATGCACTGAGTTTGGAATTCATCGATAAGGCGCCCCCTTATGGCTATAAACATATTTGTCACTTGGAATTAAAAATATACACCAGATTTCAAAAAATGATTTAACACAACAAAACATGCCTGTTGTTTGAAAATGCTAAGTTTGCTGCTTGCATAACGAGGGGCCAGGACACATGTGACAGAGGAGTGTTTGAAGAACTTCTTAGTTTCCTCATCATGAGTTTGCATCACTCCTGTCTGCACCAAAAGAGATCATCATATGGATTTAGGAAATACTTAAGCAATAATGGTTATAATGAGGCGGAAGAATTTATCACATCAGACGAAAACTGAGTCTTACGTGCCCAAGACTTTTAAGCAATTTGCCACACATGATAATTTCTGATGAACTTAATCACCGGGTGCATTAGGCCTTGAATTTGGACCACTCTTTCTTTTATTCCTCAATTAAAAAGCCATCAGCATGTGAACTCAGAAAGCCACAAAAATGCATATAAAACAAGCGCACAAGTATAATTCAAGATGCATCACAGACGTTAAACTTCAAAATTCTCTATAGATCCTTAGTGAATTGACCCTGAGATCCGTGGTTCCATATTTCGGGACGCTCAACCAATCTCAAACTGAATCCTGAAAAATCCACATAAACAACATAATACAGCAACCTTTTGAAGTTACCAAATGCATACCGTATTAATGAAGAACTTGCTGTGGGAAGTCTTATCATCCCAAACCAACAATAGAACTCTGACCCCTTCTTGAGACTTGTACTTGAGCAAATCTCCCAAAGTCAAATCCCCTCCTCTGGGCAACGGCTTACTAGGCTCTCTCACCAGCTTCACCTTGTGGTAAATGGACCATCCCACAAGGTACACCAAATGGTGCGCCTCCAATATCGCGTGGCATATGTCCTCCCAGCACTTTTCGTGGTCAAAACTTCTGCTCTCGTCCAACCCGATTGCCGGGAGCATCCCATCGCATAAATGGGCGTCTTGGTAAAGTGTCACCTTCCCGCTGTGCCGCAACGGGAAATAACTCTCTCTCAACGCATAGGTATCCGTAATGCCATTTCGGTATAGGGGATTCATGGAGCAGGGAGTGAATGATATCTTCAATAGGATGGTGGAGTTGGGTTTATGGGGTTTCCCGGACGGCCCAATCACGGGGAACCACTCTTCGATCACCTCGCCGGTGGCGATTCTCTTGGCCGGCACCGTAGCGACGCCGATGTGATCGGCGCCGAAAACGTCGTCGTCTTTCACCTCGAACTCCACCTGCGTAATTAAATGTTAAAATTGGTGCAGGGAAAAATTCACTGTATGTCATGATCATTATTTCAATTTTGCACGGGGATTGATTTTGAAGAAAGAAAAAGTCAATTAATTGACTGGGCGGGAATACAATTCTTTCGATTGTGACAATGTGAAACAAAAAACGTTAAAACTCGATTCGATAGCTTGACTAAACATTGAGCAATTTAAATTCCAGGTTTAATCATGAAGTTCCGTTGAGGAGATTTCAGGAAACAGTAAGAAATAATTTTGTTACCTGGGAAACGGGGTGAGCTAAGGGGATTTTGAAACTTTCGTTCCAAACCGGATTCTGTGAATTGGAAATGACTCGGGTACGAGCAACCCGGGCTCCGGCGAGGCAAACGGTGACGTATGGATCACTGGTGATTATCTTGTTGAGGTGTTTATGCTCGCTTCGGCGATTCGGTTTAAAAGGCTTTCGGCAAGCGTCGAATACGGTGAGGACACGGCGGAGGTGTTCGGAGACCATGTCCATGTTTGGCAATGATCGGGCTTCGATGATTTTAAGGTCGAGATCTCCATGGAGGTATAGGACATTCTTCTCCGGAGACACATCGGCCATTTTTATTTTTTTTTCTATTCAAATAAAATGAGCGGGCTGTGGCGGAGAGTGGCGGTTATCAGGCGTCTCCGCCGTAGCCAATCGTAGAGCAGCGAGGCCGCTTATGCAACAGTGGAAATTTGACGGGAAAAACTTCCTGCGTTGGAGAGTGGTGTTCTGGATCCCGCGATTGACACGTGTGCGACCAAGATTCGAAATGAATGTGAACCGTTGCAAAATTCCTGAATCCAAGGGTTGCTCTTGTAGGAAGTGGAAGCTCGATTAATGCACCTGGATTACTAAACAAAAAACTAGGCATAATTAGCTAGAAATATAAAAGTAGATTACCAGAAAGAGAGAATCTTGCGAAGGCAAAAAATCGGCCTATTTAGAGGTACTGTTCTTGGTATCTGCCTTGGCATTGCCCAATCCCATGGCGGGAAATTTTGTTGGTAGATCCACGTGGGTGTAAAGGATAAAAACGTCAATTGCTCCATGACAGAAAAACACACACCATGCATGAGGTCTGATGAAGCGCACCTGTACTTACCCCCTTCGCAGTTGATAAATGAGGGTAAAGCATTCAAGGTCAACACCTTTGCGCGGGATTTTGACTCACACGGAATTTTATAAAGTGAGATTGAATTGAATAATCAAATAATCAATTTTATAACTTTTCTCAAAATGGAAAACTTTCAATAATATCTTTTGAAATTTCTGAAACATAATTTTTAAAAATTTTAATAAAGACAATTTAAAGATATAAACAAGATTTTACTTTTTAAATTTTATCATAAACATTGTAGTTCAAAACTTTTATTGTTTTACTCGTTCTATACAAATAACATGGAATAGGAATGTCAAAGTTTTTAAATAAAACACCCAATAAGAGTGCTATATTACACCCAATAAGAGTGCTATATTTACTCAAAAAAAACAATTTGTTAGTCTTTACCCCAAATTGGTCTTGTTTTATTTATAATATAATTTTAATTTTATATTATATTAAAAAAACAGGGTCATTTTATTATCAACAATGAATTTATATTCAATAATCTTATGGACTTTGATATATTTGATTTGTTTCCCTACATTATTTAAATTAGCAATTGGATATTTGTGATTGAAGAAATATAAATACATTGATCAACTAAGAATAACGGTAGTATAGAGAAATGATATTATAAGTTATAATAATTGACTTTAATGTAATCTTGAAATGTACACAGTTGTTTATATTTAATTGTAACCTTTGGTAGGTTATCTCATTTCTCTTCTAAATTTTTATTTTTATCAATTAGGATCTAGAGTTTTAGCTAATTTATTGTTTTTTGTATAATTCATTTTTAAAATTTAATAATCATTATCCCAACTTTTGACGTGTATAAAAATTTAAATTCAATTTTACTTTTAAAAATTGAGTTATTTACAATGTAAAAATTATGGGATGAATATAGTTAATAGTTTTTATACTGTACTCAAGATATATTTTGTATATAAATACACAAATGTATCTTTTGTGATTTCTAAAACATAATATTGCTATAGTATTATTTTTTTTTCATTTTAAAAGTATATAAATTAAGTATTTCACCAAAAGAAAAAAGTTCCAATCAAATAAAAAGTTGTCTTATACATGAAGCAAGAGTAGCAATTAATACATTGAATTCAAAAATTTATATATTTATTTTATTTTTCATGATCAACATTGGAAAAGCATGTTAGAGTTTTTCAATAAAAAATTGATTCTTTTCTCTAATTATCATCTCAAATAATTTTTATTGTTTTAATTTAAAATGTATTTTTAGTTTACATAATCGTATTTTCATTACCTAATTTTTGAATCATTATTATTCATTTAATGATCTCATAAATTTCAAAAAATTTTGCAGATGTTCTTGTGTTTAATTATAATGATTGTAACTAAATTTAAAGAAAATGTGAAATGTGAAATCAGCGAAAAGTTATTCTATTGAATATTTCTGAGGGTATAGCTTTTCATAAAAAGACAATCTTAACATAATATCTTCATTATCCTTTATAGTTGTTGATATTTTACTGCAAAATTTTATAAGTTGTTTAAGGTCTTCTTTCTTAGTATTGAAAGACTTAATTCACCATATTTTTTCTCAATTTAATTTTACATTCATGAATAAAATTTTGAAAAAATATGTATAGTTATATATTTATAGCGCGTAGCTATATTATCTCATTTATAAAGAACTTATTTATGGACATTTATATTTTCATATGCAAGAGATGTGTTCCCTAATTGCTAATATATATTATATATAATAAGCTATATTAAAACTTGTTAAGTGTAAAACATATGATTATTTAAGAATATATATAGTGAAGTTTATAGTATAACAATCTATGGATTAGTTCTTATTTTTTAAGTACCAAATTTCTTTAATTTGTACACTATTGACAAATTCCTTACAAATTCTTTTATACATAATATATGAATTATTATCTTAACTCATAAACTTTGAAATATATACTATAGTTTGTTTATTTAATAAATTATAAATTTAAACCATACCCTAATTAACTATTATATGAAAATTAATTAAAATTTCAAATTGTTCAAATTGAAAGGAATAAAAGTGGAATCGACATATAGAAGTACAATATTGTATTTATCCAAAGGTACTAACAATACTAAATTCAAAATAATTTTTTTATTATTTTATATTATTAAGTATGATTATTAACGGAACTAACAAGATTTATGAATCATGATACATTTTATTTTATGACTTATACTTTTGACACGTGTGTATAAGTATTTAAATTGATAGAGTAAACTATCTAATGAACTTCTTTGTCATATATTCTATATAAAATTTTAACTAAGACAACACCTTCACATATACATATAACACACACTAATGTGTGTGTGTATGAAGGTGCATATAAATATAAAACAGAAACTTTAAAAAGTTGAATAATATATGTATAATTAATGAATTCGCATCAACATAGATGCGTAGTCCCATCAGTTAAGGATTTTTTTTTTATTACAAATTCGTATTTTTGCATGAGAATAAATAATAAAATAGTCAAGCATGATGTTACATTTAAAATATAATATTAAAGAATAAAATTAAATTGGAATTGACGTTATTAAGTACAAGAATATTTGGTAGCAATTTATTGTTGAATTTCCATCATCATATCCATAGAAATGTCAATTAAGGTTTATTTTTAATGTTAGTATAAATTTATATTTTTAAAATAATAAAAAATGAGATATGAAAGCTTACTATTGTATTTAAAATATCATATAAAAATAGCTAAATTTAAAATATAATTTATATTTTATCATATTATATCATTAAATGCAATTATTCTATACAACAAAGGAATTCAAAAAGCACTTTTATCGTTATTTATACTTTTTACACATATTAAATGTAAGCTCTTATATTTAAATATGATATTAAAAGAACAAAATTTGAAGTATTTCATATATTTTGTCTATCATGTTAACACTTTACATACAATTTAAGTAACCTTTGAGGAACGTGGGAGAGATGAGTGCATTAGACTATTTTGATAGTAACGTTTCAATGGTGATGAAAGACAGATTAAATAACGATAATGAAGTTGTACTTGAACAATAGAGAGAACAACAACGAAAATGACCCTTTAAAGTGGAAAGAACTAAGCCATACATTGATATTTGAAGCATTTGTTCGTTACTATGGCTAGTGGCCAGTGACTACTATTAAGAGTAAAAATGAAAATTGTCAAATTTCAAGTGTGATTTGCTAAAATTTATTGCTTTAGAAGTATTTTAAGAAGATTTAGAAAAATAATTACTAAAATATTAAGCTAATTAAAGCATTTTTAAATGTATTAAACTAATTTAAATTTGTAAATGGGTACATTGGTCAAGTGAGTCAACCTTAGGGTGACTTAGATTCAACTTGTTTCTTTTTTAGGTATATTAGTTTGACTTAACCTACACCAACAAAGATTTTATTCAAATTTATTAATTTCATATCAAATTTTTGAGTCGTGGAGGAAATTATTTTCCTTGGGTCACTTGGGTTTTAACTTTTGAACACTTGAATGACAATATCTGAAAATAAATGAAGATAGGAATAATAGATTATTATAACTACATATCTACATAAAACAGAAATTTTCATCTCTAGTTTTCATATTAGAATTATTAGTTTTACTAACTTTTCTTCTTTACACAATTTCTAACAACCATTTCTCGAGAATAATCAAAAGATTGACCTGAAGTTGGAGAAATACATGCAAAAAGTATCTGCATCCTACAGAAATAAATACAAAATATGAATACTCATCTTACTACAGCCTGTAGATTGGAACAAGGCTATATATCTTCAACAAGCCTTCAATGAAATGTAGGCTTCTCCTTGAACTGACAATCTACTATCTTCAACTTCAGAGGTTTAAACTTCCAGCAGCCTTAGCTATGATACAAAAGATTGAAGGAGCGTATAAATTACACAAGGGGAGGTAAATTGCAGAACCAATGATCCAACAAGCGACGGTTTAAAGTTCAAACTACGGGTTCTGCTGTAGCGCTGGAATTGCCAACATTGCTGCAATTTTTTGGAGTGGCATGCAGGAGGCCTTATCATGATGCTTTGTACAAACGCTATCATCTGCACACACAAGAAATTTACTACAGTCTACTTTTTAAGTCTAGGAAAAATTATTTTTACTTAGTAGACTTTCTGTTCTTGTGGGGCACTTACAGCAACCAGACCAGAGCACATAATACCGAATCCAGGGTAGTAAAATGGTGCATTGTCTGATCGAAACAGAGCTGAGAGAACGAAGAAGGAATTCTATCGGATTAGATTTTCTTTGGCTTACTTAGAATTGGTGAAAGTAATGGTTTTGCTTTACCTGTTAAAGGGCTGAATGCGAGAGGCGAGACAATGCTGGCGAAGGAGCCGTGCCCGTTATGCGCCCTTGAACCTTGCCCTGATAAACGGAGTATACCGCATGCAAATTTAAACCTAATAAATTTAGAAAAGGTTTAAATATTGCATTTTTCCTTTTTTATCTTATAATTTTTAGTTAAGCATGAATTAGTTAAATATGCATTAACTAATAAAATATTTTTTAAACAATCAAAATTCTAAGATTTGAAAATTTGATCAAAATTGTAAGAATTGGTCAACGTGATACTCTTGCTCTTATATCTTATTTATGACAACACAATATGTCGGTATTAAGAAGTGGATAAAGTAGGGAAAACGGAGGAGAGAAGAAAAAAATGAAATAAATTCAAAACCTTGTAACTTTTTCGTTTTTTTAATGATTTTGATGAGGAAAAAATGTTAACGTAATAATGATGAAATCAAAAAATTCAAAATTTTAGATTTTTTATTTTTTTATTCTGAAAAAACAAGACGAAAATAATGAATGTCTTGAAAAAAGAGAGGCATTAATTTTTTTTTCCACTTGTTTGTCATCTTTTTGTGTAAGAAACAATTTTTCTCAACATATACAACATTTTTCTTCAAAATTTCGCCTTAATTTTTCTTTATCAATCAACCAAATAAAATTATGCTTCTTTTCATTTTTAAAATCCATCAACTAAGCCTACTATACGTTCAAAGCATAAGGGAAAAAAATATAGATAAGCATAAAATGTTGTGTGCAGAATCACTTTACAACAATTAATTTTGCATCTTATTAAATTTAATTTGCTAATAATTTTCGTAATAATTACTACTTCAGTCTAAAATTAACGAACGTACCAAGACAAAAGGTTATTATGCCGCTCTGAAGAATGGCATTTCCCTTGCCCGATCCTACTCTTGTGTTACAGCCTTGGCCTTCGACGAAACCATTGCTGGTTGAGTTACCGTTTCTAAAATGTATCTAATGAGTTTTTTTTTAATTTTTTTTTGACTGAACCAAATCATATAGCATGATATCATTTAATGTGTGAAATATAATGTCAAGAATGATTACTGGCATGACAATTGTGATTGTACTTATCATGTTACAATGAATTAAGAATCTGACCACATCTGAGTCGAAGTAGAATTAATTTTCCCTTGATGTGAGGCAAATTTGCATATGTTGTACAATTAAATCCACTTGCATGTAAGATAAAGCCTGCAAGGGATTAATATGGACTCTTATAACTGTAAACAACATGGCCATAGATTTGTTTAACAAATAAAACCATTTCCTGAAATAAATGACAAACTTCTTAATACTAGCAAAAAAAAAAACACTTGCCAAATCAGAAATTAGATAATTGGGCTCTACTTTTGGAACTAGGACTTGTATGAAAAAAAAATGGGCTGTTGATGTTGTCCCAAAGCAAAGAATATGCAATTTCAGAAAATTAGAGAGAGAGAGAGAGAGAGGGGCCTCAATATATCTCTGGAAGATCAGGCTGATTAGCTCTATAAAAATAGACGAGTGAATATTATTGAACTGAAAAATAAGATAAATTCACATTCAGATCTTTATTCAGTTCAAAAAAATGAAAAAGTGATTGCTTGATTAATTGTTGCTTCATCAATTGAATACTTATAAGTCAAATTATTCGACACGAGTTTGAACAGATTGAACAATATTTTTAGATTTAATTGAATTCAAACTCAAGTTGAAACAATTTTTTAAAACTCAATTTTTTTGCTTAATTTAATTTCTAATTTACTTTTGAGTTTTATAAAATTAAGGTAGGTACAGTTAAAGAAATTGTCGAGTTTAAATTGTTACTCTAATTTGACACATTGACACTTCTCTTAATAGTTTTAAAGAGGAAAAATTATTAAAATTAAAAAACAAAATAAACTAGAACTAAATTTTGAAATATTTTCATTGTATAAGAAAATAAGAAAAAGAGGTGGATAACAACTAGTGTGATGAACTTTCTGGAAAATAACACAAAGTAAAATTAAATTTTATTTCATTTTCCTCACCTCACAAGGACTAAGGAAAGTGAATTTTTTCCACTTATATTATACAATCCTTCAAATTTTAATTATTTAACATTTTTTCTATTTCATTTTCCTCACCTCGCAAGGACTAAGGAAATTGAATTTTTTCCACTTATATTATACAATACTTCAAATTTTATTTATTAACATTTTTTCTTATAACTAAACAATTAAAATTATTTTTCTTATTATTTTTTTCAAATTTTTGGAACCTAACATAGTATAAATTTATGTAATGAAGAAATATAGATAAGCAGAAAATGTTGTGGCAATAATTGTGCAGAATCACTTATATGTGATTGCTTTTGCATCATATCAACTTGGATTCAAATAAGATACTTTTTGTTATAATTACTAGTTCAGTCTACGACTACGCCATGTTTGGTCCAAGGAGTTTAGTTAGAAAAAGAAAAGAGAATTTTAAAAGTTTAAAACTCACATCTTTTCTGATTCGAAGATTTAACGAGGAAGAAAAAACATTATAAAAGAAGAATAAAATAGAAGTAATAGAAAATTTTAATTTTTTTATTTTTTTAAGAAAAACATGAAAATTACTGTGTGTGAGAGAGAGAAGACTGGAGATGTGCAAGTTTTGGAGAATGAAATAATACTAAATTAATTTCCTTTCTTTTCTTCACCCTTTTTGGAGGAAAATGATCTCATACATTTATGTTACATTTTTTTTTTCCAAGTTTGTTTCTTTGGCATTTTCCTTGTCAACTAAATCATAAAAAACTATCTTCTAATTTATTTTTCTCTCCAAAATTCTTGGACCAAACATGGTATAAAATTGAAAGAACTTACCAGTTCGATGAAAGGCAAGACAGAGGGGTTCCGAGTTATTATTGTTTTTAACGTGTCTCGTGAGATCTTAAAATTTTTAATTTTGATTGAACTAAATCCAACCCCATGATGTCATTTAATGTGTGGATTAATAACATGACAAACGAGATTGTACTCAGCATATTGGTATAATTAATTGGATGTGATCAATTGTTTTATCATATTATTTATTATTTAAACCTGACAAACTGAATTGAAGATAGAATTTTCCCTTCAACTGAGGTAATTCGCCTATGTTGTACAATTAAATCGCCAGGCATCTAAATTAAAGCTATTTTAGATCGAAGACAATTCAAAGTTGCCGGGCATCATTGTGCATTCACGTTCCAAAGAGATAAGGTTATTTTTGGCAGATTAAACTGATTAACACTAAAAAAGAAAAAAAAAAAGATTATTTTTGGGCAGATTATTTATCATCTCAACTGGACGTAGTGTTATATTTAAACTGGTTTGCAAAGTTAGACCCTGGCCAAACTTTTTCTTTTTTACAGTATACACCCTCTCCATGGATTGATGGATTTGAACTCTTAGCCGAGATTGAGGTTTAATCCATTCATTGATGGCTGTGACCAAACTCGAAAATGTGAGGTTTCTTTTTGCATGCTTGCAACACGATGGGATCAAATTGCTGGAGGCCCATCAACAGGCTTTCGGAACGAAAACTATTTTGAAATTTGATAAGGGCATCGATCCATTATGTTATGCTAAGTACACTAACTAACTGACGAGAGTACAGAAATACAAAACTAGAACAATTATTTATTTTTATTTTCACTTTGAAACCAAAAAAAAAAATCATTTAGTAAGAGTGGGGCAAAGCTATTTTATATATTATATACTGTAAGTTGCAGCGATGATATTTTTTAAATTGTTGCAATAATAGAGTTTGGTTTTGGAACTAGCACACACACAGCGAACCACAGAGATAAATTATGGAATATTGATATTTGTTAATATAGTTTAAAAATCCAATCTTACGTATGCAAGTGCAAAGTTAAGATTAATTTTACTATCACAACTAAGATATAATGAAATATAAGATAAACAACTCTAATATCTTTTACTCAAATCTGATACCTTCTTAAATATGATCGAAATAGTTGAATAAGCCAAAAGTCTCTTATTTTATATTTTACCTAATTACTTACTCAACTCTTATAAATTGTTTGTGATATAAAAAGGTAGTTCACTCATTTGTAGACCCACAAGAATATAAATATCACTCAAAGATGCTAACTTTCTCATGGCTAATTAAAAGAGTATTCAAATGGTTGTTCTTTCTGTTTGGAATGGACAACTATTATTAAGATAATATTACAACTTGTAACAGAATATTGTAATAAAAATTTGGAATAGTCATAATTCTCAACGCATATACAATAAGTGTTTGAACTGAATGATTCTCATCTCACCGTATCTACATCAAGGCATCAAAATTTTTAGAATCCTCAACTTTCTCTAGATGTTTATCCAATGCAGATTGTGTCATGTAGCTGGTCTTCAAAGTTTATCATAAAATATGTCCAACTCAAACATTAATCATAAAGAGTTCAAGGTGTTTGGTAACTTTTAATCATTAGATTTTGTATGGAAGAACCGTGTACAAATATACAATGTTAAGTGACAAGCACCAGTTCCCCGATCCCAATTACAATTTGTCATGTCACACGACGCGATATTCTGACGAAATCTGGTTGACAGCAATGCTTGTCTTTGGCCTGTTTTTCAGTTTTTTCGACTTCTAAATAGAACTTATCAGTCCATAATGCTGACGATTATGAAAGAAGGAAGTGGGACTTTTTGGCCAAACGTAACATATTGCATGTTCTGGTGCCCTATTGATTGCTTTTCGGGCTTTTATTGAGAATGACAAATAATGATATCTGCAGGGCTCTAGCTAAATGAGGAGTTAGATAATTTGGAAGAAAAGAATATTCTAGCCTCATCATTTTCAATCTTCCAATTATATATGTAGTAAGTGCATGAATAAATTTAAATCAGGGTAAACTTAAATCGATTCCCTGATTAAATTAATTATATGGTTAATTCCTTTTTGTTTCCTGTTTTTAGGGTTAATAGGGTTAATTTAACGTGTAATTGCACAATAGTAAGTGAAACAGCCACACACTGTAGTAATTAATGCCTATTCTCAGTAATTTTTTTTTAACTTAGATATATAATAATAATTGATGGATAACTCAAAAAATAAATGAAAATTAACATGCGTCATAAAAAAATTGCAAATACAAACGGAAGACTGTAGTCTGCCAAAATATCTTCTTAAACTTGTGGATAACGTAGGCTGTGCAGCGAGCACCCACAGCCACAGATAAAGTCGTCTAACCATATCCCCAACCCCACAACCTGATAATAATCACTTCAGCCTCTCTGTAATCTCTCTGCATCTGGGATCTGAAAAATTCATTCCCCAGAGAGCCATCCAATCTTCTTCAAAAACAACTTCCAATTTGCAACACCTTTCCCTTCATCCATGGCCACAACAATCACGAATTTCCTAGCCAAACAGCCCCCACATCTCATCTCCATCACAAAAATCATCCCTTTTTACACACAGTTTCCCCCTCATCACCTCCATGTATCATCCAAGCCCAGACAGAACTTCAGTTTAGAAGCAAAACGGCCGACTTTGGTTACGAAAGCCACGGCAGCTCCGGACGTCCAGAAGAAACAGAGCGACAACAGAGTCCAACAAGTCCACAGCATCCAAGAATTCGACGATGCCCTCCTCGCAGCTAAAAGCCGCCTCGTGGTGGTCGAGTACGCTTCCAGCCAGAGCATAAACAGAAGCGAAATCTACCCTTTCATGGTGGAGCTCAGCCGCAACTGCAGCGACGTCGACTTTCTGCTCGTCATGGGCGACGAATCGGAAGAAACTCGAAAGCTATGCGCCAGAGACAAAATCGAACGGGTCCCTCACTTCAGCTTCTACAAGAACATGGAGAAGATCCACGAGGAGGAAGGCATTGGCCCCGACCAGCTCATGGGCGACGTTTTGTACTACGGCGACAACCACTCGGCCGTCGTGCAGCTGCACTCCAGGGAAGACGTCGAGAAACTGATAGAAGAGCACAAAGTTGACCACAAACTGATCGTCTTGGACGTCGGTCTCAAGCACTGCGGGCCGTGCGTCAAAGTTTACCCGACGGTGATTAAACTGTCCCGGTCTATGGCGGATACAGTGGTCTTCGCGCGGATGAACGGCGACGAGAACGACAGCTGTATGGAGTTCTTGCGGGACATGAACGTGGTGGAAGTGCCGACGTTTTTGTTCATCAGAGAAGGGGAGATTTGTGGACGGTATGTCGGGTCGGGTAAGGGAGAGCTTATTGGGGAGATACTCAGATACCAGGGAGTTCGGGTCACTTATTAGTATATATATTATGTTTAAAAATGGGACACATGAATTAGAAATTTGGATGATGTGGTTGGACGATTATTATAAGAAATTTCTATTTACGAGGGGATTAATGTCTTGACTATGTATTTTGATTCATTGTGGTTGGACAATGTCTACGAGAAATATATATTTACGTCAGAATTAAAGTTTGATGATGTGGGGATTAATTTTGATTGATCGAGCTTGATTTGGTTGGATCGATTACGCGCTTGTGATTGCATAATTAATTATTTAAGATCTTTTCATTAGTAGCAGAATGTGTGCTTAATATTTGGTAAGAAAATGAATGAACTTCGTTCACTGGCCAGGCTAAGCGAATAATAATGAGTCAATTTTACGTATATGCATACATTGTCCAAACATAGCCTGTTTTTAAAACGGCCCGCTCCCTTTGAAGAACTAATTCGGTCATTGGCAATTTGTCCAACGGGTTCAATTAATTTTAAAAATTCAATTCTTTTAAATTATATATATTCATATAATAATATTAAATAAATTTTATGAAATAGATTTAAGCTCATTTATTAATATATTAAGTTTTAGACGTAACATTAAAAATTTAATAATTCAAAAGAATAAAATTATTTTTACAAAAATATAAATAAAATTAAATTAAATTTAAAGCAAAATGCAATTTTTGAAAAATTAAGTTTGTAAAAGAAAAATAAAAAATTAATATGAAAAAAATAATTTTAAGATGTAATATTTAATATTTTTTAAAAACTCATTTAGAATAATATATACATAAAATAATTAAATAAATAAAAGTTAAAAGAAAAAGATAGTAAAATTATATATTAATAAATTATCGAGGAGGTAAACATGTTAAAAATCATAAGAAAAACCCCAAAAAATTTTATTTTTTAATTTTCTTATAAATTTAAATTTTTTTGTTTTTTTTATTAATAAAAGTATTAAAATTTTGATTAATTCACAGTGAGTCAAATGATGATCAGTTCGTATTGAAAAATTGACTTGCTCGTGGAACTGGTTGAACTTGTTCGTCTAGTGATTTTAAAAACTATGACAGGAGACAGTCATTTATTTCACAAGGCAAAAATTTGGCTTCGTTTGGTTCCCTGGTTGGACTCTTCACTTTTAACTCAAAAGTTTTACAAATTGAGCATTTTAACATATAAATTTTATTTAAATTTAAAATTTGGCTCATACCTTTTATATTTTTTTAATTATTATATATATATATTCGTAATAAAATTAATACACATTTTTATAATTAACTCACATTTATTTTTTATACCCTGTAAACTTATTTATATCACATGATCTAATTGTTATTTTCTTATATTTAACAAAAACAATTTTCCTACTCACCTAAGCCTTAATACCAAACATAAAATTTTTGGGACTCAAACGATCAAAATTTTGTTGGAAAATTAGTGTATTTCAAAAGGTTTTCTTGTTCGTTTTCTTATTTTATTTCAATAGTTGTAATTCCATTATTTTCCGGCCTTTATGGATTAACATCAAAACCGTTTTGCCAAACAAAGCTTTATATCGTCAGAGCTTTTCTTTCTAAACATTTTGCCAGAGTAATTAAGCTTTCAACATTTACATCAAATGTATTTAAACCTCAATTGTCCAAACAAGGCATTATGGGTCCCTTGAGGGACATTAAAATTTGAATATGGCTCGACGCATTTCTCATGAGCCGAGCCGAGCCGATCCGCGGGAGTCCGATCAAAACTGTCGTGGTTGAATTCTTGCATACTACTTCAAGTAACAAAACCTTTGCTGCCTTATTCTCATTTACAATCCGAGCAGTAAAACTAAACATCAACCCGTGGACCTTTACCTTCATCTACAAAGTTGCTTCTTACATTGCTTTCAGCCGCTGGAATTTCTGAAGTAACTGGCTGATTCATGAGTTGTCCTAATTTAACTTGGAAGAAGACTTGTTTAATCTTGAGAGATTTTTTGAATTATCAAAATAATTTCTTGGAAACAGTATTCATTTGAACGGGACTCAAGGCAAACTTCTACCTCTCTTATTGCAGGTTTTATAGGTTTCAAGTTGCTGTCCGGACTTCCCATTTTTTGTTCCTGGGTTGCTGGGTTTCGAGGCGGTTCTTGTTTTTCAATTCTACTGGTGTGATGTGATTTGCCAGCAATGGTTTCTCCCCACATAATAAGAAACCAAGCATGCCTTATGTCACTTCATCACAATGATAATGATACTTTACCATCCTGGGAGAGATTGGCACAAACATGGGCTTTAAAACACAGATTAATAATCTATATTTTGAGGAACAATTTCTTTATTTTTATCTTTTTTAGGTATTAATAAATCAAACTATTATATTTAAAATTGATTAAACTAAAAAAAGTTTAAATTTAATTGAGTTTGAATTTAAAATTTGATTCTTTTTCAAATTCAATAATTATTTGATTCAAACTCAAATTTGAGGTGGAATTTTAAAAAAACCAATTAAACTCAAGTAACTATTGAATTCTAATCACTCCTTAAACTTGATAAATAACACTCTTATTCGGACACCTCATATTTTGAAAAAAAAAAAAAAAGGTCTGTCAAGGCTAAAATCTTCCCATCAGAGAATTTAAAGTATAATGATGATATTAGTGCTTTTTTCCCTGAGATAAAAGTTATACAAAAAAATAGATTACTCAAAAAATAAATTTAATTTTATTTAAGACTTAAGGAAAATGTGCTAATGACATATATACAACATATGTAAAATTACAATTTTTTTTTTAATTACGAATGCAAGTTTGCATGAAACTTGATATTCTGACTAGTTTGATTCTACAAGAACAAATTACCATACTTGTTAATAATACAATCAGTAAACATATACAGTAACAGACCACAAAGTTATAAACTTATAATTGGCTCTCTTAAAATACTAAGCATTGAACATGGCGTTTGTGCTGTCTTCACAAATAAAGGAAACTGCATCCCCATTTTCCAAATACACCCACAACAAGATTAATCTCCAAATTAACCAATGCCATTAACGAAAACTTCCTGTTCGTATTTTACAAAATTTATTTGATCTGAGCGCACCTCATCAAATCTTGGTTTTCTGGATTTACAAATGCCTACGATTAATTAAATTTCATACGTAAGTACAGCTATCTATATGTCGATTTGTGATGGGAAAAAAAATTGAAGAAGAAAGGGAAATAAATTTTTATTCATTTTCATTTTTATTGCGCTCTAACCATATTTAGTTGGAGAGGCTTCGGTTGAGACATCGTCCTCCTCTTCCACAAATTAATCTCCTTCCTCGGCTGCAAAGCCAGGCCGTCTCCGGCAACCGGTATCGGCGCCGAGAAGGGGATGACGACGTCGTCTTCCCCGTCGCTGTATCCCCCGTCTTTATTGGAGTAGAAATCGCGTTCCTCCGCGGGCGCAATTTGTGCAGCCGTCCAATCAAAATTCGCAAACGTGTCCCGGCTGCTGGCGAATCTCCTCATCTGGCTTAGGCTGGGCGCCCTGTCCGGAGGCGGCGGCTTGCAATGATCAACGACGGAAGCGTCAGATTTCCTTCTGGCGGAGAAAATCTTCTTGATTCCCGACTGCATGTTCTTCAGCTTAGGCGCCAGTGCTACCGGCCTGGTTTTGTTAATTTTCATGTGCCCAAATTCTCTGGGCAAAGAAGCCTGCTTCTTCTTGCCTATCTTGTTCTTGTGCTTGTGCTTAACTTGGCCAATGCACGAGACTTTGGGTGAAGTGGGCTCTTGGGTTTCGAAATTCTTCGACTTCCCTCGGGCTTCAGCTGGAATCATGGAGATCATCGGCCCTGAGAAACCCTTGCTGAGATGGGTCTTTAGTTTGTGCGAATTCACATCGGGCCGCGTATCTGGGGTCGGGCTGAAGGGAGGGTTCTGGAATGAAAATGTTGCTTGAGCTGCCTTCGGTAGAAACCTCAAAATCTTGCTCTTCGACTTGTGGGTATGAGCTGCTGCCTTCTCCATTGAAAATCCTGCCACTGTACTGTACACTGCTTTCTAATAAATTATCAACTCTGTCCAAATGATCTTTATGTCTGAGTCTTTTATGAACTTGCACGAACACACGCACGGCAGAATCGGAAGAACGAAGATAGAAGACACTGGGAAAGAACAAAATCGGGTTGCGAAATTGACGTTTTCATGGAATACTGCGTATTGGTCAAATACGACCCAGCAAACCAAGTAGTGCCGATTGATTATTTTTAAATAATTTATAGAGAAATAAATAAATACGGTTGTTGTATTACTTGGTTGTTGGTTCCATTAAATTTTCAGTCAAAAGTCCAAATCTCCGGGCTGAATCGACGGGCTCAAAAATTATTGAAATTGTTTGGGATGGCATACACGGAATATTTAATCTGCATACAGTAATTAGTAGGGATGAAATTATAAAGAAAGTTGTGTTTGTAGTTAAATGGTTATTTTGTGCTACTGAGAGTCGTAGAAAAGAGGGGCGTCATTGATCGACATTTGTTTGCGTGATTATGTTGAACAAGGCTGTATGATGAGATGGATGTGACAAATAGATAGGTACGATTTTATTTTTTGTGATAGTAAATTTTATCACATGTATCGTGACTGAAATCAGCAAGTTCATTGAAAATTACCCGCAAGAGAAGATGTACTTGGACTATTAGTCAACCTTTTGATTAACGTAACGTTTTTACACGAATATAAAATTCATGGTTATTCTAAATGATTGAATAGTTTTACTAGGAAAAATAATACAAATTACAGCAGTAACTAGTATTTAATTGTGATGAGGACAACTCAAAAGAAGAACTTAGTATTTGATATCTGTCCTTAACAGTAAACAAGGAAAGAAATGACTGCATACCGTCACAACTGTGAGACAATTTGCTGTAACTTAACGTATTCAAATTGTCTTAAAGTTCCTTTCTTCTTCTTTTACTTTTGGATAATTAATTAGAATTAACGTTTGCATTTTACATTTTTGAGTTCAAAGGAGAGGTAGTGTATATCACTGAAACAGTAGCTCTTTATTTATTTATTTTTGCATTTATTCTATTCCTGGGAGTGACAGGTTTTGGCTGCGAATGGGTACAACTTATTCATATTTGATTATGCTCCTTTTCGGGGTATAAATTAATCGTTACTTGATTTTTTTTTTTTTGTTATTATTATTTTATTATATATATATACGTATGTATATCTGGCTCTGGCTTTTGGTAGATCCCACGTTAAAGTAATTGAATTTCGATTACACCCCTTTCGCACACCCTAAAAATGGTTAAGATCGTTGCCTAAATCAGTGTGTATAAATTATAATCAACGTGCAGACAGATTCATTGAATTAATCATCGCCATAACTCATTAACAACAGCCTTTGAAGACGTATAATTGATAGGGATTAAGAAATGGCGGGCAGGTAAGATGTCTTGACTGTGTTGTAGCACACAATAATTGGCCGGCCTTTGATAAATGTTTCAAGATGAAGCTGCCGGCCATACAGGTCAACGCAGACTGCCCATGTCTTGGAAAGTTTGGGACGTGGCAACAATGCAACAAATAATAAAAGGAGCCCTTGCTGTGTGAACGAAAGTCAAGCAAACGACATCATGTGAAGAAAGTCAAAAGGGGAAGAAATAAAGACAACAAACAGTTGCAACCGCCACCTGATAAGGATCAATAAGTGCGGCTGTTGCTGTGTAGGACATGTAAGCCCATTCAAATCCTTTACTAGGAAGTAGGATTCCATTTTGTATTAGTGTTGGGGCATGTTATTTTAAGTACTGAATTATAATTCAAATATTGTTTGGAATGATTAAAAAAGTTTGTATGAATTAATACCCTCAACAATAATAATTAATGAGCTTAACTATTTGAAGTTATTATCTATATTTTTCTATTATAACTTTATTAAGCAAATTGTTCAATTAATTAAAGTAGTCTTTTAAATTATTTATAAAATATTTTTAACATTTTGATTATTTTGTCATGATTTTTAAGTAGAATTATTTATCTTATAATTTTATACCGAACCTTTATTTTTACCAAGAACTTTAATCAATTAAAGGCTTGTTCATTAGAATTAAAGTTTAAAGAATTATTTTGAAGAATAAATTGATCATATAATAATTTAATATCATATTTACTGATATAAATTAAAATATATAATAACTTAATTAAACTTAATAAAATAATTTACCAAGACTAATATTTAGAAGTGAACAAGCCCTAAAAGAATGTTTAATTAATACAATAAATTATCTATCCTACGTAATCATGCAAAATACAATAGTAAGTGGAATATTAATCTAAAATTTAAAATAGAAAATTCAACTTTGTACTTCAATGTTGTGTCTGTGCCGTTTACTTCTTCATCGTCCTTCTGTGCGTTTTGCATCTGGTGCACCTGCAACGCTAAGCTAATTGTTGTGATTTGAGGTGCAACCGTACGGTCAGAAATAAGAATCTCGTGTGAAAATGAGTTCTACCCAAATTTGGACTCTATCCGGAATTCTCTGTCGAAGGCCATGGACAAAACCATGCCGAGTCTTGATTCTTGAATGGGCTTTCCTGCAGCCCACTGGACTCGGCATTTGTTATTTGTTTGTCTAGTACTATTCTTAATTGTAAACCTACTGCAGCCTTCTAGGAGTGAAGCGAACTGGGGAGGGAGAGAAACTAGTTATGGTCCTGGCCTTGGATTTACAGGATTTTCTTCTCCGAGCTAGGGTTCTGAAGCTCTACAGACAAGCTCTCAGGATTTCGCGGAGAGCTCCCGCTGATTCTAAAGGTCAGGCATTTGCCTCTTTCTTGATTTTATGGTCATAGAATATTGCACCTGAAATTGCCTGATGGGATTTGTAGCTTTTTAATCGCTGGGTTTAAATGCCCTTTCCCCGCGATGTGCTCTGTTTTCTTTAACTTCTGGAGGCAGTGTCACGTGCTCGAAACGTCATTAATGGGTTTTTTTTTTTCTGGAAGATGAAATGATGAGTCTAAGGCGTGGTGTCTCTAATCGCATTCACAGTATGCTCGTTACCCGCTTGTTTTATTGTCTAAGAAAGTGTTGCGTATTAGTATCAAATATACACTAAGCAATGTGTTTCCTGCATTGTAGCCATATTTAAAAGCTGCATCTGCTGCACAACATGCTCTTTACTTGTTTGCGTTATTGCGTAAGAATATGTTGTTTCCTATATATTATTATCTGTATTTTATGCAACGTTGAAATCTTGGGTGTTTCAGATGATCTAAGAAAGACAATTAGACAAGAGATGGAAAACAACAGGACTTGCAAAGATAAACAGCAGATTAGGTTTCTGATTAGTGATGGATTGGAGAGATTAAAGAGGTTGGATGAGACGCTTGATATGCAAGGATGTTAATCCTCATGTATTTGATCTGCTTGTTTTATCATGTCCAGTGCTTAATTTACATTTATACCTTTTACCCTCTGTTGCAAGGCAGTCTTTGTGAGGACATATGTCACATAAGCCTATCCTAACAGGTGATGATCAAAAGGGAAACTAACTACAATATCTGCATCGGTATTACAATGCTTCTACTGTGTTAGGCTTGCGTTTCACATCCTTCATGTTTATGAATATCCCGCGAGCAGCATTAACATCTCGGTCTAGCTATGCATTCAACGGTTGGACTGACAATCAATGCATTTGTTCACATCCTTTCTTAAGCACTTAGTGACTCTTCTCTATTCTCGTCCACACGATGTGTGTAAATCAAAATGTTTACATCTGGCTCACAATAGTTTCGAGGGCCGACTGAGACGTATGATGAGTAGGGGTTGGGGTTGTGTCCGTGTCTGCATAGAGGTGAAATAAAGCGTTGGGAGGATTTCGAGAGGCGGTTTTAGTGTGGAAGAGCCGCCATTGGAGGCCGTTTTTGCTTCTTATGGAGTGTAGAAAATTTGGAGAGAGAAATTGAAGTGACAGGACCCAAATCAGTAAGAGGCCTAAACGGCTCGACCTCCTCTTTTTATTTGTAATGAAGCTTTACCATCAAAAACAAGAACCACCGAATAATGGGTTTGGGTTTGGGTTTGGCTATGGGGACAGCCAAAATGCTCCACTTCATCGTTCTGGCCACAGAGAGGCAGTGTCTGTAAGATCTCTTAGCAGTTGGTATTCAATTAAACGTCACCGATCTAACTGTTTGATCCAATCCAAGTCGATTCTCATATTCCATATCCACAACATTTCAACCCAACTCAGCACCAACGATTTTCCGTAAAAACATCAATAGGAAAAGGCCAGATTCTCGAAGCGTCCCGTGGCGTGATGTCTTGAGGGAAAATGCAAGGAAGGAATTCGAAGAAGCCCGGTTCGACAGGGACCCGGGAGGCATAACCTGGTTGCTTAAGCGAGGGTGGGATGCGGTGCAGGCGCAGCTCGTGGAGAAACAGAAGCAGGGAAATGAAGGAATCCAATCGACGATGATCTTGCCATAGACTTTTTGCCATCAGCCTTGCAATTTGGTAGCGATAAACTTTGAAGTACGGCTGCTCAATCTGTTTAGGGTTCAATTTTATTAATTCCCAGTATAACAGTCAAACATAGAATCTCAGGTGATGTTTGGTTTGCACCATGGAATCAAATTCAAATTCAAATTCAAAATCAAAATCATTCTCCTTAGATTTGGAATGAAATCACCCTGGAATCGGACATCATTTTCCTCAAGTTTAGACTGAAATCTAGGTTAATACGTATAATCTGTATTTATAATTGATGTTTGATTTGTTAACTCTTTCAAAATGAAATATAAAAAATTTTTTATTTCAACTATTGACTTGAATGAAGTTGAAAAAATAGATAACTAAAAATAAACTTTGCCACCACGAGGTCTGGAATTAATGCTTATATCAGCTCTCTGCAACTCTAGTGTGATATCCTTTTGTACAGATTAAGAGGGTGTTTAGTAAACACAAACTCTTCAAAACATCTTATAAAAGTTTAGAAGGCTATAAATTTCTCACGAATGTTTGATAAAAAAATTTATAAATTTTAAAAACAAAATATTTATAGTTTATAAATTTTTTAAAATTAATTTAACTATTTTCAACTTATTTTTAAATATTTTATAAGTTAATTTATTTTATATATTAAAAATAATATAAACATCTTTAAATTATATTTTATTAATAGTATTTAAGTTATTTTTTTATTGTTATTATTACATCAAAAAAATATAATCAATTATAATTATAAACTTTAATAAAATTTTATAAGATAATTTTATCAAACACTTTTTTAACTTATTTTTAAAATAAGTTATATAAATTTATAAATTCTATAAATATCTTTTAAACAACATAATCTTATAAGCTTTTAAATAAATTTTGCCAAACATCTCCAAGTTGAAAAGGGTAGCATGAACGTCATCTCCGAAGGAGATTGAGAGCTTTATTATGCATCAAGCCAAGGAAAGTCAAGCAGTATTGAACTCAAAATTGCTTACAAGTTGCCAGGGAAGGTCAAGCAGACTTGAACTCAAAATTGCTTTCCAGTTGGCCAGGAGTAGGTGTTTTGAATTCCACTAATGCATTTCAATAAGAGAGAGAATTCATTGAACCAAATTAATCGCCAAGGCAGTAGTATACTTTGTCACTCTTGAAATTCAGAACATAGTCCGATAGCACTCTTAAAATAAAGAATTCAAAAATGCCTAAGCCTTACATTCAGATTGACTAAAAATCTATAAACATCATTTAATTCTAAGAAAGGTAATATTACAAAGTAGAAACATAACAAACGCGTTCCCATTATAAGGGAATATCCAACCATTAACAAAGTACAAGGTCTAGTCCTACTCAACATCCTGTATTAAATATTATCAAATTCTATACATCTTCAAAATTGTCTCTCATCGTCTACCTCATCTGCAAAGTTTGTAAGAGGTGAGTAACTAATCACCTAGTAAACTGGTTCATCTTTCTATACCGATGAAAGTAAGTTAAATGTTGTACTCTGCTAATGCAACATTTGAAATAATAAACATGTTTTTATAAATATAATGACATGAACATGCATGTCAAATTTTCAAGCAATTTCAATAAGAGCCAGAAAGCATTTTCGTTAAAAGATGTTGAAAATGGATAATTTATAACTTGTACATGCTCATAGATTCTTAGGTAACTAATGACCAATACATTGATCAGCTAACTTTTAACCCCAATTAAAGAAAATCCAAAACAATCATTATACTTGCTTAGAGTTCACATATGAACATTTTCATTTTTAACCTCGATTGAGGGGTTCTAGAACAGTTTTTAGACCTGTTTAAAAGTTTACCTGTCTTAACTTTGACCATCGATTGAAAGGATCCACAACTATTTTAATGTCCATTTAAGGATTAGAAGTCATTCTTTTCATTAATTTTCTAATTACCAAGAGCAAGAATTTCATGATCATGCACGCATAAAAATAAATAACACGTCACGTGCTTGACAAAAAATTTAATTTTGCAAACTTATATCCAAGTATCTCTATTGGCATTACACTATAAAAAATGAAAGAATTTGACACATTAACTCAATGACCCAACATGTCATTAGTGAAATACCCTACTAAATTCCATTAGTTGGAAAATGTTCGCCTATAATGATGACCAATCCAATGCTCAAAATTCATAAATTTACAAGAGGTCTTAAGAGTCACATCTAAACAACCTTAGCCATCTATGAACCTAGAAACTTGGATGAATTATTGAGGGCTGCTATTAAAATAGAGGCAGTGATTAATAGGAGGAAAGCAAAGAATACTTTGAAATAGCTTAATCCCACAGCAAACATTAGAAATACACAATCCCCACATTAGCAACACCATTGGCAAGCAAAAGACAGAATTTGGGTAATCGACCACAAAATCAAACTCAAAGAAGTGAATGCAAAACATGCCATCAAAAACACTCAAGAGCAAGTGATTAGATGTGTGGAGCTTGTTTCCATTGGGGCCAACAAAGGTAATAAAGTATCTGAATGTCCACATCCAAAACCTAAAGCCTCGACAATCTAAACCCTAAGCTACTCAAGCTAGTGTCAAATTGTATAGGAATGCTACAGTGTTTGCTATGATCTATGAGGATGCAAGTAATGCCGAAGATGTGGTTGCATGCTTTCTGGGTTTTCAAACATTTATAATTGAATCCACATTAAGAGTTAGGACCACTAACATGCAACAAGATGGCCACACAGTAAAGAAGGCCAACTCCCACATTCCGCTCAGACCATGCACAAGGGGAGTTTAAAAGAGATTCATTTTTCATTGAAGCCATATTCCTGGATGTTCAACCAATTATCTTAGCTGGAGGTCCAAAGATAAAGATCAGGTTAGTGAAAATGCATATCGAATAATAGATGGTAATATCTTGCAAGCATTATGAAACATGTTGCAATGTGCATTCTCTAGTGCCATAGACATAGTCAGCAAGGCACTTGATTATTCTTGCTGGAATAATTTCTTGCAAAAAATGTACACGAACATGAATGCTGTGTACAGTTGAAAATTTGACATTTAACTGAACAAGATACCTTCTTGGTGCCAATGTCGCGGAGCCTGTCCAAAATCTCAGCAAAATCAATAGGAGGTATCTGAGTAAAATGCAGGTTTTCCCCCGTGTGTGGATGCCTAAACCTAAAAACCAGACAAGAAATTAATAATCCACACTATTAATACATGTTGGGTGCACACGGCAGATGGCAGATAAAAATAACCTTACCCAAGGCTTAAAGCATGAAGGCATGGCCTTTCCAGTCTATCAACCAGTTGCAGAAGTTGCCCATGAGAGCTGAGGGGGTTCCTTGACTGAAGCAATGACAGGGCCATGCTCTTAGTTCCTCCATAGACATCATCTCCCAAAAGTGGAACACGAAGATACTTTGCGTGAGCTCGGATCTGATTAATAAAGCAGTCCAACTGATAATACTTGATAATAATCCATAGTTACAGTTCATTGCAATATCTTCATAAAATAAATCAACCAGAGTCCTTGTTGATGATTAGGTAAACTAAACAAAATTTCATCCAACAAGGATCCTACAGTGCAACTCCCAATCTAGAAAGAAGGTTAGCACTCAGTAGAATATGTGTTCATGTGCAGACAGACATATCTTCTCAAAGGGAATAATCCAAAGCTGTAGGGGGGAAAAACACTCACACACACACACACACAAGATGCCAAATAGGGAGAAATGGCCTATGGCATCTCAAATGGAATAATCCATAGGTTAAAAAACAGGATGCTTATAAATAGAAATGGCCTATGAACGCAAGTATGTTAGACTCCAGGCTTTAATGCTTAGATAGCATAGAGCATTGTTGGTGATATATTGTACAGGGGTTAGCGAACCTAAAAAGTTATTGGAAGAACAAAGTAAGATGTCAAAAATGGCTAAAGGATATGAGACCTGATGAGTGCGCCCAGTTTCTAACCTCCATTCCACCAACGAACAAGCACCACCAGCAAGTATTTCAATTACTTTGTATCTGAACAAAGTTTAAATTGGTATTAAAATTTAGCTTCTGAGTGCCGCATGAATGTGTCTATGCAGTTAGAATTCCCTAAATGCAAGCAATCCCATGGATGCACAACTACTCATAATTTGAATAGGTTAGCCAAGAAAGATTCATGAGGGCATCCACAATAAATTGAAAAAAGACAATAACAAACCAAAATAATGATTTCTATAAGAGCAGTCAAGCTAACAGTAAGACAAACAGAATCAGCATAACGCAAAAGCCAGAGAAGTGCCAACAAGCTTCAATTAGATTTACAAGAACAGCTCAGTATTTCTATCACCAGGCATCTGCAAGCATCAGCACATAGCAAGACTCAATTTAAGCCAATACTACAGAGAGCTTGTCTGGGTCCTAGCTACGAAATCATAACTTTTATGCATCTTGAAGTATGAACCAGAGTGCATAGTTTACCTAACCAATCTTGATGCAGCTTGATGGTAAGAGACATCACCAATAGTTCCAAACACTCGAGCACAAACTCAATGAATTCAGTCAGAATTGCAGATTATATTTAAAGCAAATCATCTCACTTTTGTACTAATCTACCGAAGAAAGCTTTTAAAATAGAATAAACAAGCTCAAGGAGTCACAACATAAACTGGGCTATATTAAGTTCCCATGTTAGATGTCATTGCAGTCTTCTAACTGAAAAAGGAAAAAGAAAATCGCAAGCTCTTATCATCATAGAAACTTCTCTCTTTCTACTATTGTTTTAGTGTAAGAGAAATCTTTCAGAGAAAATATATGAATTGAGACATGTAACTTCAATGGCCTCCATTTCGATACCAAACTCATCTAACTCATGCATTGATTGTTTTCACAATGCCCAAAACTGTTAATAGAAGCATCAAATCTGAGTTTTCCAGCATGCAAACTAATCCACACCCTAAAGGCTTACAGATATAGAATTTAATAGACAACTTAAGCTAGCAAACAAACACGGAAAGGTTCAAACAAAAGTTGAATAAAAAACTCACCATTTGACAATCCCAAGGGTTCTCAGATTAATTCTCACCAGCCCAAGGCCAAAATTCCTAGGAAATGAACTCTGATTATGCATCTGCTTCCACACACAAATTCAACCGAAAATTCAGAATGCAATACTGGAGGTACTACTCAATCACCAATAATCACCACATGAGCAGTCACCATCTTTGAAGTGGTGATAACGATTTGTGTCCCTAACAAAAATCTCTCTCCTCTCAAACCTAGAAATAAATTTTATAACAGCATGGCAATCTCCACAAATTCTTAGGTTCTTTGTAACTCTTAAAGGAGAACCTTCACTAGTATTCAGAATACCAAAAACTACGGCTAACTTCTCACTATGCCCACATAAGATGTGCTCCTTGTCCTGTTCCTCCACATCTTGTAACACATAATTGGTATTTGGCAAGTAACCTGCTTTCTTCATTTCCATGCCCAAACTATTTAACTTATCCAGAATTTTAGCCATTTGTGGAAGAGATTTATCGCCTGCGAAAAGCATGTATACTTTGTTTTTGACCTCAATCCAACTGCAGCCAGGATTCTTCCTCAATCCCATACCTCTCATGATATCTCTGATTTTATCCACTTCTTTCCATTTTCCTTTGGATGCATAAATATTAGACAGCAGAATGTAGTTTCCAGGATTTCTTGGTTCTAGTTCAAACAATTTAGCCGCAGCAACCTCACCCAAGCTCATGTTGTGGTGAAGTTTACAGGAACTTAACAATGCACCCCAAACACAAGCATCAGGTTCAAATGGCATTTTCTTTATCATGGAATACGCTTCTTCAAGCTTTCCCGCACGACCAAGCAGGCTCACCATGCAGGCATAATGCTCTACTCTAGCTTCAATACCATAATCCCTGGACATGCTTTCGAAGTAATGATGCCCTTCTTCTGTAAGACCACTTTGGCTACAAGCAGATAAGAGGCTGGTAAAACTAACAGAGTCGGGTTTCTGTCCACTCCTCTTCATCCAGAGAAAAACTTCAGTAGCTTCCTTCGCTTTTCCATGCATTGCATATGCCCCCAAAATTGCATTCCAGCAAACCAAATTATGGACAGGCATCCTGTCAAAACAACATCGAGCCATTTGAATCTTTCCACAATTAGCATACATATCTATCAATGCACTGCCTACATAAACATCATCCAAAATGCCCCTTTTGAGAGAGAAGCAGTGTACAGCCTTTCCATGCATAAGTGCTGCTATATTGCCACAAGCTGGAAGCATGCAGGGAATGGTCACGGAGTTTGGTTTCACACCAGCTGACTGCATGCCTCTAAAAAGCTCCAAAGCCTCAATATCTTTGCCATACTGAGAGCAACAAGCTATAACTGAAGTCCATGAAACAACATTCAATTCCATATCTCGGTCTTGAAGTTCTTTAAACACCCTCACCGCCTTGTCAACAAGACCATGGCGAGCGAGCCCTGCTATCAAGGCATTACAAGCCCCAACATCCAATTGATTCATATCTTCAAACACTAGTGACATCTCCAAGGCACACCCACACTTGCTATACATATCAATAAGTGCACTTACAATACACTTATCAATGGCCATACCTGTCTTTATTGTATGTGTATGAACTTGAGTGCCTAATGACAAAGACCCCAGGTCACCTATTGCAGGAAGAACGCTAGAAATGCTAGTCCCATCAGATGTAAAACCATGTGAATGCATGTGCTGAAACATCAAAATTGCATCCATAAAACACCCACTTTGATTAAACCCTGCAATCATACCATTCCAAGACACAGTATTTGGTTCAAAACCAAGTTTTTTGACCTCATTAAACACCTTTTTTGCATTAACCACATCCCCGTTCCTTGCATATCCAGCAGCCAATGCACTCCAAGAAACGACATCTCTCTCAACCATATTGTCAAACAAATTGTGAGCACCAACCAATTCATCGCATTTCACATAAAAATGAACCAAAGAAGACTCCACAAAAGGATCGGTGGACAGCCCAGATGCTAAAGAGAACCCATGTACCTGCTTTCCAATTCTAGCAGATCGTAGTCCGGCACAAGCCTTGATAACGCTTGGCAAAACATGGGCATCAGGGTAAAACCCATTCATTATCAGTTGAGAAAATAAACACAGAGTGTTTCTAAAATCATTCGATTTAGAGGATGCATTAATTAGGGTAGTGAAAGAGAGGAGATCGAGTTTTAATGGGGGCAGGAGAAGGCTCTTCGCGTCAGAAAAGTGTTGGTGGTTGGCATAGAGAGACAGTAGCTTATTTCTATAATAAGGAAGGTCACAAAGACCTGTTCTAAGGAGTCGGGCATGGGTCTGCTGTACTTGAGTAAATGATGCCATGGTAGTTCTGTTTAGCAGATGCAGTAGATCGGGGTTATTGCGGGAATAAGCTCTAGCCCCATTAATGCCATTGACGCTAGGGAAATTGCAGCAATCAAGTCTCAATTTTTTGGCATTAAATTCCACAGTTTCCTCGTCTTTTATCCCAGAAGAATTGTCTTTCTTGTAATTAAGGGGTCTATAGGAGTCACTGGAATCTGATATTGAAAATAGGGAGTTACTGTGGAATGAAGCTTTATTATTAACAGTACAAGGCACATTCCCACTGCAAACAAAATCAGTGTCTACTTAAAATAGGTATCATAGTGTGCACATAATCTGGCATTCAAAGACACGTCTGGAGCCAAAAAAAAAGAGCAAAGGAATGGAGAATCCAACAGTACCTACTAACAGCATGTCGGGCTCTTCCATGGCCAGCAGACCCAGGAATAGCAATCATACGAATCCTGTTGTTTACATCACGGCCCACTGGGATCTCAACGCGCCCAGATACTGGAGCCAGCTCCCCACAGGTAAGACTCACGTAAACTCTCTTTATAGTGCGTTGCTTGAACTGTTCAGCTAGATGGGAATGGGAATGTTCATCCTGCAAAAGGATGAAAAGAAGCAATCGTAGATACTTCTTATAATTAAAATACCCCGGAAAAACAAGGATCAATGTAAATTCAAAATCATTCATTTTCAAAAATGGAAGAGGGAGCCACCTTTGCAACAACAATCAATCCACTGGTTCCTTTATCTAATCTATGTACAATCCCTGGGCGTACAGATGCCTCACAGAGGCCAGAACCAATGGCTCCACTGTGACTTTGATCTACAGAAAGGGCGCCAACCTCATCTCCAGAATCATCATCAATCTCAGACAGTGCTTCTGGACTGAAACATGCAGCAGAGAGTCGGCAATGGTGAAGAATTCCATTCACAAGTGTTCCTGTTGCATTGCCTGGTGCTGGATGAACAACCTGCATTATAGATAAATCCCAAGCTAAGATCATAACAAGCAGGCTCTCTAACTGCATTAGATTAGGAAGCAAAGTACAAGAAAGAATAGGAATGTGTAATCCAGCTACCATCTAAAGGATAATCAAGACAAGAAATTAAAAAAATTTAATCAGTTTACATATTTTCCTCTTTTGAATTGGCTATGCTTTATACAGAAATTTTTGTAATAGGACAACACCAAAGTAATATCAGTATATCACTAGCCAAAACACTTACAACACAAACATGATTTCGTTTTATAGTAAGTTAAAACTCGCCAAGACTTGTCAAAGTTGATTTTGTTGTCCCCCAAGATACTAGGGCCCATGAAACATTGTTATCTTCACAGACAATAAAACAGGGCCACTACTAGTTTCCAAAACCTGAAGCAAATATGCACAAATCCGGAAGAGCATTATTAACTGTTTCAGCGCTTCCATCAATGTGCAGTCTCCAAATTCCAATCAAACACATATATGAGTTCCAAATTCATCCCAATTTTCCCATTTATCAGAAAAGGAAAGGAAAACACATATGAAGGAAGCAGGTATAGGAGATTTCAAGAGCTGACCATGTGAGCAGGCTTGTTGACAACAAGCACATGTTCATCTTCATATACTATATCCAATGGAATATTCTCTGGTTCAGCCCTCAAAGGCTGCAACTCCACAATCGTGCAATTCACCAAGTCCCCGTCCCTGACCACGTGGGAAACCTTCAATATACACAAGCAATTAAAAACCGCAGATTCATAGAATAAATTAACATGTAAGATCACACCTAAACCTTCCCTTACAACATGGAAAGGCAGGAAAACTCGTATCCAAAATGAATATCCGCTCTACAAACGACAACTTTCAACTCGAATCACCGACCACAGCGATAATATATATAAGAACTATAAATTCAGCAACCTTATTGATGACGCGTCCGTTGACGGACACCATTCCTGCACGGATGCTGGACTGAACTCTAGCTCTACTGATACCGTCAATGCGAGAAGAAATCCAGGAATCCAGTCTCAGCTTTCCAGACTCCAATTGCACTGCTTCCTGAATTCTGACGCCGGAATAATTGTTCGTACGGTCGGAAAATGCTTCCTGGAAGCCATCGGATTCGGAATTTGCCGCCACAGAGGAATTAGAATAGGCACAGGCTGTGCGGACGAGTCTTCGTAGAGAAGCAACTGCAGGACTTATGGAAAGGGGTTTAGCCGTAGACCAAGCCAGGGATTGGAGGGACAACATTTTCAGCGCCTTTCTGAAACAATGTGCGCTTTAAACAGAGAACCTGGAATATTGGTGGGCTTTCAGGACGAAACACCGAACCTGGATTATATATTCTAGATCAAAATCTTCATGGGCCTGCCTTTAACAATATTTGCGGCTCTTCTGTATGAACACATCTTGGGGCAGGACACGAGTTGGGCTGGCCCATAAAATTCTGCAATGTGTTGTTGTCGTCTATTCTATTAATAGTGCGTGAGGCCACTACAAAAATTAACTCTTACTCTCACAGTCTAATTACAAAAATACTGATGTCCCTGTCCATATTTAGTAAATAAATAACTTCCATTAATATAAATAGAATATATATTTATATCTATATCAATCTATATTATTAATATTGCGTACGCCTAAAAAGACTAATTTTTGATCTTACAATCTAATTACAAAAATACCCTACTCCTATTTAGATTTAGTGAATATATAATTTTCATTAATATAAATAGGAAATATATATATATATATACTCCTATTTAGATTTAGTGAATATATAATTTTCATTAATATAAATAGGAAATATATATATATATATATATTTACACAATAAAATATACGCTTAATTTTTATATACACACGTATCGAGTGAGCATCTAACGCTAGTATGTATTATTTTTGTGATTCAATTGTATAAATACTTAACCATTTGTTTCCACCAACATATTATTGTTATGTGCATTATTTTTATAACATGGCAACAGTATAAATATACGATCACTTTATTGATGATAAAAGGGGAACGAAGAGGACAAGGTGAAGATGACATAAAAATTTTAATCTGGGTGGATTGGAGATTGGCACTAAATTTTGGTGAAAAATGAGGAACTATTCTTTCAGAATGCGATGGATTGGTAAAAATCAGTTAATATTCACGTTTTGATACTAATCACTATTTTTATATTAAGATCATAAATTAATCTACTTCGATACGACTGTGAATTGTTTTCTATTTTTGGATATTTAGTAAAAAAAAATAAGAATTCTCATTGGTGGTCTTATGTTAAAAATTATTATCTACTTAATCATCGGACCAAGTCTCCAAATGCGTAACTAAAATTAAAAAACATTCTGCAAATGCGTGACTAAAATTAAAAAACATACCCACAAGTTAGATGCATACTTAGCTTTTATTGAGCCATTCCAACCATATATGCAATTTTGAATTGCAACAATTTTTGTTATCCCGTTTCCATAAGCCAAAAATTTAACTCTAAATGTGATTATTTTTAAAATAGCCAGTCGATAGAGCATACAAACGTGGATATATAGTATAGAAATAAGTTATTATTTTTGTACAATTATATCATTCAATTATTTTTATAATATTATACATGTATGTCTTACATTAAGCGAATTGCTTGACTTGAAGATTCACGACTCAGGAAGTTATTTGCGATGATTTTAGAATATCAAAATCCAAAAGTTTCTTATCAATATTTCTAAAAATCCAAAAGTTAAACAATTTTACATCTCTATTCCAAATTAATTGTTCTATTTGACACCACAGCAAAAACAAATTAACTATTTTAATCTTCAAAATACTTATTATACATATTGAGAGTACAGTATTTTATATTGATAAATTTATCTTCCACTTTCCTCATGAAGTCAATATTTACATGGGACTTGTTTGGTATTGTATTGCATGATTTATATCCCAACTTTTGGGAGGCTACAATCCTTTGACAGCGTCTACACCATTGACGGCACCACTTACGGCGGTTATCTAACATCATGGTGGCGGACGAGCACTCCATCGCCAGATTCACGACATAGGTCCGTTGAGACACTGCGGGGTGGACAAGCCGGGTTTCTACGTCTGCGTGGGTTGGGGCTCGACGTATTCAAATTCACAAGGACTTTTGGAACCAAAAGTAACTGTAATCATTCAGGACTCGGATGGAATAAAATCGCCGGTAGGAACCTCGGACGGATTAATCGACACTGTTTCTTGCAGTTCATCCCATTCGGCCATTGGTGAGTCTGTTGAACCAGCACGGGAAGACGATAATAATTGGCCTGCAGGATAAGCTTCAACTGCCGGCGTTCCGGTTGGTTGCAGTTGCATCCGGGCGGAAAGCTTGATTGGAGGGGTAAAAGAAACGCCAGGAGATGATTGATTTTGCGGCAAATTAGCATAATATATTGGCTAACGTCGTCGTGTAAGGACTTCTAATCAAAACTGTCGATTTTGTCCACAAATAACACACAAAAAATATATGACGCACGTTACTTGAGGTTGAACGAACCGAGATTGAAACTAGATGGTGGCAAAAAACCTAAATAAAACGACGTCCGAGTCTTCTCTCATATAAGAAGCATCAAAAACTATTAGTTTGTCCTTAGTTGCTCGGCAAAGTCCAGTGTTCCTCTTGTCATCATAGCCACGAATTCGTCGTAATTGATCCTCCCATCCTGCGGGGCAAAAAAGAAATGGAGTATTGCGTGCCTATAAATGGTATTGAAGACGGAATCATATCAAGCAGAAAGTGTCAAAAGATGGCATACTTTGTCTGTGTCGACATCATTGAGAACCTCATCAATGGTCGCGTCATCCCCCATCCCATAGTGTGTCATGGCATGTCTGAGCTCCTCTCTTGTGATAAACCTGATGAGTCAAAAAGTGAGCTTACATTTTTCATGAACATGGTGCATCATCATAAAGGGAACATGCACTCTCTCTTGGAAGTGCGACCTATGTTTTACAATGACAGATTTATTTCAATATTCCATTTGCATTTGACATATTGAGTGATTTACATTGAAAATGCAGCAGAAAGGAGTTGAAGAAGTACGCACCCATTGTTATCCTCGTCAAAATGTTGAAAAGCCTTGTACAAATTCTCTCCTTTCTCCAGTCTATGCCTGTGCATGGTTGCAGTCATAAATTCAATGTAGTCTATGGTCCCATTCTTGTCAACATCAGCCTGAGCAAAAGGATAAAACATAGTAATAATGTTACCCCGGGATCTAAATGGAGATTTTATTCTGGCAAATAGTTTAGCTTCTCATGTTGTGGTAAATAGGGCTTTGGTCTATTGTATGTTTAATATGATGTAAGATGAGACAGTGAAGATATTCTTACTGCTTCCATTAGCTGTTGTATTTCTGCTTCAGTAGGCTTGGAACCCAGCTTAGATAACCCTGTTCTGAGCTCTTCATATGTGATGGTACCACTTCCATCAGTATCCATATTGTTGAACATTTCTCTCAGCCCCTCGATTTCTTCTGCTGACAGGTTCTCTGCAATAACCTTCGAGTAATCCAAATTCTCATGTCAGAAGAAAAAATTTTGGACGCGCGCGCACACACTCTAGATGATAACACAGTTGCATGAACGTCGCATTTTTTCAGGATATTAATTAAGAGGATTCTATGACAAACGATGATTTTGGATACCTTGAGAGCAAGCTTCTTCAGCTTGTTCATTGCCCTGAATTGCTTCATCCTGATCAGAACAGCGCTGTCCATCGGTCTGTCTGATGCTTCCCCATCTTCCTCAAGCCACGGATGCTCTGCATCAATAGGCCAATCAAAGTGTAACAATGACTGAGTGCTCCTAGTCTACTTTGTCAGCTTCAAACAAGAAATCTTTGATCTACCGACCAAGGGCTTCAGCTGCAGTAATCCTCTTCTTTGGATCCATTGTCAACATTTTCTTGATGAGATCCTTTGCACCATTTGAAATAGAAGGCCATGGAGAGCTCTGAAGATCTACGTGGCCTTTCCTAATTGCTCCAAATATGCCTTTTTCTGTCGCTGTAATACACAACAATCCATACATCATTAAACTTAAACACCTGAAGGCTTCCAACTTATAACCGTTTACCTTCAGCAGTGGAGTGCACAAGGAAAAACATGCTACACTACCGGAGACTTTAGTTTAATTTTCCACAAAATTTTGTAAGCATAGCCAAATGTGATACTTGTAACCCATATTGCAATAAACTATATGGTGTAATTAACTTACCACCCCAGAATGGGGGGAATCCGCCTAAAATTATGTACAGTATTACGCCGGCACTCCAGATATCTATCTCCTTCCCATAGTTTCTTCGCAGGACTTCCGGCGCCACGTAATAAGGACTCCCAACGAAATCTTTATAAACTTTTCCTGGAAAGGAAATTGCAATGCATCTCAAATCCTTTTGCAGGTTTGCTAGAATTGTGTTTTCATGCTAAACATTGAATTGCAGACAAGTTGCTGGTTTATTTACAGTTGCAAATGCCTATGTACAAAATGAGAAGTTTGTTAAGTGTATGAGTAGAAGAGTATCAAATGGGTGTAATCCTGAGGCTGCATTGGAGTGCTGACTCGCACAAAACAACCTTCTTCCAAATTAAACAATTTTCAAAAGGTTTCCGGAAGGTTTCAAAATATCAAATGGTATAAATCAAATCATGACAGCTGTTAAATTTATATTACACCGATGTAACTCACTTTACATTGGCAATGTTTGGTTGTTCGTTCGAATGGAGTTAAGGGTTAAACAGAATGGAGATTTTGAAAGGTATTAAAATTATATTTGGTAGCAAAATTTTGATAGGAATAAAATTTTAAACTTTTTGAATTTGAATGTTTATATATATATATATATATAATATGTAATAACGATTGAATGATGCAATAATATATAAGTTTATAGCATAAACATTAGTGTATGTGTGTGCATGTAAACATGTGTGATAATGGAATTTTAAATAGTTATTTATATATGTAAGAGATAAAATTTTAATTTTAATTTTGATAAAAAATTTTGTGATGTAAAATGTTTGATTTGATAAAAATTTGGTGGGTTTAAAACCACCCAAATAAGGTTCCAACCATTATTTAATATTTTTACACACAATTTATATAAACTATGTTTGTTTTCATACTTTCAACTCGAAATTCACGCTTTATAAATTTTATCTCTATATTTATATTAATTTTACACAATTCTCCCTCAAAACATACACTTTATAAAATCTCTCGTTCTCTCTTAATTTTATACGATTCTTGAAAAAATACATCTAAAAATACATATCAAAAAATTAAAATAAATATACTTAAAGTTTTCAGATTCAATTATTGCTACAATTTATTTCGAAAGATTCCTATACACAGGCACCTTTTTCTATTCTTCTCACAGCACCATAGGAAAAAATGCCACCTTTGATACCTCCAGTACGCACAAACGTACAGAAAAATTCTATCTATAAAGTTAATTCAGCTGTCCTACTGCGCTTCATCTTAATCATCTATTGAAATTAAACCTTTTTTAATTTAAAAACACCCAAGTATTTATAAGCAAAAATTACCCTTTATTCATTAAATGAAATGTATGAGACAGGTTTATAATCTTATTAGTATGAAAATGGTCTGCACCACACAAGCGAGAGACAAGAAAATTATAGTGATAAAATAACTATTTTTTTTGCAGCAACGAAACAGTCATTAAATCTAACTGAAACACTTACCAGCAAACCCACTCATGGAAATAAAGAATAAAAAGTGTAATTACCACATCAATCCAGTCCCATAACAACATGGTACCGCCAAGAGAATCAAAGATCAAAACTGAAACATTCAGAAGTAAAATCATTATTCTTGAAAAGCTAATAATTAACCTGGCTCAATAAAAACGGAGAGGCCAAAATCAGTAGCCTTCAATGGAGAATCCTTGTCTCTGTTCACCATCAAGAAATTCTCGGGCTTGAGGTCTCTGTGCATCACTCCCATGAAATGACAAACATGAACCACATTCACGACCTGTCTCCCGATTGTCGCAGCCTCCTTCTCGGAGTAACTCCGCTTTGCAGTAATCCTGTCGAAAAGCTCGCCCCCGGAGCACAGCTCCATCACCAGATGCAGTTTTTTCTTGTCCTCATAAGCCCCTTTGAACTCCACGACGTTGGGTTGACCAGTCAAGTGCTGGAGAATCATGATCTCCCTTCTGACGTCCTGCTTGTCCCTTTCAGTCACGAGTTTTCTTCCTCGAATGGACTTGCAAGCGTATTTCAGGCCGGTGGCCTTATCCGTGCAGAGGTAAGTGACTCCAAACTGGCCTCTGCCCAGTTCTTTGTGAAGATCGTACAGTGTGGTTACGTCCACGTAAGGCTTACCGAGAATGGGTCCGATGGTGGGAGGCGGAGCATGAGGGAGACGCACGGGGCCGTCTTGAGGATGAGGAAGGGAGTCGTCTGAAGAAGAGGATGGTGATTTTTGAACTTCCCTGCATTTCTTGAATATCGAGAAACAGAAGCCCATTTGTAAAGAAGATGTTTGTGTATTGTGTATTTATCCCTTTCTTGTTGTGTAGGTGTGTGTGTGTGTGGAAATGAGAGTATTGGGGAGATGAATACGAATACGATGCTTGGAACAAGGAATGTCCTTGCAGTCGGTGTCGGAGAATAAGAATTTCAAAGTACTGTTCAACTTTTTGAGGTGCTTTGCTTTGGTGTGTGGCTATATCCTGCTTTTGGCCCCTTTGCGTTAGTTGCCTTTGACACCCTTTCCATCGAATAAAATTAAATTTACAGAGTAAATCATATATGCAATCCTAAAAATCTAGCTGTATAATTATTTTATTTAAAGTTGGTGTTCTAATTCATTTCACTCCCTCGAAATCCCACGTTGTTCAAGGGGTGAAAATATCAGATGAATATTGCAACCTGTCCGAAAGAGCGGCTTTGAGCATACGGCAGGTGTCGTTTCTTCTTCTGTATTCACTGAACTAACAAAGAATATCAGCAAAGCATAGAGGTCGGCATAGTTTGGGGATAATGAAAATGGCGCCTTCAGCATCACCCTCAAAACTGATAAAGACTCGTGTATTAATTAAACACACTCTGCTCCATCCCCAAATAATTTTTATTATTATATACTAGTAAAAGTTGCAAGCTTTGCGGGTGCTAATTTATTTATAATTTATTTTTATTTTAAATAATAAATAAAATAATTTTTAATTGAAGTTATAAACAGTATATAAAGTGAAAATAAAGAAAAATAAAATTGAAAGAAAATACAAATAAAAATAATAAGTCAAAAGAAAAGAGAAAAATAAAGATATAGGAAAATAAAAGAATTTATGTTAGGGCTGATTGTATGATTTTACATTGTACAAATATATTAAAAATAATAAAATAAAGAAAATAATTTAAAAGAAAAAGATTTTGGAAGAGAACACAACAAAATAAAAAGTTTAAAAATGGAGAAAGAAAAGAATAGAAAAAACATAAAAAAAATTATAATAAGGGTAATTGTATAAATTTACTTTGCAAAACGGGTCCAAAGATCCTTATTAACATAATAATATAATATAGATATTATATACATATTAATATATATATATATATAACTTAAAATAAATTATTACTAACAATTAATTATGTGTAATTTTGTATATGATTAATTTGAAAAATAGTCAATTAAATTAGTTATTTGATTACTCCACCAAAAATAAAGAAGGAGGAACTGTATAAAAAGAATCAGTTAAATATACATTTTAATTTTTAAAAATATGCATTGTCACAAAAATTGATATTTTTCTCACAATGAAAATTTATAAAATATGACCAAACCAAATTCATCATAATAATAAAAATAAAAAATTATACAGTTTCCATTTTAATATTTTGAGATCTATTGTTTAACCCGATAAGCTTTTTAATCAATTATTATTAGAATAATATAAGTGGTATTTGTTGTAATGATATTAATAAATTAATTTTAAAATTAAACATTTTTTCTTTCAGTGACCCATGCAGGCAAATATGAGCAGAGGAAGTAATGGCGCGGAGGAGATTTTTGGCAATGGCACGGCACATCGCTGCGCATGCTCATCTTGGGTTGTAAACTCTTTTTATTAGAAGACGTAGAAATTATAATTTAAAAAACAAAGAGATGACGACAACTTGAAAATTTCATGATGAGTATATGATACGAACTACATACAAAAAAATATATGTAAATTTGCTCATGGATGGAAATAGGAAGAATTTTTCTTCTGTTCTTCCCCTTGCTTCTAAAAGAGACCAATGGATAGCATACACATAGAGGAGAGGAAGAGAGACAACATCCCTCCCCGTATACATTCTCCTTCCCTCTTATCCAAATACATGCATCTCATTATATATTATTTTAATATTCTTTTTAGAAAAACATGTGAGGCCTATTTTAGACATATCACTACTTCTCTTAACTTGAGTCCGAGTTGAAATAAGGACTGAAGTTGTCTTGCATTATCCTTTTAGTTTTGCTTTAGACTAGGCAGCAAAATGAAATTAGTTGTTAATTTCAAAGTGAGATAATACTAAACTTAAAAGCCATCGTGATTACAGATTAGGGGATGTACACAGGCAGCATCTGGTAGAATGGTCATGATGCAAATCATCTTGTATCTTGTGTAGTAAGTTGATGATCTAAACAATCCAACAGATTAGTTATAAAAACTTATCAATTTATAAATAATATAAATAATTTCATAAGTCGATTATTAAAATCTATCGACTTACAATAAGTAAATAATTCATATAATTCAATAGATCGGGACCATAACCAACTTATATCTCAGTGTTTAATAAACAACTTGTATTTCAGTACTCAAAAATACTATAGACAATTTGTAGCTCAACTATTAACAAACAACTTGTAACCCGAGGGTGTTGCAAGCCATTTTGTGGGTTAATACTTAACTTTAATGGTGAGTAACTTATATAGCTTGAAAATAATCTTTGAGCAACTTGTATTTTAAGAAAAATCATCAAGCAACTTATAACTTAGAAAATGACTCAAAGAATCATCAATCACAAGTTACCCATACCGGTATAGATAAATAGATTTAACAACTTGTTTGTACCTTTTTATAGTGGTTGGACTAGCTTCCTACTAATTTAATACTTACATTTTATCTTTTATATATAAATAAGAACATCCAAGTGTCAACATCAGAAACTATTCTCACTCGCATTAAGGTGGTTATTTATACAAGATTTACAACACAAACATTGATTTGAGAAAAAAGTTGGCATTTTGTGTTTAAACAACCCCCGCCCCCCCCCCCCCCCAAGTGGGAGTTTCATATGTCATCCTAGATGGATTGAACTTTTGAGAATAGTTGAGCAGCAAGCCTAAGGCTATTTTTGTTTTCAAATTGCATTTTTATGCGTGTTTCTATTGAGAATTGAGTTTTAAAAAAGAAAATAAAAAGAAAATTTAAAAAGTAAAATAAGTGTGATGTGTTTAGAAGTAGATAATTTGAAAACAAATATAGATATTTCTGGAAAGAAAAAAATTCCTACAACTATTTCTTGGTGGATTTGTCACTTTTGCCAAAAGAAATTTAAAAATGTAAGAAAGAAGAACCAGAAAGAGAAAAGAAATATGAAAAACTTTATCACACGCACACATGGATACACAAACTGTAAAAATAACCTCAGTAAAATGTCCTTTACATTTATTAAATTTTTCTCTCTCACTTAATTTTAAATTTTTTCTCCAAACTTTTATTTGTTATACCGACTTATATTCATCACCCCCAACTTTAAATCATTATACTTTCTTTACATACTTTTCTCCATCATCTTTAATTTACTATATTTTCTTTTAATATTATCATTTATTTCTTTAGTTTTAACTGTATGAAATTATAATTGTAATAAAAATAAGTTAAAAATATTATTTTATATAAAAAAATAATTGATATTAAAAAAAAGAATATTAAAGATTCATGCACAGACATCAAAGTATTCATCAACATTGGAACCATATTATGAAGAGTAAGACATTTATGATAACTAATTTTGATCTCCAATGTTAAATTACCAAAAACGGCTTTCTTTTACTGTTCATATCTCCCCTTTTTTTAGTTAATTCACTTTTCTTGTTATATTTTGTATCGCTTCTACCGTTTTTCTCTCTCTCATTTTGATAAATATATATGTAACATAATTTTAATTTTATTGTAAATTTATAAAAAAATATATAATGCTTTATATTTAATTAGGGTACCTTTTTATATATCATTTACTTCTCACTTTCTATTAACATAATTTTATGTTATATTACAAGAATACAATTATATAATGTCTCCCACACACACACATAAATGAGTTTTTTCTTTCTTTCTTTCTTTCTTTAAGAACTAGAAATGCACTTGGATTCGGTGCGTGTTATTAAAAATTAAATTATTAGTTATATATATATATATATTTGTATCATAGAGATTAGTCATTATTCATATAGAATTACATCATAATATTTTATGTAAATATTAATACATATACTTCTACTAACTAAATACAATTTGATATCCATTATATTTTCTTTCTCACAAAAAAAAAAAACCTCAATTGATAAACAAAACATAAAGTTCATTATTTTACCAAGACCAAACACCTAAAAAAATTAGGTTTCAAATGGAACTAATAGATTCTTCACTCAGCCCTTCCATTCGCTCTTAACAAGTTTCTTGCACATGCATATACTCTCACAAACGCACCCCCCCCCCCCCCCCACGTAAACATATGTATATATGTGTGTGTATTGCTACAAATTATAATAAATAAATAATTTTAAATTTTAAATGTATGAGAAATTAAAAACAGATAAGAAGGGTGAATCAAAATATAAGAAAAATATAATTGAAAATATAAATTATACTAAAAGAGAATGGAAAAAGAAAAAAATAAAAATATTCAAATAAGAATTCCGTAATAATTTAATATTGCGCAACTCAAATTGTGGCTTTAACCTTAATAGATAATAATGTAGAATATAGCATATATAAAAGAAATAAAAAAGATTAATATTTAAAAGTGAATGATATAAATGAAAATTGAGAGAAGAGTGAAAATATAGTATGTAATGAATTAAAGGTTTTTAAGTAATCACATGTTGCACAACCAAATTCTTTTTATTTGATTAATATGTAGTATATATTCATAAGGTATAAGAGAATATAATCTGGCAAATTATGTTTGACATTTTACCTGATTTTGTGTAATTCTCACCAATTATAGTCTGCAATTTTTACTAAATGCTACTGCTTAATTTGGATAATAAATAAACGTTAAGTATAATTAAATCATAACTTGTTGAATCTATTGACAATATATGTCTTTCTCTAGCATTGTGGTATGGGACATACATTTGGCAACGCTAGAACAAAAAAATTTCCATACTACTAAAATTTTAACTTATGAACTTTGATCTTAGAATATGCTACTTTGTGTCCTAAAATTTTAATAGCCGATCAAATCGTTTGTAAGGACCGAGAAAGCTTTATGTAATAAATCAGTTCTAGAGGATTCACATTATGATGTTTCAAAAAACTTCCACAATCTTCTGAATTTTCTCTCAAAACCTGGCATTGACATTATGTTTGGTTCTTGAAATGTAAGAAGGAAAAGAAAAGAAAATATTAAGAACAATGATTTTAATTGTTTGATTAAGAAGAAAAACCCTGTGGAAATGAAAACTAACGGAAAAATATAATTTAAGGAAGGAAATTTTATTATCCTCACAAAGTAGTGAGGAAAATAGAAGGAAAACTATTTTAACTCTTATTTTTCTTCCAAAAATTTCACTAATACTATTTCTTTTATTTATTTCTTTGTTATTTTTTTCTCAAAGTATAAAGAATTTCAATTTTAAGTATTTATTTGATCTAATTTCTATTTTTCAATTATTTCTTTTCTTATCGAAGTCCTTTCAACCAAAAACTATCATTATGTGTGGTTATTGGAATTTAGGGAGGAAAAGAGAAGAAAATATTAAGAAAAATGATTTTGGTTATCTGATTAAGAAAGAAAATTTTATGGAAAAGAAAACTAAAGGAAATTATAGTTTAGAGAAGGAAATTCATTTTCCTTACAAATTTATGAGGAAAATTTAAAGAAAACTATTTTAACTCTTACTCTTCCTCCAAAAATTTCATTAACTTTATTATTTATTTAATTTTTTATTATTTTTCTCAAATTATAAAAATTTTAAATTTTAATTTTTTGTTTGATTTGATTTTTTTAAATTTTTTTTATTTCTTTATTGAAATCCTTTGAACAAACACTATATCAAGTTTTGAATTTCTTTCATTTTCTTTTCCTTGCTCTATCATTTTCGTTTTCACCATGAATTCCTAAAACCAAATACACTCTACATAGAATTTTGAATTTATTTCGTTTTCTTTTTCTTTCTCTATCATTTTCTTTTCCACTCTAAATTCCTGAAACCAAACACATTATTATTATTATTATTATTATTATTTTGTAGAAATTTGAGACTTTCTCTTCTTGCATCAAGTCTTTATTTTTCTTCTTCCTTTACTATTGGAACACATGTTATATCAAAAAAATTAACCTAGTCCATAATGTTGAAAAGAGTTGATAAAATTTTGTTCATTGGTTCTGTAAAAAAAAAAAAAAGAAAGAAAGCAAGAAAGAACGCTAGCTAACAAGTTAATTTTAGAGTGTGTTTGGTTTTATGAATTTAGAGTGGAAAGGAAAATGAGAGAGAAATGAAAAGAAAATATCAGAAATCCAAAATTTTATATAGTGTTTGGTTGAAAAAATTTCAATAAGACAAGAAAAAATTAAAAAATAAGAAATTAAATAAAACAAAAATTTTAAATTGAAATTTTTAATACTTTGAGAAAAAATAATGAAGAAATAAATAAAAGAAGTAGAATTGTAAAATTTTTGGAAGAAAAGTAAGAGTTAAAATAGTTTTCCTTTAATTTTTCTCACTATCTTGTGAGGAAAATGAAAGAGTTAAAATAGTTTTCCTTTAATTTTTCTCACTATTTTATGAGGAAAATGAAATTTACTTCTTTAAATTATAATTTCTCCGTAGTTCTCTTAAGTTTTTTCTTTCTAGCCAAACAATCAAAATTATTTTCCTTAACATTTTTTTTTCTTTTCCTTCTTAAAATCCAATAACCAAACATAGTCAGTTTTCTTAGTATTTTGTCTTTTGTGTAAGAGTTCATGATCTGCCCTATGAGAATTTTGAATAAGTTGAATACCAGACGCAACTTAAATTTTTTTTTTTTATTACAGTCTACCATTTTTAAATTTTGTTGTTGATTCCATAAAACAAGAAAGAAAGAAAGAACACAAGCTAACAAGTTAATTTTAGTATTTTGTCTTTATTTGTATAAGAGTTTATAATTTGTTCTACATGTTTTAATAAGTTGAATAGCACTTATAAGTTTTTTTATCACACTCTACCATTTTATATATTGTCTTATTCAAATACTTTTAAATTTAAATGGAACGAAACTGTTGTCATTCGTCCTTATTAGGAAAAATTTGAACCACCCCAGTTGACGAAAAATATTATTAAAGCGGGCATTAAACGTAGCAAGCAGTAACTGCGCATCACCCCCACGCGATTTCCCAATTAAAAAGTTGCCTATATTATCATTCACCATAAACGCGCACTTACGGTCCAACCGCTTCACGCAAATGCCGTTCAACCATGGCCTCGCCGCCGCACTTTCCGCTTCCCACTTACTCCACCAAATCAACGCTCAGCCCCCAAAATCCCGCCCCAAAAAGAATTCATTCAACAGAAATCAAGAACTGAAACAAACAAATTGACTCATGCCATGCATCCATCCCTTACACCTTCACAAAACAAATAAAATATACATATACATATGCATGCGAAACCAGGATGCCCTTGGGATTCTATGACAGATACTTTTTCCCGGCCCCGACCTTAACAAGGATTGGTTTCGGGCGGGTTTAATAGCTCGGGGCCAATTTCGGCCCTGCAGACAGGGCAAATGGAGTTCTTGGAGAGCCAGGCATCGGCGCACTGCAGATGGAACCCATGGTTGCAGCCTGGAACCATTTTAGCTTGTTGTTCGCTCTCAATTTCGTCTAGGCAGATGGCACACTCCGTGCCCAGCGCCAAATCCTTGCCGCTGACTTTGGGGAGCTTTTCCAGGTCAGCGGGGGAAAGGCCCTTCTCCAGAGTGGGCTTTGCCGCCGCCACCTCAAGCTCCCGGTTCCACGTGTAGTAACACAGCAAACAGAGGTAAACCAGAAACACTGTGGCCATCCCGGCACAGGGAAGAAACAGAGCAAGAAACACCGTCGCCAGCATTTCCTCTCTCCGTTCCCTTTTCTCCTCTACAAGTGTTATGAAGAAAATTTAAGCGGGCTGGAGGGTGACGTACACCATGACTGGTGGCTGTTTGGAGAGACGAGGAAAATTTGGGTTTTATATAGTGGGTATGGTAGGGGGGAATGTTGAAGGGACTTTTTGGCGGCGCGAGTAATTCTGGACGGATCTGAGCTGGAAACAGTGATGGCGTATTACATCCGGGGGACCGGTATAGGTTTACGCAAGTGTATACATGGAAGGTACAGATGGCAGTTGATGGGGAAAGACATGAAAACAAGGACAAACGGGAAAGAAGAAAGTCGGCGAGTTTCTTGAGAATCTGAAGGAAAAAAGGAGTATAAATAGGAACAAAGAGAATACAACATTGATGGAAATTACACGGCCATGCCACGCCACGCCCGCTGCCCGCTCATTTTATATTGTAATAACAATTCTGCTCACTCTTGTGTGAGAAAAAATGGAATGAGATTACTCTTATAATATATTAGAAATTCATGAATAACTCCATGATATACCTAGATGATGCATAAAAATCAAATTTATTTTACCTAATTTCGTTAATAATACAAAAAATTATGCCATGGTTTTTTATATTTAAATACATTGAAAAATTATATGACATGTTTTTGTAAGTAATATATTCATACACGTGTGTAATTGTATGAGAAAAATATCATAAAAATAGAAATGGCAATGCATAAAGATGTCCATTAATGAAAGTTGTTTAATGTGACATAATTATTTTCTTATACTTATTTTATATTCATTTATTAAGATAAAAAAAAAAATATGAAAGTTTGGTAAGTTATTAAGGCATATATGTAAACATATTGAATGACTTAAAATGTAGTTACTATCATAAGTTTAAATTTAATAATATAGCATATGGTGATAGTAAATTATTAGTGGAGGGCGTTTAGAAAATCTATTAATAATCAGAAGTAAGTGTTCTAAATATCTCGCACTTTTATAATGTAATATAAATTATAAAAAGAACAAAAGGAGCACCATTGAACCTAAGACTACTTTGTACCATCTATTCCTTTATCATATTTTGCACTTTTATGTTTTAATTTCCTTTTGCTAAATGGTTTTGTTAATTGAGGATTTCTACCAAGATGTTGGGACTTGAGTTTAACGGTTCTTTGCCTGTTCAATTTGATAAAATAGAAAAGAATTTAGTATAGTGAAAATAGATTCCTAAAGCTAATTATGGCGTGCCTGCATGTATGATTTCGACGACAAGTGTACATTTTGATTTCAACTTTTTCAATAATTTTCATGTCATTAAAGTTGATACATTTTAAACATATTGTTTAATAAAATTTTTATTTTAATTTATATTCAAATTTTCACATCTCTTATATACATATATAAATATTTGAAATTCCATAATTGTATCTATTTATAATTAAATCAATAATTATACCATATTTACACATACACTAGCATATATATATATATATATTGTGTGTGTATCAATATATATATATATATATATATTTATACTTAAAAAGTAATTGTTATATATATATATATATTATGATATCATGCCACCATTACTTTGTACCTATATAATAAATTATATATAAATTTAAACAAATAAAAATTTCACTCCAACCGAAATTTTACATTCAAATATAATTTTTATACCTAGCTTCCATTGAAACCACCAATCAAACATAGCCTTGTTGCGGCTGTGTGTAGTAAGCAATTCAAAGTGTAACGCATTCAAATTATTTACCAGTATTAAAGTAGAATTTGATTCATTTCATTACAGCCATCGAATTGCAAAGCAAAATTAATTGTGAATCGCATCTCTTGAATTACAATAAATAAGTATTTAAGTATGAACCAATTTGAAAAATCCCATAATACAGTCGACAAGATACTAAATTAGTCAATGCGTTGAAAAAAATCGATGAACTACGGATGTTACAACACAACATAAGAAATAAAAATACGGCTAACTCCAAATTAACGTAAACTAACAAATACGGCAAATTCAAATAGTCGGAGGTTGAAAACTAATTATGGTTCAAAAGAACACGTGGGCAGGACAAGATTTTGTACATTCATAATTAAGCAAACTAAACTATCTTTGGATTACTAGAACCAAATTATAATAACTAGATGACAAATTATGAACTCTATAGAATCTTCGGGCTAGTGACATAATTAAAAACGTAACTTGTGAATTTTTTGATTGTTTATTTTTAAGTGTGTTTTTTTTTTAAACGTCAGAGAAAAAAATTAAAAAATTAATTATTATTGTGTGTTTTTGGGTATAAAAAATTGGAAGAACACTACCGTAGAATTTTTTGGGAACATGTTTGCTCACCACATTGCTCTTCTAGGGGAAATTATCAACTGCCATTATAGCCTTGGAAGCCATGCTATAAATTTTGCTTTAGTGAAACAAAACACACACACTCACACTCGGAGCACCCAAAAAAAGGAAAAAAGAAAAAACGCTGTCATAACATACTTTGGGCTAGTTGAGCCCATGATTAGATAATAGATTATATAAAAATTGATTGTGATAAAATTGATTTTGGTAAAAGTTTGAAAGCCTGAATTTCATAAAATGAAAAACTCAATCACAATTTATTGCAAGGATGATATTGAATAAAAGGGAGCCAAACAATAATATCCTTATTTGAAACACAATTATAACTGTTTAAACACCAATCGGGGTATTAGTTGAGTTGGTATATGAAATTTAAATTTAGAAAATATTTGTCGCTTGACATAAAAATAATTAACTTTCACACAAAAGGCACAAAAAGTTTAAAGACTGGTTTCTTACCATTAAAGATACATATGCTACGTTTCAGTTATTCTAGTATTAAACAGAAAATCCTTTAAATATGAAAAACTTGAATTTAAAATCTTACTATAAATTCCTTTTCTAAACAGAATTTTGTTTTTTTCCCCCCTGAGAGAAACTTAATTTATTTCCTTATTCCTTTATTGCCTGAAAACTTCTCTTTATTAAGTTCATTTGTTAGAAGAAACATGTTAAAATGGAATATAGTCGAAATTAGGTGGCCCATGTTCACATCGTTTCGTTTTTAATAAATTTTTGCTTTTTATTTCCCACTTCAAGAACATTTTTTCTTGGGTAGACATTTTTTAATAAAATTTTCACATTTTAATAAAATTCTGATAAAATTTTAATAAAATTTTCACATTTTTTAATATAAAATTCTGATATTTATCACAATTTTAAATATTCCATGCATATACACTAACTATACATCCGAATAGACTGCAATATTGGGTAGACTGTAAGCAGTACTCCCCAGAATCATAATCATGGTGTAGGCTCCGGTGACGATTGGGTCTCACACCCATACGTATGGGGTGGGCACTGGGCAGTGTTCCTGTCCAAGTATTGCCAGTCTTTTTCCTTGTTTCAGAATTTTGAGATTTTATATGGGAATGATTATGAGTTTCTAACACCAGAAGGTAGGGAATATATTTGAATGTAAATGTATATTTGAATGTAAATTTACATTTACATTTTATCCATTAAAATTTATATTTCTATACATATTATTTAATAAAATATTTTTTTTTATCCCTCGTTTTCTTTTATTTTATACTATTTTAAATTTTTTTGTCAATTTTCTTTTCTAACAAAATTTCTATTCGATAAATTCGACTGAGGAAGCAAGGGCTATGTCTATTTCTACATTTTTTAAAAAAAAAATCTATTTTTATTTTATCAAATTTTATATAACTAAATATGCAACTCAATACAATTTTTATTTAATTTTAAATTTAATTTTTTCTCAACTAATTATTTTTCAATTATTACATATATTAACAATTAAATCAATACTTATATATATATACAAACACACATACACTTATATTAATATATAATTATACTTCAAAAATTAATCATTATTATTACATATTATCAAATTATTTAATTATTATTTTTATTATAATATATATCATATACATTTAAATAAATTAAAAATTTTAAAATATTAAAATTTTATAACCAAATATCTTTACTCAACTTCCTCCAAATGTTATTTCCCAGTAAAACCCTCCCTCCGAACATAACTACGATGCTTTGAGAAAAAAATCCAGGATGGATCTTGACTGTCGCTGGCAAGAGAGAACACGCATCGTCCATACTTGGCTCCGCGTGGACGCGTATTTAGGAAGAAAGTCATTTTTGTTTATTTCTGTCAAACATGTTGTGGCGAGGATCAAGTGGGATCAGGGCAGTAACTATTTCGAAATAATGGACTTCGACTCTTTTTCATTGACATGGTAATGATGAACCAGTAAAAATCCCAGATTGCTTTCGCCTAAACCTCTTCAGTTGCTGACTACTCCAACCGATTTATAATCGTAACTACTCGAAGCTTTCACTATCATCTTCACTGATCAAATAATAATATATTGGGCAAAAGATGGGTTTGAAGAGCATTAACTTCAGGTTTTTTAGGTTTTTGTTGCTGCTACTTTTGTTCTCCCTGATCGCGGCTCAGTCGTCAATACCCTCGGAGCAGGATGGATTCTGGTACGGAGAAAGATCGGGTAAGGAGGAGTCGGTGTTCATCGAGGCCTTCTTTGACCCGGTTTGCCCCGACAGCCGGGATTCGTGGCCGCCTCTCAAGAAAGCCCTTCAGAAGTACGGCTCTCGCGCTAAGCTTGTTGTTCACACCTTCCCTTTGCCGTAAGTTTCTGAAAATTTGCATTTGATTTTGTGGTAATTTAGTGTACCAAAATGAGGGTTTTTTTTATAGTTTTTGGTGCTTTGGGCACTGAAATGATTGTCTGGGTTCGCGCTGCTGGGAGATTTTGATTGTTTGGGTGGTGACAGAGGAAAATTGTTGTTATCTTGCTCTTGAATCTGGACATTGAAACTGCATCGCCTCCGGATTACTGATGTACTTGTTGGCAAACATTTGAATTTTGTGGGCTACTTAAATGCTTTTGCAGGGTAAATTTTGTATAATAGAATTTGGGTACGTTCATGAGAAAACCTAAATTAACTAGTGGGTCTCTGGGTCCTTATTTTGTGGATAGTGGACATAGAAATTGAATATTTTGTACAAGACTATGAGATGCTTGTTTGATTTCTGTGTAATGTGCTCACTTGTGTCTCCGAAAGTTGGTTGATCTTTAGGTTTGATTAAATTGCAGGTACCATGACAATGCCTTTACCGTTTCTTGGGCGCTGCATATAATTAAGAAGTTGAACAGTTCAGCCACGTGCCCTCTGTTGGAGGCCTTCTTTGAGAACCAAGTAAGATTGTATTCCGTCCACTGAGAAGCATACTTAGATTTTTGTTTCTTCTGTGTGGTCTGTTGAGCTTCACTTTGTTATTTATTTGGCTTCAATATCAACTTCCATCCACTTTGTTTTTAGCATACTGACGCTTTTGAGGTTGTCCATTTAGTTTGATCAATTTTTGTGAGCCTTTTGAAAGCTTGGGTGTTGTGTTGAGGAGTATTAGGTTTCGAGTATTTCTTCTGGTTGAAAAACTATTTGCAAGCTCTCACCCATCAAAGTACTAAGTCTTCCGGGGTTCTTTGTTAAATTGGTATTGAATTACTATCAACAATGTGCTTGCTTGATGAAATTATCATCTTACTTCAACATGTTAGGCCACTGGGATTAGATGGATGTTGTGTAAATGATCTGAATCACCACGGTCCACACTCCACAGTTGCTAGTGTCTCTGCTTGATGAAATACTTAACTGCCCAATCCATCTGATTGTGACAGAACTCCTGACAAATCGCATGTAGTGCCTTAGAAAGTTCCAAGCATGGAAATGATATCAAAATTACTAGTACTGAGGTTAATGAAACTATGTTTAAGTTTGTTAAATTTTGATACTGGAGCGGCAAGTTTAGTGGAGGTTGCAAGGTAACTTAGTTTTCGGTGCATATTAAGGTTAGAAAATTGCTCAAATTGTTACATTGCTGAAAAGGAACAATTTTATGGCGAAGCAACGTTTAACATGTCCAGAGCATCTGTTGCAGGCCAAATGAAAAACTTTGTGACCAAGGTACTTGGAACCTCACATCGGTATGCAGTTAAATCTGGTTTTGCCAATTCCAAGGCAGATCTTGCAACAAGAGTTTCTTTCAAGGTAAGGTAATATGTGGTGCAGCGCATCAACTCTTCTTAGAATTTGACCTTCAGATATGTTCAGGTTGCAGTATGGTTGCTTACGAGGGGGTTTGTGGCACGCCTTTCTTCTTCGTCAACGGGTTTCCCTTACCCGATCCCGGATCGCCTCTGGACTATATAGGTTGGAGAAAAGTCATAGATCCTTTGTTAAGCAAACAGGGCATAAACTTGCAGGAGCCTCTGCATTTATTTGAATGAGTGGCTGCTCTGTGGAGTGTTTACCTTTTCTGCTTATGTAATAATATACCTACAAGTTATGAAGACGGCACATTGTTGCATTCGGAGAAATTGTTGCTCCGCATATCTTCTCTGTCCCTCTTAACTTAAACTTTTTAAGTTGTGATTGTTTCAATTATCACGTATAAAGTACATGCGGCGTTATTATGCGTATGCAATAGAGAGAGAAGAAAATTTCCAAGACAATTTAACTACATTGTTGGGGTTAAAATGCTGTTTGGGCTGGTTATGCACACAATGATCATGTAGTTTGGGGTTATGTTTGTAATTCAACTTTAAACCTCAATTCATCAATCCCAAATTAACAAATATATTATTCAACATAAGTTTTATTTAAATCTAAATTTAAAATTTTTATATATAATTAAGTAATTATTTTTAAAATATTATATCTATTTATAATTAAATTAATACGTGTATATATATAATTATATTTATTTTTACTTATTTTTTAAAATATAATAATTATTTTTATAAATTATCACACACACTTATATATATATATTATATTTAAATAAATTATAATATTTATTTCATAAAAATTTTCTTTTTAAATATATTATATATCTCAATATTTGACATAACTCTTCTCTCCGAAATATAGCCCGTTGGAAAAACTTGTACGCCTAAATTGGGCAGTATCTATCCACGTTTGTCCTATCGTGCAGACAAACACTTGGGCCCCATTAATTATTGTCAACAATTTTTTTTTAAAAAAGGAAATCGACTGCCAACCGATTCGACCGGTGAAGAAGAACTAGGTCACAGATCGGGGAACTGGAAGGGGACTACAAATGGAAGAGAAGCTCGCAGTTGAGCGGCCGGGGCTCCGACAAAGATACAAAGCCGGAGAACAAAGCTGAAGCGCAGTGCCTTATCTATACTCGTGTGTACATACATAGCACCAAGGTGAACTCTTTTGAGATTTTCCCCTAATAAATTCATGAATTACGTGGCTATTTTCACCCGCAAAACCCTATTTATTTTACCACTTTTATTTCTCTCCTAGTATTAGTTAATTTTTCATATTTTTTTCTTTTTTTAAATTAATTTTTACGCTTGATTGTTATGCGCTTATGTTTTTGTGTATTTATTTTCATTGCTTGGTTTTTTCAGAACATGGATCGGTACCAGAAGGTGGAGAAGCCAAAGGTGGAAACACCGATTGATGAAAATGAGATTCGGATTACAAGTCAAGGCAGGATGAGGAACTATATTACCTATGCCATGGGTCTGCTTCAGGTATTTACACATTGTGTCTGTATGTACGCATGAATTTGCGAATATAATAGATCAGAAGCTGAGTTGGTATAGTTTGACATGTTCTATGCATTTAATTTGGTGAGTGTTTTGGATACAACAGTGGATTGTTTGCTATATTACATTCAGAGTTTGAAATATGATGTGTTTGCATGCTTTGTTCTGGTTTCAACATGTTTTCTTTATAACTAGCGCTGCATGTGCATAATTACATAAATTAATTAATGATATTTAAATATGTGTGTGTGTGTGTATTATATCGTTTATATAATAAGAGAGAAAAAAGAAATTTGAGAAATCTAAAAAATGAAAAAAATAGAATTAAAAGGTGAAAAGAGAAAATATAATAAATCAAAGTCGGGGTAGGAGAATGAAGTGAAAAATATAATAATTTATTGTGTAATATGTTGAATAAAAAATCCTTCGAAATTGTGTAATCTGCTGTTATTGCGGATAATATCATTTTTTTTATTTAAAATTGACAAAAAAATTGAAATTTTTAAGTGGTTATGCACTAAAAATTAGAACTTTCCCATTGCTACCAACAACATTTTTGGTGATGCTTTTTGAAAAGAAGCAAGTGTGACAATATGTTGTATAGTGGTTTGTTTGCTTTTTGATTGAGGTGTCTGGTCTGTTCAAAATTTAGTAAAGTTTATGCTTTATCATTTAAATAGCAGAATATTTGTGCCCTTTCTATGCTTACATGGTTAGATTTTGGTCCAAGAGAAAGAACTATCTTCATGGAGCAACGTGGCTATTTGGTTTGTCATACAAGACAAGATTATTTCATACCTGCACCATCTTTCATTTGAATGTTGTGTAATTTTCATTTATATCATGCTTGATTATTTGAACAAGTGCTTCTTCAGCGCATTTGATTTCTTCAATTTATCATGCAAATCATTCTAGGAAAAGGTTTCAGATCATATAGTGTTTAAGGCAATGGGCAGAGCCATCAACAAAACTGTGACAATTGTGGAGTTGATCAAGGTTTTTTTGTGATTCTTTTATACCTTTATTTTAGTTGATCTTATGTGGGATCTCAAGACATGATTTTCTGTAATTTAGAGGAGAATTGTTGGTCTTCACCAAATTACAGCAATTCAATCCACTGACATAACTGATATATGGGAACCCCTGGAGGAAGGGCTACAAACGTAAGGGCAAACTGATTGTGAAAAAATAACTCTTTAAACTTCTGAATTTAAATAACTTCCTATCTCAAGAAGGATTAACTGATGTTATGGCTGCCTCTTGTGATATTGTCTTTTTCATTATCATAGTCTGGAAACTACAAGGAAAGTTTCTATGGTCACAATTATGCTGTCAAAAAAGGAGTTAGACAAGACAAATATTGGGTAAGTGATTGTAGGTTTCTCATATTTGTGAAGGTTGCTTGTCTGATGTTTGCCATGTAGTGTAGATCACGTAAAATGTGCAATAATTTGGTATTATTTTTCAAGTGAGAATATGATACTTTAACTTAATTTCTCGTTTTTCTTGTCTTGGTTGTGAAGAAAAGAAGTCCTTTTTGCTCTTATCTTCTTTAACTGTAAACTGTTCTTTGTACTTCTAGTGGCTTCGTTCTTGTACAAGTGCAGTTATTGATTAGCCATTATGTGCTGTAGGTACCAACCTCCCATACCAGCTGACCAGGTCAAGGTTTCTATGGAGCTTGAACATGATGGAGGTGGTGTTATGTTTTCTAATTATTGTACTTTGTACCTGTCGATACTATGTTTTTGACATATTTTAATTTTGTAGATGGATCACCTCATGCCAGAGGGAGAGGTCGAATTGGTAGAGGGAGGGGGAGGCCTAGGGCTCCATCTGGTAATTTGATTAATCGATTTGTTTCGTCAGTTTTTCTAAGTGCTGTGGATCAGGAAGTTTTTTTAATTATCTGTGGAAGTTCAGCATACTAATGTATTCAGTATTGTTACTAGGGAATGGTTTTGTGTCTTTTGAGTATGAGGATGGAGGCTATGAAAGGGATCGCAGTTATGCCAGGGGTAGGGGACGGGTTAGAGGTCGCAATTTCCGTGGCCGTGGGAGGGGAGGGTACAATGGCCCTCAAGGGGATGCTTGGTATGATTCTGGAGGCTATAATCAAGAAGCACCTCGAGGTATTGCTTATATTAGTGTGATGTTTTATAATGTTCTGAAATTTAGTGTTGCATCAATCTGTCCTGACCGTTTAGACTGATGTAGGACTTGTCCACTTGATGCAAGTGAAATCAACAAGTCAACGAAAATTTAGTTACAACTGGGATATGGTTCTTTATGTCTGGCTTCTATCGTAATATCGTTTCCCAGAGTCATTAGGATTTAGACATTTATGGGCAACTCTCTCAATACCAAAAATGTTATCTGATACCATATTGAAGATTGAGAAGGCCTAGTCTTTTTCAGTTGGGAACATACTAGGGATTGGAGAGATTGATATATTTGAGTTCATTGTCATGCACAGAACACAATCACCAATCACTGTGGATATGATTAGTAAATTTACCATGCCTGGTGGGTTTCATCTGTCACAGGTCGTGGCCGTGGGAGGGGAACTCGTGGGAGAGGTCGTGGATTTAGATCCAATGGGCCGGTCCAGCTGCACCTTGAGTAGCTTTGAATTTCGCCTTTCAAACTGGGGGTAACTTGTATGGGAACAATATGTTGATTTAATGTGCCTAATTCTATGTATTTTCACAGTTGCTGCTTGTATTCACTTTAGGATGTTACCTGTAATCATTGTAGACTAGGGCTGCGCTAGCATGCGTGGTGAGCCTTTTTGTTTTATTTGTTGTCTTCTATAGTTGTTTAGTTGCTTTAATCAGTGTAACCTGATTGTTGACGGAGCCTATTCTTTTATTTGTATGTCCGGATAAAACTCGTCAATTGTCATTCATTACACAATATACGGACGTCTTTGAGAACTTAAATCTTCTATTGATGATGTTCTGGTTTTTCTAATTTTTGTTTGACTCTCAAGGCTATTCCGTCTTACGTTAAAAGCACTTCCAGTCGATATTTTCCAAAAGATGTTACGGGTTTGATCTCATTTTTTTCCTGTTATCTTATATTATATTATTACTTCAATAATAATTTTTTATTACATAAAGTAAATTTACACAATTTTCCTCATATTACATATTTATATTCTTTTTATCATTTTTTCTTCTTTTTTCTTACAACTTAAAATTTATTTTTATGTTCTCTCAAATTTTATTATTTTTAAAATTTTTAATCTTTCATTATTTTTTTATTTTAAATATTTTTGTACAAGTTAAAATTATGTAATTTTTGTGTATTAACTTTTTAATTTGTGTATTTTTTAAAATTTCTCTTTTCTGTTATAAAATCTTGATATTTTTTTATTTTTTATTTTAAATATTCTTTATACTTCTTACTATTAATAATTTTATGTTTTATCAATTAAAATGTTATAATTTATGAAGAAATACATGCACGCATGGAGTGCACATTATAATGTTATAGCTTCTTTCTTGAGATTTCAAGCTGTACAATCAGATCTTATCTTATTTTTTGGACATATTAGGCTTGTCGCATCCATATCTTTATTTGGACATACTTGGGCCGTTGCATCCACTCCTCTATGTAGGCATGCTCGGGCCTTCCTCGACATTTAGTGATGTGCTAGGCGTGGGAGCATTGATCGGCATTGGATCTAGAGGGGGACTGTTATACACTGACACTTCCAGACATTAACATGTAATTTATATACACACTATTGAGATTATATTCGTCTTAGATATAGTATCTCTACATGTCACTAAATTTATAGTTGGAATTAGGATTTCTTCTTCAATGTCGTACGACGCTTCCCGCTGCTACCTTATGTTTCCTATACTATTCAATGATAGTTTCTCTTTATCTCCTCCGTATTATATGAGAGGGTCTTAGAACTATGACAGTGGCACTGGTCATGATTTTGAATATCAATCGACACCGTAGGGATAGGACCCACAACAATGACAGAGGCCTCTTCATCATATACGGCTACTGGGGTGCAGCATCAGGATCATTTATAGTGTTAGATATTTTTTGCATATTTTGTATAATTAGTTATTTTTTCATTACTTATATACACTAATGCTATGTTTAAATGAAACTAAATATTTTTTTCATTATATTTTGTATTGTGCATTGTTAGTTCTTGATTATGGCCTTGTTTCTTAGGTAATTGAGCAATTTTCTTGTACACAGCCTAAAATTATGAATTAATGATTAATTATGCAGCAAAAATAATGTATATTTAACTAAATAAACAAATTATTGATAATATGAAACAAAGTATATTGAAGCAAAAAGAATATCTTACAAGTCTATTGATGAAGTCTTTGATTAAGACTTTGAGAAATGAGAGTGCAGATTTGGGCTTTCTAACCATGGTTTAACTTTAGAAAGGTGGAAGAAAATGCATACCTTGAATTCTTTCGATTGTTTTTAGGTTAAGGAAAAATTAATTGCTCCATGGTACATATTCACACCTCCCAACAAAAATATACAATGTGAGACTTTAACAAGACTATTTCTAAAAAATAATGTAAGAAAAAATTTGAATAAGACTAAAGTATGGATGTTAGAGATTCTCTTCTTAATATGACAAATAGTATTTAGATAAGATAGCAGTAAGGGCTTTAGACTTCCTCCAACAAATGCCCTTAATAATTTATTCTATGTGTTATTGTACTAAGAGGAGAAAAAGAAAAAGAAGGGTTATAATTAAAGTATTTAATTTACAAATTATAATATTTATTCAAAACAAAATTAATGAATTTTACAAAAATATAATTATATAAAATTCTAATTTTAAACATCACTTAAATATAAAAAACTCTAAACCATAAAAAATGTTAATCCACTGTCGGCCCTACACCAATACAAATCCTAACACATCATTACTTAATCATCAATTCCAATTATACCGTAATAATTATGTAATGAGTAGGTGACTAGTAATGTGGCATGCGAGACGGACCATTTTCGCGTATGAAATGACAAAATTGGTCAATTCTGTTTCGTACAACCAAATAGTATATTTTGGAAAACAGATACTAATTCAGTTATTTCAAAAAATTAAAAATAGGAATAATTAATTGAAAAACCTTTAATTCGACAGTTGTAAATGTTACACCTTCTGCCTTGTGCAGGAATGCGTGATGATGGGAGTAATGACGAAATTATTACCCAATTGTTGTAGATTGTTGTATGGGCCCCCGTAGTCCACTGTCTTAAACTATGACGACATTATTTGCTGGGAGCACCGTTTATGGTCAAAACGGATAACAGTATAGTGAGTTACTTCCTGATCCAACTGAAGCTTACACGGAAGCAGGCTCGATGGCAAGGGTTGTTGGCAGAGTTTAACTTTACGTTGGAGTTCCGAGAAGGCTCCAGCAACAAAGCGGCGAATGCCTTTAGTCGAAGGGCAGATTTGGCCGAGTTGAGGATGGTTGCTGCCCTCTCCTCGAGCAAGGTGGTCACCTCTATGAAAGACTAAATACGGGCGTTGCTAATGTGAGATCCGGCTGGAGAGTGTTTAGTCAAGCTGGTGCAACAAGGGAAGACAAAACAATTCTGACTGGAAGAAGGATTGTTGAGGACCAAGGGAAGCCGCTTATATGTTCCTAAAGGTGGTAATTTAAGAAAGTCGTTGATCGCAGAATGGCATGATACCCTTTGGGCGGGACACCCTGTAGGAGAGCGTACATTGGCCCTAAAACAAAGGGCTTATTATTGGACTCAAATGCATGATGAAGTTGAGACATATGTGTGGTCTTGCCTAATTTGTCAGTAGGACAAGGCGGATCACTTGAAACTAAAAGGCTTGCTGGAACCCTTTCTCATTCCCTCACGACCATAGGAGAGTGTCTCTATGGATTACATCACTGGACTGCTTAAAGTAGGAGATTTAGGCAACAATATTGTTGTGGTAGATCGATTTTCAAAATATGCCACATTCATTGCAGCCCTAAAGCATGTGACGGCAGAGGCGACCGCGCATTTGTTCTTACGCAAATGGTCAAATATTGGGGATTGCCAAAGGATATTGTTAGTGACCGAGATCCCAAATTCACTGGAATATTTTGGACCGAACTCTTCAAACTCCTTGAGTCCAAATTGAGTATGAGTTTGAGTTACCACCCACAATCTGATGGTCAAACAGAACGCTTCAATTCCATGTTGGAGGAGTATCTTCGACACTTTGTGAGTGGTAATCAGAAGAATTAGGTGAAGCTTCTGGATGTTGCTCAACTGTGCTTTAATGCTCGAAAGAGTTCCACTACCAACCGGAGCCCTTTTGAGATCGTTATTGGGCAACAACCGCTACTCCAATACACTTTAGAGTCCTCGCAGAGTGCGAGATCTCCCTTTACACGGAGCTTCATTGAAGAGTGGAAGCGTAACTTGGAGATTGAAAAAAGCTACTTGGAAAAAGCCTAAAAAAGAATGAAAAAGCAGGCCGACCAGGGACGGCGTTTCGCCAAATTCAACGTAGGAGACCTTGTGTTGGTGAAGGTGTCAGACCCATTGCTCACAAAGTGTGTTTGGGGGAGAGACCCTCGATTCCTACAGAAATACATTGGGCCGTGCCGAGTGGCAAAGAGGATCAGGAAGGTGGCCTACAAAATTGAACTACCCCCGTGGTGGAAGACATAGTGTTTTCCACGTGAACCAGCTGAAATCGTTCATAGCAGACCCAGAGGACGCCGACTGTATTAGAGAGACCTGACCACAACGTTCATTTGGGAAGGTGCCAAAAAGAATAGCCGAAGCAATTTTGGATCACTGAATCATAAGGACAGCGAAGCGGGAGATCAGCAAGTACTTGGTGAAGTGGGAAGGCTGCTTAGAGAATGAGAATACTTGAGAGTGGGTGACGAACCTCAAGGTGCTAAAACCTCTAGTGGAAGCATTCTTAGTTACAAGGGTGCCGAGGGCTTCGCCATCTCAAGTGGGGGAGAATGTGGAGGGCTGTCTACCCAACTAGCCCTCCTGACACAATGCTGGCCCTGCTGCAGCCTTGTGCCGAACGAGACATCACCCGTTGCTACTAGGTCTATGACTTTGTACATATTTGTAAATACTTGTAATTATTTTGTATTTATTTTTAGATGTACTTCCTCGACTTTTTAATGTCTTCTATTGTCATTTGGTTTTTTTTGGCCAAGTCTATTATAGGGGGCAAGGTATTACTAAAGCTGTGATAAGTCATCGTGTTATCGCCGTGTAGCTTGCGATTGTTAGAGTGGCTCTCCTCTGTAATCGTTGCCCACTGTAATTCGATCTTTTATGAAATGCTAGCAACTTTCATTCGCAATTCGTGTACATAAGTTACTGCTTTCTTTAAATATTGTCGGAACTATCAGAATTGTGCCTTGAGGCAGTATACAATCAGTCGGCGTGCGGATTCAGGCGAACGTAGTCGGTTGCAGAACGACTACTAGCCGCACGGTGCCCTTTTGTCCTTATCCTTGAAAGGGGCACCGTGACAGTTGGTACGAGTACCAGTTGTCGCACCAGTTGTTTTGAAAAGAATTGAGCTGGATTGCATCTCAAAAGCCCTCTCCATTTTCAAAACCAACGGCAAGCACAAAGGACTGAAATGGAAAAATGGGTAAAGATCGTCTAAGAAAGTACTCACAAGAGTGGAGATGTAGAAATATTGTTCCCGTACACGGAGCATAGCATATGGTTGTTAGTTTGATACGGAAGTGTAGAAGCTAACGACCTTATGGGGAAGTTCTTGTCTTGCTTTACTGTTGGTGATGTGGTGAATTACATCAATTCAAAACATACACACATATATTTTTTTCTTTATCTTTGTCCCTTTTTTGTAGTTTTTACACAATTTCTACGTTCTTGCACCAATTTTTTCTACGCCATAACTTGCATTCAAACAAAACCTTACTCATTGGCACAGCAGAATGCAACTGGTCTTACACATCATGATACTAAAAATTCATTTTCTTCAGAATGGATTTTCCCTGGCTACACTTCGGATAATTGTCAGCATGGCTGGTTTTGATACTGGAAAAAGAATGATCTTTGAAATTTTCTTGGTATTACATGAATTCACACGACTTGAGTGAATTTTTCTGTGTCTGCTAACAAGTGAAGAAGAGTCCACCCTCCATCCTCCATCCTCCATCCTCAAAAGAATAATTCTCCAAATAATATTTACTCTGCGACGCCATCTCCATCGTTAAACTTCAAAATAATCATGTTATAGCTGTCTTGCTGACAGTTTGCCTTAGAAATTCTCTGGTGTATTATTCTCTGCGCAACTATCCAATATATATAACACAATCAATCCAAAGTATATAATCTATTAGGTACTGATACACAGGCCCCTTAAGGCTCAACAGTTATAATTCCCTATATAAGATGATTATATGTATCTTCACCTAACTGATTCTTCAAACCCCAATGATTGATCTCTATTTTCTATGGCAGGTTAAGACAGTGCTAGCTATTAGAATGGTCCATATATTCTGTCCTTTTTTGTTTTCCAGAGGAAGTAAACTAAAAAAAATCTATATTATATCTACATCTATATTATAGTATTAAGAGTTTAGACTAATTTGATCATCTATTGTAAATTTATAATATTACTTTTACTTTTAATTAAAGTAAAAAACACATCTCAAGTATAATTATTAATGTACCACTATTTTTTCTATACTATATCTTTAGTATACTATTTATACTTATATACTATATTATTAATTGTTTGGAGTCAATTTAGTTATACATTCTAAATTTATAATATTATTCTTAATCAGTATATTTAAACTATTATCTTAATTAAAGTGAAAACACACTTAAATATAATTATTAATATGCCACTATTTTTTTTATACTATATCTCTATTATACTATTATCAAACAAAGAATTTTTATACAATTAACCTTATTCTAATTTTTTTTTTATTGTTCCTATGATTTTCCTTCCACATTTTTTTAACTTCTTATTTTTATATATATCCTCTCTAAAATATTCTCTTCTATTCTTTTTTTATCATTCTTTATTTTCTTATCCAAAAATTTTATGTCTTTAATTTTAAAAATTATATTTTTTTATTAAAGATATAATAAATTTATAATTTTATTAGTATAATAATAAATGATAAAGCCCCTTTCATGTTCTTTGCTTGAACGGCGGTGCCCTCACATGGCAGAGGCCATCAAAATGGCCTTGCGTATTGCATTGCACACATATATAATAAATAACAGTTTCCGCATTCTACGCGTTCCCCGAGACAAGGGACAACTTGGAAAAATAATAAGGGTATTTTTGCTAAAATTCAACCCTCTCGAGTCAATCGACCAACTAACTTAATTATATATCAGAGATTGAAACTAAAGAGTGATGAGTAAATATTACGCCTGAGAAACCGAGCAATCATTTGACTTGAGAATGATGGAAAATGCCCTTTACACAATTAGTAACCCTGAGAGATAAATTGCTATGTTGGTCGAAGTTTATCAATGGATAAAATCTGGGCACTGAATTAAGCACATTTCCACATTTGAACATTACATTAAACTCCATAACTCAAAGAGAGGTGACATATGGAATGAAGGTCTTAAGAAATATGATCGATCGAAATTCTTTCAAGGGTTGCCCTGATCTACAAGGCGAAAATGGAGCTTGTTGAGCATGACTTTAGGACAGTTATCACATTGATTCCAGCTAAAAAAACTGCCGAAATGGGAAAATGGGCTATGCCCTTATAAATAAGTACACTAGGCGGGAGGAAAAAAAAACTTAGAAACGAAATGTCAAAGGCATGTGCGTTGCAAATAAATAATGGCGTCGTACGTCTGTACCTTGCATGATCAAATGAAGCCACATGAGTTCACATACCCCCACAGTAACTGGATATTTTTCTTTTGCCAAATATTTATATCCAAAGTCAATGAATATAATGCTATTTTTTCCCTTCCATTTTAGCAACAACCAGTGCCTTTAAAAATTGCGAATGAATAATTCTGGCGTGGAAATTTGACCCATTCACGGCTCCTTTCTTGGTAGTCCACGTGGGGTTGTGCGGGATAGGTTGAGAGCCCGGGAATTATGGCAATGATACTCAGAATTCTCATAGCTAATTCCAATTTTAAAACGATGAGTTTTTGGCTACTTGCTTCTGGGTCACATGTTAGCTTCTCGTTGACCTGAAATTCTGGCACCTATATAACTCTCCCAATGCATCGTGTTTCGTGGCATCTCATTCCTCTCATCTTGCAATAGCCAGTTGAAGCTAAAGAAATGGCGAACACCGGCTTTTTGTCACTAGTACTCACCGTTGCACTATATTGTTTTTTCATCAGTGCCAATGCCCTTACAGCTTCAAGATGGTACAAGGCACATGCAACCTTCTATGGAGGCAGTGATGCTTCAGGGACAATGGGTGCAAGAAAAATACAATCCCTTTTCTTTACTAGTATTAATTTCGTCTTCATTTTCTCTCGTCTTAGCCATGGAAGTGACATCAGTTGAATTTTTGCTGCAGGTGGTGCCTGTGGGTATGGCAACTTGTACTCAGCTGGCTATGGAACAAGGACTACGGCATTGAGCACTGCACTGTTCAATGATGGGGCATCATGCGGACAATGCTTCAAGCTCATATGTGACTTCAAATCCTCCGATTGGTGCAAGAAGGGCTACTCCGTGACCGTCTCTGCCACTAACTTCTGCCCTCCAAACCTTGCTCTTCCTAATGACAACGGAGGATGGTGCAACCCTCCCCGCCAGCATTTCGACATGGCTCAGCCTGCTTGGGAGAAGATTGGCATCTATAGAGGCGGCATCATACCTGTTTTCTACCAAAGGTACCGTCTTTGTCTCTCCTTAAGCTTATACATTTAATAAGAAGCAAGTGTACATGTTTTCTTACAGGGGATAACGTGACATGATGCAGGGTTCCTTGCAAGAAGCGTGGTGGAGTCAGATTCACCATCAATGGGAACGACTACTTCGAGCTAGTGTTGATTAGCAACGTGGCAAATGCGGGATCCATCCGATCGGTTAGAATCAAGGGCTCGAGGACAGGGTGGATGTCCATGTCGAGAAACTGGGGGGCTAATTGGCAATCCAATGCTTACCTCAATGGCCAGTCTCTGTCCTTTATCGTCACGACCACTGACGGCAGAACCAAGAGTTTCTTAAATGTTGTCCCCTCCAATTGGGCCTTTGGACAGACGTTTGCCACTCGGATCCAATTCTGAGTTGGACGTGGGCCTTCGAGTTCTGGATTTTCGGCCGGGGCGTGCTTACTTTTCTGAAAGCAGCCCGCCAGACTGGACAAAAATCAAACTGTGGTGTTTATTTTGTATGGGCAGTTGAGATGGGAACGAATCCATGAACTCGAGTCCTGAAGAAGACCAAAGCAACTTGTTTACGGTGTATTAAGCAACGTTTTTACATTATTGAATGAAAGATACAAATACGAGTATAATAAGAAGTGCTCCAACATGTAACTTCAGAATATTTGTTTTCAGTTTATTTGCATACACGCTTGTAATTATTTATAATGCAAGATAATTTGAATTGTGATTGTTTGGACCTTAAACAAAACTTTTTGTGTTTTCCAAAAAAAAATTGTGTGGTGTGCTTAATTGTTGGTCTTGTAGTCTAGTAACCGAGGACCACAAATGTACGAACAAGACTAATTAAAAGGCTGACAATTAATGCAACAAATTAAGTTGATAGCTCGACTCATTAATTAACACCCCTACTCCTAATAGAAATAAATCCTCCTCATGTGCAATTTTCTTGTTCTCGTCCTTGATCAGATAGACAATGACTATCGTGTTGTTCAATTTTACTTGATTTGAACAGAGTAAATAGATATCCAAAACCCCGTCTGAATCAATAGCTTGCATCAATAAATATATAGAAGCAATTCCCTTACAAGTATACAAATAACAAAAATAAATAAACGAAAGAGGAATATTAAAATTACAATGAAAGAAATAAACAAATCTCCAAATTTATCTTTCGCTATTAATATGATCTTATCCCCACCAGATCCTTGGTCCCCAAATTCTTGTGCGTTCCTCTTTCTCATATTTGGATCTGCAACTAGTATTTGTCCACCAATTCCATGTCTATAATCTTGCCACGTGTATTTACCTATTTTCTGTCAACTGTGACTCTTTTAATTATCAGATATAATACACGTGATATTATTATGTGTATGGGATAGAGACTGATAAGAAATTGGGTATTTGAACTCTCATTCTCACCAGATATATTACCCTTCATCTTGTGTTCTGTCATGGATTCTTGCCATGCATCCACAGTCATTGAAGTGACGGAAAGAAAAGCATGATGTACAATACTAAATTATCTATCTTAATGGGCACTTATCAAAATTGAGGATTTTAGAGTAAGAGAACTGCTACTCAATTAATCTTGCTCTATTCTATCATCCATGAAGTCGAGATGAGATGAGAAGTCCTAACATGGCAGCTCCTAAGCGCCATCGTCTACAAAGACTGGCAATAAATTTCTATGCTTTCACTTACTAACACGGGATTTATTAACACTTTAACACCTCTTGTAGAAGCAGCCTTCTCGATCGATTTATGTCCAAAAAACACAAGTATATCTGCTTCTCCAGCTCCTCCAACTGTTCCTCAAACCAAGACTCGTGCACTTGGAATTCCCCCACCACTTCCTTCAACATCTCTCGATTCTGCCCTTTCCTCAAACAAACTTCCGCCGCAAACTTTCTGTGCTCCATCTCGTCGTTCAGCCTCTGCACCAGCCGGCTTGTCGTGTCAAAATCGTTGATCAGTATGTACACCCCTTTTGCTGCTATGTCGAGCTGGGCTCCCAGCCCTTCCAGCCATGTCTTGTTGGACATCCGTTCGGCCCGTTTCAGTTTCTTCATCACGAAGAGAGCTAATGAGCATGCAATCAGTCCTGCTGGCGCAGCCACCATGCCCACCATGCTGTGCGTTGCTAGCACTATCAGAGCAATGGCGAGTGCACCACATCCCATGGCCTGAAAGACTGCCAAGGCCCGTCTGATGCGCTTAATGAACTTTGTTCTCCTCTTTGTCTTTTTACATTGTGACGTCAGTTGATGAAGCAAGATTTGGTGGCTATCGTGTAACTCGTGGAATTTAGCTGAAGTCATCGTCGAGAAGGGGTTCCTACGGAAAGCAAACTCTGCGAGATTTCTGTATGCATTGTTGTATTGACTGTTGGTCCAGTTCGAAATGCTAGGAACTCGTTTAATCAAATTTAATACTTCGTCGATTGCACAGTGATTGATGCGCACTTGGTGGACGTTTTGGAGGAGGAGGTCACAGGTTCTGCCTGCTTCTAGGCTTTTCTCAAAGTAACTGACGAGAAAAGGATGGAGATCGGCTATAGTGGTTGGGGTTTCTTGGCGTGGCTCGAGCAAGTACTCTCAGAGATGGTGTTTAGGGTTTAGGGTTTAGGGTTTAGGGTTGGGAAACAAATATGAGTTAGAAAAAGTTGCATCCCACATTAGTAGAAAAAGAGAAAAAGTGACTTGTATATAAAGTGGATACTTGACCCATAACTCACAGCCTTAAGGTTTTGGGTTAATATATGGTGTCAAGCCCACTTATATACGTGTCCACGTACAGGCCCATGAACGGTTCTCCCCCACCTTGTTAGGCTCCGCTCCAGGCCCAACATACGTTGTTCATGGGTGATGCTCCCAATTTGATTGGGCTTCTCCTCTGGCCCAATAAGGTTCAATCAGAGTTTGTCGGGCCCGCCGCGCTCCCAACAAAGTGGTATCAGAGCGAGGTTCTGTCATTTTTATAATTCAAGGAGCAATGGAGGAATCAACCGGCACCATGATCAAGTTGAATCATAGCAACTATGCTATTTGGAAGCCTCGAATGGAGGACCACTTGATCATACGAGACCTGTGGGATCCAGTGCTTGGAGACGCTGCAAAACCCGAAGGTAAGTCTGATGCCGAGTGGGAAAGGATGCACAGAAAAACGGTAGGCCAAATTCGTGCTTGGATTGATCAAAGTGTTTTTAATCATGTTTCTAAAGAAACAAGAGCTGATGTTTTGTGGAAGAAACTTGAAGCAATGTATGAAAGGAAACATGGTTTAAACAAAGCTTCACTGTTAAAGAAAATTACTCGTCTTCGTTATAAGGAGGGCTCTAGTATGTCAGAGCATCTAAATGATTTTCAAGGGTTAATTAATCATTGTGCAACCTTGAAATTAAATTTGGATGATGAGGTTCAAGCTCTTTTGTTGTTTAGTTCATTGCCTGATAGTTGGGAAACCTTGTTTGTTACTATTTCTAACTCTACTCCAAATGGAGTTTTGACCTTGGATATGGTGAAGGAAGTTCTACTCAACGAAGAAACAAGGAGGAAAGAGCTTGGACAAGAAGTTGAAGGTGAGGTTTTGGTTTTTGAAAAATATGGAAGACGTGGACGAAGCCAAAGTCGAGGACCAAATCGAGGAAGAGGACGCTCAAGAGGTAAGTCTGTTAGTAGAAAAGAAGTTGAATGTTTCTACTGTAAAAGGAAAGGCCACATCAAAAAGGATTGTTGGAATTGGAAACGGGATTTTAACAAAGGAAAAGAAGAGCAAAAGAAACAAGATAACGTGCTCGAAGAAACCACAGCCACAGCTTCAGATGGAGATGTGATAATTGTAAGTGATGAAAATTCCTTGAACTTTACCTTTCAAGATTTCTCTTGGGTGATTGACTCAGGGGCTTCCTACCACGTTACTCCGCATAAGGAGTTCTTCTCTTCTTATCATCCTATAGAAAATGGTTTTGTAAAAATGGGTGATAGTGGCACCTGTAAAATTCATGGTTTTGGTGATGTTTTAATAACTACTGCCTTGGGATGCAAATTAAAGCTGAAAGATGTGAGGCATGTACCGGACCTGAGGTTGAATTTAATTTCTACGGGAAAGTTGGACGATGAAGGGTTTTCTAGTCATTTCACTGGTGGAATTTGGAAGTTAACAAAGGGCAATCTGATTATTGCCAAAGGAAGAAAGGTAAATACCCTCTATGTTACTGATGCAAAAATTGATAATAATGCTTGTGCAGTGGTGGAATCATCAATGGAGTTGTGGCACAAAAGGCTAGGGCACATGAGTAAAAAAGGTATGTCAATTTTGGCTAAAAATAATAATTTGCCAAAATTTGAAAAATTGGATTTCATACCTTGTACCGACTGTATAAAAGGGAAACAACAAAGAATTGCTTTCAAACATTATCCCCCTACAAGGAAAGAAAAACCTCTTGAGCTTGTACATACTGATGTTTGTCAAATGAATGAAAGAACAATTGGTGGTGCTTTGTACTTTGTGACTTTTATTAATGATTTTTCTAGAAAAGTTTGGTCCTATGCATTAAAATCAAAGGATCAAGTTTTGGAGTCTTTCAAAAATTTTCATAAAAGGATTGAGCGAGAAATGGGCCTTAAATTAAAATGTGTTCGGGCTGATAATGGTGGAGAATACCGAGGACTATTCGAAGAATATTGTAACAGCCATGGGATCCGGTTGGAAAAGACTGTTCTAAGGACCCCGCAGCAAAATGGCGTTGCTGAAAGAATGAATCGGACCATTACTGAAAGGATTCGAGCTATGCTATCACATGCAAGGCTATCAAATCCGTTTTGGGGGGAGGCTATGAGGACAGCTGTTGATTTGATCAATTTTTCACCTTCAGTTCCTTTGAATGGAGATGTTCCAGAAAAGGTATGGTCCGGTAAGTCTATCAATTTGTAGCATTTAAAGGTTTTTGGGTGTCGGGCATTTGTTCATATCCCAAAGGATGAAAGGAATAAACTTGATCCTAAATCAAGAGATTGCATCTTTTTGGGATATGGACATGAAGAATTTGGATATAGATTGTGGGACCCTAATGGAAAGAAAATAATAAGAAGTCGGGATGTTATTTTCTTTAAAAATCAAATTATTGAAGATGTAAAGAAAGAAAATAAGAACAGGACTACTAAAGAAATTCCAGTAAAGGATCCTCCCCTCAAGCAAGTTCAACAAGGAGTTGAAGTCCCACGAGAAAACATAGAGGAAAGGCATGAAGCTGAAACTATTGCAACTCCGCCTCAACCTGCAAGAAGGTCTGAACGAGAAAGGAGGCCATCAATAAGGTACAATCCAACTGAATACCTTATGCTGACAGAAGATGGTGAACCAGAATCCTTTGAAGAAGCAGTAAATGACAAAAATAGCAAAGAATGGTGGAGGGCGATGGAAGAAGAAATGAAGTCCATCTATGAAAACCAGACTTATGATTTGATAAGTCTACCTCTGGGAAAAAAGGCACTCAAAAACAAATGGGTATTCAAGCTAAAGACGGTTGAAGGGAGTTTTCAACCAAGGTATAAGGCAAGGTTAGTGGTTAAAGGCTTTGAACAAAAATATGGTATAGATTTTGATGAAATCTTCTCTCCTGTTGTGAAAATGAATTCTATTCGAGTTGTCCTTGGATTAGCTGCAAGTTTGGACTTGGAGATAGAACAACTTGATGTGAAAACAGCATTTCTAAATGGAGAACTTGAAGAAGAAATTTTTATGGAGCAACCAGAAGGCTTCCAGGTGAAAGGTAAAGAAAATTTAGTCTGTCGGCTTAAGAAAAGCCTTTATGGACTAAAGCAAGCCCCGAGGCAATGGTACAAAAAATTTGACTCCTTCATGGCTAATCACTGTTTTAGAAAAACAAGTGGTGATCATTGCGTATACATTAAGAATTTTGATGATGATTTTATCATTCTTTTATTGTATGTTGATGATATGCTTATTATTGGCCATGATTTAAACAAGATTAACAAGTTGAAAAAGGAGTTGAATAAGTCCTTTGAAATGAAGGACTTGGGACCAGCAAAGAAACTCTTGGGTATGCATATTCTACGAGATAGACCAAATGGTAAGATTTGGCTCTCTCAAGAAAGCTACATCAGAAAGATGGTTGGAAAGTTCAGGATGGAAAATGCAAAGCCAGTGACAACTCCACTGGGAAGACAATCAAGTTGAGTTCGAAGCAGTGTCCAAGCAGTGAAGATGAAAAGCTATATATGAGTAAGATACCATATGCCTCAGCTGTTGGAAGTTTGATGTATGCAATGGTTTGCACCCGGCCAGACCTAGTCTATGCAGTTGGACAAGTAAGTCGTTACATGTCAAATCCCGGAAAGGAACATTGGAATGCTGTCAAGTGGATTTTGAGATATCTAAAAGGAACAATCAAACTTGGACTTTGCTATACTCGAGGAAGGAATAAGCCTGTTCTTGAAGGATATTCTGATGCAGACATGGCAGGTGATGTTGATTCAAGAAAATCTACTTCTGGTTATTTAATAACCTTTGCAGGTGCTGCTGTATCTTGGCAAAGTAAACTTCAGAAATGTGTTGCACTTTCAAGTACAGAGGCAGAATACATTGCACTAACCGAGACGTGCAAAGAATTAATTTGGTTGAAGGAGTTCCTTCAAGAGTTAAAATGGAACCAAGAGAAATATGCCGTCCATTGTGACAGTCAGAGTGCGATCCACCTAAGTAAGAATTCAACATTCCATTCCCGGTCCAAGCATATTGATGTTCGTTATCATTGGATTCGACAAGCCTTGGAAGAAAAAGAAGTAAGTTTGCAAAAGATCCATATAGATGACAATGGAGCAGACATGTTAACTAAGGCGTTGCCCAGAGAGAAGACTGACACATGCAAAGAAGTTGCTGGGTTACAAGAAAGTTTATAAATAGCAACAAAGGGGGAGGAATGTTAAGGTTTGTGGCTATTTATACACTAAGAGCCACCCATTTTGACCAACAAGAACAAGCCAAAGGTTATGACCAATGAGGTGCGGGGGTAGGTGCCTCCAAACGTGGCCAATCGGGTGCCGGGGGTAGGTGCCTCCAAATATGGCCAATCGAGTGCAGGGGTAGGTACCTCCAAATGTGGCCAATCGAGTGCAAGGCTTTCAACTATAAATAGAGGAGGTTTTGGCAAGCTTTTGCATTAGTTCAAGTGCATGAATTGAGTGTGTGAGTGTGTGTAAAAGGAGTGTTCCTTGTAAGGTTGTTTTTTGGAGAGTTCAAGTTCCTCCCTCCCTTTTGTTGTTTGTTTCTTTCTTTTGTACTATACACACTCAAATATAAAGTGCCACGTTTTAAAAGCTCCTTTCTGTTTTAGAGTCCATTTCTCCCAACAAAGTGGTATCAGAGCTGATGGTTCAGCTTGGAACGAGTATGAAGACGGTTGTGATCACATGGGGGAGGTTCATATCCCATCGAAGGCCCACGGAAGTGATGGGCATGCAAGTGTGCTCGGAGATCTCATGGGAAGCCCATACCCCATGGAAGGAAGGCCCACGGTATTGAAGGGCATTGATGAGCAACTTGGTGAGACCGTGAGATACTCAAGAAGTTTCTGATTAAGGGGGAGCAAGTGGAAGAAAATTTCTGATTGAGGGGGAGCAAGTGGAAGAAACTCATATTTGAGGGGGAGATTGTTGGGAAACAAATATGAGTTAGAAAAAGTTGCATCCCACATTGGTAGAAAAAGAGAAAAAGTGACTTGTATATAAAGTGGATACTTGACCCATAACTCACAGCCTTAAGGTTTTGGGTTAATATATGGTGTCAAGCCCACTTATATACGTGTCCACGTACAGGCCCATGAACGGTTCTCCCCCACCTTGTTGGGCTCCGCTCCAGGCCCAACATACGTTGTTCATGGGTGATGCTCCCAATTTGATTGGGCTTCTCCTCTGGCCCAATAAAGTTCAATCAAAGTTTGTCGGGCCCGCCGCGCTTCCAACAGATGAATGGGCCCTACAGGAAGAGAAGAAGGTGACGATGACGAGGATGAAGAAGTGGACGGGGATTCTCCTTCATCAAGACTCATTCTTATTTCCAGTTTCCCTCGAACCATTTTGCAGATGTCAATGTAAGACTTTGTCCTAAAGGCTTCTTTATATTCCTCATTGACGTTAGGCTTGCCTAATAAGCTGTTGATCCCATGCTTTTTCCCACGTCGACCTGATCAAAACATTAAAAACATAGAACTTCCGAATTGAATTTAACATCACATGAATTCTTATGCGTCAACAATCATTAGACTTTGAATTAAAGGAATTTTCAAGCACATGATCAAGAGAACCCTAACCCAACGAAAAGAAAATTGGATTTACAATTAATTAATTATACACAAATATTCCCATAACCCTCCGATTGCACAGAAACTCGAGATGCACAATTTACAGTAAATAGTAAATTCAAAGCACACCTTCATTTCCGAAGGACAACCTGAGCTTGGACCACAACATTTTCTTCATGGGAGAGACATTGAATCCGACCAACGTAGTACTATGTAGTCTAATGACAAAGATCAAACTTTCGTTTTCGAAACGACTCCCCTTATGTATAAATAATTTTTCAGGAGAAGATATACAGATTAATTAAGGAAGAAGAAAACAAGAAAAATATAGCTGTCAGATTAATATTACACCACTGGATCATACAATGTAGTTGTGGCTTTAAATTCATAAGTCATCGTCAACACACAGTATGACGTTGCTTGTACGTTGAAGTTCTGGACATTTAAATCTCTGAGAGAAATAAAATGTAAGAAAAGGCTTTTGCTGAGGTAAATTATAAATGGGGATAAGGATTTTAAGCCATTAACTACAAGGTAAACTCTTCTAAGGTCTATCCTTGTCCGACACGGTAACCCATTTTAGCCATGTCTTTGGATTTTGTTGCAGGATTCTGACGAGTGTGGGGGCAGTGGATCTCTCTAGATTACTTGGTTGGATGCAAAGCAATGGCTAGTTATTCATCGTAATTCTACAAATTTTGGGAACTAAGTGTATGACTTCATTGGAGATTTTAAAGGCCTGGAAAGCTTGCTATTTCTCTCTTGGATCTGCCTTGTTTTTCTAACGATTTTCTAAAACCCTAACTGGTTCACGTGTCGCGACAGCTTTTGTCCCCTCTTTTAGCCTTTATCTCTCTCGTCAATATGTGATAGGTATGTGTATTATTTTGTATTTCGTGATTATTGTATATAACTATATATACTATATATTCATGAAAACTAGAGACAAACTAGATAGAGAGAAAATTTGACCCGAAAAAAATTGATCTAGTTTCCGCGTGGTTCGTTCTTTTGGTTAAATGCATTTCTATGTGGCGATTGCAATAACTATGTTGAGTGCTTTGTCATGCAACACATTTTACATTTTTTGAATAATAATATTTTTACTGACACCTGATAAAACACTTAATACATTTATATTTATATCTAGCGTCATATCTGCCCGACCGCATTTTTTTGTCTTTTTTCTTAATTGAACACTTACTTAATTGTTTTTAAGATTGAAGTAATCATTGATACAAGTTTTGGTTTTTTTTCTTTTTTAATTTGTTTTGTGTTGGAGAGATTGGTTTTCAGGATTTCTATGCAATGCCATCCTCTTGCAAAGAAGTAAAAGTTAAATTTATGAAGGGTTCTTTTCGCAATTTTAGCAATAGGACTCAAATCTGGAAGTGGGAATTATTGTTTTAATTTTCGTGCAAGTTTGCTTCGAAAATTTTCTTAGGAAATTCGATATAAATTTACTCAAATCTAGTTCTCACACATCGTTTGACTTGAATGCTCGAAGCTTTAGAACCTTCAATTTGGCCACACATTTTGCAAATTACAATCCGTCGAGTAAAAGGCATCACAGAATCAGATTGACAATTAGTCTCCTATGACCAAATTTGAAATGAAAACAACTTCAATTTGTTGCACTTGAGCCCCAAAAAATCCAAGTCAAAAATAAACAACAACACTAATGTAAAATATGGCATAAATCAAGTTTATTAGCAGCATACAACTATTTTTTACAAAAAAAAAAGTTACATTGAGAGAAGACGATGACAACTGTCGATGGAAAAGATAATAAAAGGGTATCTGGGCTTCTATGGTGCACGCACAGACAACAGAGCAGGTCCATGAGAGTGATGGGATGAAACTGTGTCCAAAACACAGTCCAGACACCCTTTCGTTGGCTGCCCACAATGTTTAGCGGCAAAATATGTGTTTCACTTTGCATTTTATTTTTTATGCAAACACAAAGTGCAGAAATTATTAAAGTATTTCCTTTAAATGCATGTATTTATGATGCATATACAAATGACATTCATGAATGAAATAAAATACATGACTAAAGAAAAAAATATTACGAGAGGTGATCTAAAATGATAAGTATATATTTCTTCTCAAGTATGATTTTTATATCTAATTGTGATCTAGTCAATAAAATAAAGTTCTTACCTACGACTATACCCGCTTATGAAAAGAGAGAAGTAGAAAGAAGAAAAAAAAATTAAAATATAACAATTAAAAATTTAAAGTGCGTGCATTAATTTGCAATAAGTAAATCAAGTATAACTCACAACAGGGAGAAAATTTTAAGAAGTATGGTTTTTATTGGTTGCCCACAAAGCTTAAAATAAAAGGTAAGAGAATAAAACGAGATTGTATGCTTCAAAATACTGTTTAAAAGACAATAATTGAGAATTAGCGACAATTTAAAATAAATTTTTAATTTTATAAAAATTAATATCATTTTGATGCATCACTAATAAAATATGATAAATGCATACAATGAAAAAGGTACATACATTATTTATGGGGTTGTTACAACACCTGGAATTTTTTGTTGTCGAAAATTTCGTGGAAGGACAACAAAAGTGTCTTTCGCAGAGGACCACCGAATCACTGCTCCGCCAGTGATGCTCTGTTTGGCAATTTCATAATCTTTTCCTAGAATAAGTCAGGAAACTTGACATGATTAACTTGTGCCTAGATTTGGTTGTTTGGTGTTAATTAAGAACAATGGTTAAAATCCCATTAAAGACGTTTTCAATATCATTTTCCCTTTTTTGTGTTTTCTTTCCAGAATTTTATCAAAATGCCATGCTTGGAACCGAAACAATTCTTATGGGCCATTACCAGCCCACTTGAATGGGCCATTGCGGTACAGAGAGTGAAGAAATAGACTTGGCGAACTAATTTATCTTGCCATATACTTTTATTCTTTGTTTATTTATTTATTCAATCACAATTTCAATGTTAATGATATTAGTTTATCCAACGAAAAAATGGCGACCCGTTTAAATATTCTTGGAATTATGAAACATAATTTGCAAGTCCGGCAAATCTAGGCTGATTTCACAAATTCCGCAAAACACATTGGGCCAAACATGTCCGTTGGAGTCTTGGAGTCCTAATCGAACTGTTAGAGTGAGTATTGGAATTTGTAGGGTTTCAGGAATGAGATGAAACCCAGGGGTATAACTGGAATTGGCCACTCGGCCCCTTTTTAGGAAATTCCCTCATCTCCGTTAAACGCCACGCTAATGCTAACATTGCACATGGTGACAGATTATTGGCTGTTGCCTGTGAACAAGGAACATTGTGATCGCTGTTTTCTCTTCCGATCATCGCTCTGAATTTCGTGTTTTTGCAGCTTAATTCATCGAATTTTTATTGGTGTTCGTCCCAAACACATTTGTTATATTCCCCAGTTTTTCGTGACGGAGCAGCCTTCATCTACCGTCGCCGCCTCCGACGGCGGCCCCACAAGCCCTCAGTTGGGGCGGCGGAGCCTCCACCCTGCGTGGGCCTCTGTTGTTCGGGGAGATTCTGAACATGTGCACTCTCACACGGCAGCCGCAGCCGACGCCTCTCCGGGGTCTTCGCTGTCTCCGCCGCCGGAACATGCTTCTGCTTCGGATAGCTTTGTGATTGAAAGTTCGGCCTCCGAAGCCCATCTCGAGGGCTCGGATGTCAATGGTGATACCAATGCGGATCGCCTGAGGAGGCCTGCTTGGAACAGACCACTGAACGGCGTCGTTGAGACTGGTTCTGTTATGGGTGGGGCCGTTTCTTGGCCCGCTCTCTCTGAATCGACCCGACCGGTTATGAGATCATCGTCGGATTCTTCAATACCTTTTTCTGGCGGATCAGCTTCTTCATCTCAGGTTTTAAGACAATTACTTAGTCTCCTTTACTTGTTATAATAGGAACTGGCTAACGGGGTTATTCCTGTAGAGTGTGGTCAGTTCAGGTGATATTCACTGGAAGGTTAATTCTCAAAAACCTACTTTTATTGGTATTTCATACGTTTTGCTTTTGTTATGTATTTCATTCATTTTGCGGTTACTCTCTTAAATGCAAAAGAATTTTGAATAATTGTTAATTCTTTGTCTCTACATTGACGTTGGATCATTGTTTGGTCGTTTATAGATTGAATTTTTATTGTAAGGATGATCTTATACAGTACACTTAGATGGAGAAAACTTCCTTCCCCTAAAATACACATACAACATAACACTCCTAGCATATAATATTTGGAAAATAATTTCCTCTCTTTTATATGTTACGTGCATATATATTTCAAATTTGATTATTACCGTGTTCAAAATAAAATAATTAGCTAGATATACATATACACTTATATATTTATTCCCTATAACTTATAATTACCTAGGTATAGTTCCCCGTCTAATCATTATACACAAATATAAACATGTATATGAACACAAAAACAAACAAATCGAACATATCTTCTTATCGTTTTTTACACTATTTATAAAACATTTACACCCAACACATAATTTTGTACCCTTCAAAACACACGGTAATCATTATACTCTTTAAATTCTATCTCTATCTCTTTCTTATTTTTAGACTGAGAAAAAATATACTTAAAAAACACACATTTTAAAATACAGACATATATGCAGTCATTGATGAAGTGCTATATCATTGGTTGTGCGGGTGTATCAAACTTTTAAAGAAATGTCCAATTTGAGTTATTTCCTTAGATGTGAACCCATTGTGTTATCCTCACACAGTAAATGATCTTTCAGTAGGCTCCTATTTCAATTAACAGAGCGCTACTTCTGGTTTCCATATTCATTCTACTGATTTATAGGCCCAAATATATTACCATTTTTCGAAGGGCACCAATAATGTGTTCATTTTTCATTGATTTAATAGGCTCCTATAATATCTCATCCAGCTCAGAGGCAAGCGAATACCAATAGTCATGCTAATCCCACTGCAAATAACACAACCAGACCAAGGTCAAGGAATCGTGGTGGCAGTGGCAGTGGGGGTGGAGGCAGTTCTTTAGGGAGTGGGCCATCTCATAATACGTTGTCTCGGCCACCTCCCCGCATGCCACCCCCATTTCCTGTTTATGAAGTACATTATGGAATGGTTCCTCCTATGCTGGACACTTCTGTGACAGGCACAAGAACGGTTGGAGGTGTTGGAGGTTCTCACTCACAAATGGGTAATGGCCATTCTTCTCAGAGGAATAATTCAAGAAGGGGTAACTATGGGCTCCGACCTCGTGGTGATGGACCATACCACAATAATAATGGTGGCAGACGCAATCAGGATCGAAGAGACAGTCATCATCGTCCTCCTCAATACATGCCCCCTCCTATGGGATATATGCCACCCCCATTTCCCCCCGGTGCTCCCCCTTTTATGGCACCCCCACATGTGAGGCTGTATCCAGGACAAATGGGTTTTGGTAAGTTTACTAAAACGTGTTATTCTAAATTTGAATATTTCAAATTTCTAACACATATAATTGATCTTTCAGATATGGCATCTCCTTTTATCTATGTCCCAACAATGCCTCCTGAGTCCTATAGAGCCATGCCAATTGTTTCTCCACCACCACCACCACCTATGCCTTTATCTCCTGCGAATGAAAACCCTTTAATGAATATGATTATTAAGCAAATAGACTATTACTTCAGGTAATTGCACTGAATCTTTGGTTATCAATTACTAACTTTTTCTTGTTACTTCTTTTACATTTGTTATGCTTTTCAAGATTTTTTTCCCTGGCTGAAATGACTAATTATCTTGAGCCAGTGACGATAATTTGGCGAAAGATAACTTTTTGAGGTCGAAAATGGATGATCATGGATGGGTTCCAATTACTTTAATTGCCTCCTTTCCGCGAGTAAGTTACAGCTACATTTGTGGTTATATGATTTAGGTATCTGATTTCTATTTCATCTGATTAGATGATTAGGAATTTTTATCGTAATGATTTACGTATTTATTTTACTTAACAACTGATGGCCTTATAATGGACAAACTTGATTGAGTTCAGCAATTTATTAATCTTGCTTTGGACAAAGTGAAACTTAAGCCACTTACCAACTGCTTGAACCTGAGGATCCTGAATGTGTCATGTGAATGACCTCCGAGACAATCTGAAAACTAGAATCAAATTTAAAATATTGCCTGTTCAACCTTTTGTTTTTGTTGTAAAATTGTTCTTTTGCACTTCTCATTAGAATTCTTCTATTGGGCTTCTGAAATGATATTGTAGCATTTTCTTGTAACCCTGAGAACTGATTTGGCTGCATTGACTTGTTCTTCTATTTTGTCTAAGAAAGGTGGAAGGTTTGATGAAAAATAAAAAAGGAATCTTTCATAGAATAAGTCTGAATTGAATTCTGTGCTCAGCATTATGATTTGAAAGAATATCTACAGTTCTTTTCCTATTTAGTTGTATGCTTAAATGATGCATTGAAATTCACTTTTTTTTATAGCTGGCTTTGTGTATGCTAGAAGACAGTTGCTAAGAAATCAAAAGTTGTAATAGCATCTCAGATGCTCTGGTAGGATCATGTAATTTTTAAAATCCCTTAGAGCGTGAGAGTGAATCAAACAGTTGTCAACTACCTGATGTGCTGAGACTTTGGAAAATATGTTTTGTCGACTCAATGTTAGATTTGCATTTATGGCACTGACAATTCTGCTTCCGACCCATATTACATAGTTGTACTAGTTATTCATAATGTATAGATTAAGTTTGCTTCGTGGACTGACTTTCCAGGTCCAACAATTGACAAATGATATTCCCGTGATTCTGGAGTCCTTGCAATATTCAGACACTGTGGAAGTGCAGGTTAGTTTCTTATTTAAACTCTCTTAAAACTTTCTATCAACCATTACCTTCAAGTAACGTTGCTTTGATATGCATTATTGAGGATATTCTGTCCTGTGCATCATTTTGTTGTAAAACATTACATGTTTGCAGCTAAATGGGTAGGTATCATGTTGGATAGTAACAATTCATGTTGTTATATTGGCTTTTTCCTAGTTTTGTTATTTTCAGATTGCAGATAATTGAAAAAATAATCCATGACAGCATATTTTTAATATCTTGTTGCTCCTTATTTTGCAGGGTGACAAGGTGAGGAGGCGTAATGAGTGGAACAAATGGCTTAACCCTGCTAGTTGGATGAACTCTCATTCTGGCCCTCGGACCCTAGTTACAGCACGGGAAAATGTTGTGGCAGCATCTTTGCAAGAGCTTTCGTTGGATGGTTCCACAACCAATGCAAATGACAGCATGGGCACACAGAAAGGTCACCCTGAGATTTCTACAGGAGCCCATTTGTCTGAAGGTTCAACGGGCCAGTCAAACTTGGGTAATGGAGAGGATATTGCGGAAGAATCCCACACATTTAACATCTAAACCATGTCTCGTGTAGAAAGGTTTGCATATTCAGCAAAGTTGGGTTCAGAACCAGTCCTTAGATGTATTCAGAGGATAATAATGTCCTGGATGTTAGAGTCTTTCATTAATCTTTACTGAGATGTGCTATGTTTCAGGAGGCACCCGGAGGAGATCCTATTTGAAACTTGTCAAAACATAAAGTGGGGAGAGCTGAAGAAAAAACCAGAACTGACAGTTTATTTACAACGAGCTGGCCATTTTGAAAAAACATAGATGAAAAATGGTTTTTGTACTAATGGCTCAGTAGTTGATTTTTGAAAGCATCCAAGAGTTGTTTTAAGATGAACTTCCTTGGTAGATAGGGCACTATTAAAAATGAAAAAGGTGAACTTAATTGTGGCCAATGTAAGAGTTATTACACCTAAGGCCTCTTGATTACACCTCATTTTTGAAGATACATGACTATATATATATATATATTCTTTTCTTTTATTTATATACTTATTCTTATGCATTTTGCTCCTGATATATTGCCGGATCTTGGATATGCAGAAGAGCTGTAGTTATGGGACTCTCCAGTGAGATGTCTGGCATGTAGCTGTGGCACCCAGTGGCTGGATATTGTTTCGTTGATATGGCGCGTAAAATATCTTGATGGTTTTTGCATTTTATTGTTTGCCTTTGTCCCAGGTGCTTACTTTTCACATATCCATCCAAAGTAGGGTTCAATTTGCATGGTTACATCCGATATTATTCTGGAACGCGATGTTGTGGCATCATGGTCATCGTCATGGTGACAATGCGATGAGCGCTGGATTGGTAGTCACACGTAGGCCTTATTGGACAGTGGGCTGAAAGTGGGTGTATAATGACATGCGACACTGGGAAATTTTGGGACTCGGGAGTCCTGAGAGTTACAATTTATCATTAGAAATAAGATTAATTCAGTCGATATAAAAATTACAAAATTAAGATTAGAAGAACCCGCTTAATAATAATAAAAAAAAATCAGTGCGCTTACCATTGAGTTAAAAAAATAAATAAATAAAAGCGCTGTTGGTGCTAATTTTGAAGTTAATTGTACGATCGGATAGACCAGACCCAACTAGGCAGAGAACATGCAAGGTGCTTTCATGGACAAATGTGTACATATCATAAATGAAGTAATTTGAATTTGGCTAATCGCATTCAATAGTCGTCCAGTGGTTAGGATGTCTGGCTAGGAGAGTTTTCATGGTTGATCTTGTCATGTCTTTTTTTTTTTTTTTTCGCCCCAAGTGTGAACGATTTCAAATTTTGCTCTTGCATCCAGTTCCCACAACATTTTATTTGATGACTTCCCCAAAATATTTCTCCTAAACATATTGACAATAGCTACCCAACCAAAACCTACATCAATGAATTTTAGATTTTACTCAACCAAAAAATGAAAAAAGAGAAAAGAAAGAAAGTCTAGGATCTTAGGTAAAAGTACCAAAAGAATACTTATTTTTCTTCCCCTTACACATGTTGTCAATTAAAAGGGTCTTCTAATGTGTTACCATTGAAGCAATGAACAATTCCACATTTTTGCCTTGACAAACAAATAATGAAGTTTGGGCCCTTCCTAAATGTGATGGGCATCATGATAAATCAACTGAATAACCGTACGAACTCATGCCACTCATCATCATTACAATTGATTGATGCCATTTATAATTATAATGATAGTAGTAGCTGTAGAAGGAGGAATAATAATAATAATAACAATAGTGATAGAAGTAGCTGTAGAAGAAGGAATAATAATAATAACAATAGTGATAGAAGTAGCTGTAGAAGAAGGAATAATAATAATAACAACAATGGTAATAATAATTGACAGACTCTATATATATATAAACTTTTTTATAAATTATAAAAATTATTGTATTTAAATGAAAAAATTATTAAAATTCAATTATAATGTATATTTAAAATAATAAAAAGAGAAAGATAAAAATAATTTGCAAAGTGAAATTTTGAGGGAAAATGAAATTAAAATATGAGTTAAAAAAAGAAAAGAAAAGGATAAAAATGTAGATAATTGTGTAATTTTACAATATGCTATCAAAAATTCTTATTTCTATAATAATATAAGTAAGTGTAGATTTATGTAATACAGAAAAGAAGTAATGATATGATAGTAATTGTATATGAGAGGGTTTAGTGTTTTCAATTAAGGATAATAATTTAAGTTTACTAATTAAGCGTAATATTATAAATTCACTCTATGTAACTAAATTAGTTTCAAACCCTTAATTACTAGTAAAAAGTCGCACAATATATGTGTATACAAAAATATTTATAAATTAAAAGGTTGTTCTATTTTAATTAATGAAAATAAATTTATTTAAAGTCAAAAATCTAAAGAAAATCTAAAATAATAGAATAATGAAATATCAAAAGAATTTGAGAAAATAGAAAATTTGAGAGAAAATAAAAAAAATCAAAATAATAATTAAAAGAAAAAAATATGAACAACCAAAAAAATATTATCCCTTATAATATTCTAGTAGTGGTTAAGAGTGCAAGTGTCTTCGACGGTTTATTTGTGGTATTAATGGAAGCTGGACTATGGCATGTCAACCTTTTCGAAACTAATGCATAAGGGAAAGCCATGTTAGTGTGTGGAATTTTTCAATTTCTCATGCATTTGGATGAATCTTGAAAAGGAAGAGGGCAATCGCGAATATGTGGTGGAGACTAAAAACTAAAGCCAAGGTGCTAGGATCTTAAGCTAATGACTATTTTTATTTTATTGTTTTCTCTGTTAGGTATATATGTTTGATGTCTTTCAGTTGATATGCACTTGAATTCAAGATTTTATACTAATAGTTTTTTTTTTTATTATTATTATTTTATTGTTTCTTCTATTGGGTATGCTTGCTGTCTTTTTGTTGTTATGTGCTTCAACTCTTTTGTTTTATTTAGTCTAGGCTAAAATATTTTGGTTTGTTGTTTTCCTTGCTGGTGGGAGTGCGATGGCAGGCTTCCTCTCCATATCCTCCTATACCACTGACGTAAAAAGCCTTCTAAAAAGTTTCTATGAGGGAGATAAGGGTTTGGAAGACAATGATGATTCCAACAGGGTTGACGCTGAGTCGAGATTGTGTATGGAGAAGCATTTGTATAACTATTGTTATATCAGTCAAACTTTGGAGGCAACATCAGAATAGTGACGATACACCGTGGTGTTAGATGGATTCTTGACACCAAGGTTGTTTTTGCATTTATAAAAATATCTGACCACTGCATGAAAAATCAGAGCCAGATATTGGTCTAGTTGTTGTATGTCTCCAGATAATTCTCTTTTCTAACATTATATAGCATTGGACGAGAATGTAGGTGTCTTCAACGGTACGTTTGCAGTATTTATAGAAGCCAATCTATGGCATGACAACCTTTTTGAGACTAATGCTTATAGGAAGGCTACGTTGTGTGTGGAATTTTTCAATTTCTCAAGCGTTTGGATGAATCCTGAAAGGGGAGCGACCAATCGTGAAAATGTGGTAGAGACTCCAAATTAAAGCAAGGTTACAGGATCTTATCCTAATGGCTCAATTTTTATTTTATTGTTTTTTCTATTAGGTATGTTTGATGCTTTTTTGTTATTGTGGAGACTGTCATGCCCCGATTCAAGACATAACATAGCAGCACTTTTTAAATTTGATAATTCAAAAGTATCAAAGCCAAACAATTAGTCACTAAACCTTACACTAGACCTTTTCATTTAGTTAGAAACGTAGAGTTATATAGCGACATAGAACTTTAGTTACATCAATTGGAAGAGTATTCCATCATTAACTATAAACATATACTGATTCCTCCATAGTAACTTAAATTAATTCTTTTAGACTCTTTACTAGCCTCAAAATTTTTCTACATCACCTACATCATCTACAAGTTTATAAAGGAGTGAGTGACTAATAACCTAATAAGTAAATTCATCCTTTTATAAGAGTAAAATAAGTAAAAATCATGTTTTACTAATGTAATAGTTTAAACAATAAATCATGGTTCATAAACAAAATAACATAACATGCTTCATCCTTTAACCCTCATTAAAAAGGGTCCAAAACAGCTTTTATTCACTCTTAAGGATAAGCAATATTAATGTTTAATCTCAATCGAGAGGGTCTAAAGTATTTTTTATTTTTAAGGGCCAGTAATCTCAATCTTTAACTTTAATTGGGATGATTTAGAACAACTTTTATACCCGTTTTTAGGTTGGAACTCATTCATTCCCATTAGTTTTCTAATCACAAAGTGCATTGAAATTCATTAATCATACATACATAACAACAAATAGTATATAGTGTATTTGACAGAAAATTTAATTTTGCAAGCTCATATCCAAAATATTTCGCAAGTAAAGAAGCCATTTCATGAGTTAAATAAGGAAAACACTTCAAAAATGAAATGAAGGAACATATATATATTTTTAATTTCATAGTAGAAGGAAGGCTAAAGTTGTAGAAAGAGAAAACTCGCTTACCGAATTTGGTTTTAGAATCCTCAACCCAACACTTGATTTGTTTCCTCAAACTTCTATTAACACCAAATAAATCTTTCTTAAAATTCAACTCTCAATTAAAAGACTCAATTTATTATCTTAAACACTAATCTCTAAAAAATTTGTGTGCTTATACTATTAACAAAATGTATCCAACTCACCAAGTAAAATATGTGTGTGTGTTTGCGCAACTATGCATACATGTGGGTATATGTGTGTGTGTGTGTGTAGTTTCAGGAATTAAAGTTTTGAATATATCAACACATGATACTCCAAGAGCACCTCTTATTTACACATATACAAAATTACGTGTAACTTCTATCTCCATGCCTTATGAGTTATATCATCATCTTCTATTATCCTTACAACTATATGTACAACAACTATAGCGATTAATCTCCTTAGTAGTCACTGCAGAATCTCATCATAAAATATTGGAGTACATCACAACTATTGATCACAATTCTAGTTAATTTTGACTAACGGCATCAATCATGAGCAACAAATCCAATAAGTATCACTAGTTGTAAGTGAACCTAAGCAGAAGTTTAAGTGTGGAATATCTCAACTCTCCATAATGCATTTATGAATAACATCGCTAAACAGAATGCCTATATATCTATGGATATAACCAAACACACTCCCATACGCATCTGATTTCCATAATGTGTTCCTATAATACAGTCTGCGTAAAAATCTGCACATATACATATATATCTACTGAATCTTCACTCAAGAACAAATCAACACAATCCAAGTGCCCGAATAACATTTCCACTTGTTATTTATCCCACCACACATTAAATCATCAAGTAAATAATGGTAAGTTAGGCATGACTGTGGCTTCTCTTGCTAAACCTTCTTGACAGTGTCAGAGTTTCTTCACTAATTAAACAATAACTTGGACACACACACACACACACACACACATGGTGGCATCATAATTTAAGAGACATCAGGATACTAACTGCTCAAATTTTCAACTGGCAGTTATAATAAATTTCCCATAAACAAGTGCAGTAGGTGTGATTTGGCCAAAACTAATTAATTTGCTCTTGTTCTAAGTTAGCCTTTCTAAACAACATTAATTGAGATTTAAAATTCTAAGGAACATCAACGTGAAATATAGCATGAACCCAAACAGAACAGTCAACCCAGTTATAAACATTATTTCTGAGTTTCTGGGTTTAATGCTTTACCTTAATCATTGCATAAAATCCAATCCTGTAATTTATAATCATGCTTAAAAATTGTGAATTTCAGGCTAAAACAAAGTAAGGGCTAAAATCTTACCTCAATGAAAGATAATGCAACAACTTCAATATCTCTAGGTGTTTCTATAGTCCCTTATAAGAAAAACAAGATTCCAAAGTCAGAAAACACTATTAGCAGTTTAATGAAAATTTTAGCAGAAATTTCTTACCTTTTTGTGTGAGGAATCTACAGTTTAAGGGGGTATTTATTAGTAGATTTACTAGGCGGGAGAGGTTTGTATGAGGTGGAGGTAGTTTTCACGGTGTGGCACTCCCATATCTCTGTACGGACAACTTCCCACAATTTACAGGGTTGGGGTAGTCACATCTGTTAAGTCAAGGTGGCAGGATTTTATACTAATGGTTCTTTTTTTATTTTAATGTTTTTTTTGTTAGGTATACTTGATGTATTTCTGTAGTTATGTGCTTGAATTATTTTGTTTTATTTAACCTAGGATACAGTATTTTGCTTTGTTGTTTTCTTTGCTATTGGGGATGCAGTGGCAATCTTCTTCTTCATATCCTGCTTGACTACTGATATAAAAGGCCTACTGAAAAGTTTCTATTGGGGAAATCAAAGTGAGGGAGACACTAATGATTCCAAGAAGGTTGATTTTATATTCAAGACAAGTGTATACTACCATTGTATATGGAGGAGCAATTATATACCTACTTTTATGTTAATCATAAACTTTAGAAACAATATCAAAATTGTGAGGGTATATCGTGGTGTTGGATGGATTATTGACACCACAGTTATTTTTACATTTATAATAATATTTGATCAATGCATGAAAGATAAGAGCTAGATATTGGTTTGGTTTGCTATATGTCCCCATAAAATTCCTCTTTCTAATGTTATAGCAGTGGTTGAGAAGTCAATCTATAGCATGTCAATCTTTTCAAAACTAATACTTACTGGAAGGCCATATTAGTGTGTGGAATTTTCTGATTTGTCAATCATTTGAATGAATCGTGAAAGAGAAAGGGCCAATTGCAAAAATGTGGTGGAAACTCCAAATTAAAGCTAAGGTTGTAGAATCTTATGCTAATGGCTCAATTTTTATTTTATTGTTTCTTCTGTGAGGTTAATTTGATGTCTTTCTATTGTTATGTATTGGAACTCTTGTGGTAGAGACTCCAAATTCAAAGTCACAGAATCTAATGCTAATGGTTCTTTTTTCATTTTATTATCTTTTTTCTATTAGTTATGTTTGAAATCTAACTGTAGTTATGTGCTTGAACTCTTTTGTTCTATTTAGTTTGGGTTAAAATATTTTGATTTGTTACTTTCCTTGCTATTGGGAGTGGGGTGGCAAGCTTTGTCTCTGTATTCTCCTTGGCCACTAATGTAAAAGGCCTATTGAAAGTTTTTACGAGAGAGATTAGATTGAAGGAGACATTAACAACTCCAAGAAGGTTGATGTTAAAGTCGAAACTGTGTATACTGCCATTGTATGTGGAGAAGCATTTGTATACTGATTGTTGTTAAAGCTATGAACTTTGGAAACAAAATCAGAATAGTGAACGTATACCTTGGTGTTAGATGGATTCTAGACACCACTGTTATTTTTGCATTTATAATAACAAATCACCACTACATGAGAGATAAAAGCCAAATATTGGTTTAGTTTGTTGTATGTCTGCGTATAATTCCCCCTTCTAATATTATAGTAGTGGTTGAGGATACAAGTGTCTTCCATAGTTGCGATATTAATCGAAGCTAGTCTACGACATGCCAACTTTTTCAAGACTAATGCTTACGGGATGGCCATGTTAGTATGTGGAATTTTCCAATTCCTCAAGGATTTGGATGAATCCTAAAAGGGAAGAGGCCAATCACCAAAATGTGGTCGAGACTCCAAATTAAAGCTAATGTTGCTGGATCTTATGCTAATGACTCTATTTTATTATTATTATTATTCTAGTAGGTATATTTGATGGTTTTTTGTTGTTATGTACTAGAATTCTTGTAACAGAGACTCCAAAGCCAAGATTGCAGGATCTTATACTAATGGTTCTTTTTTTATTTTATTATTTTTTCTATTAAGTATGTTATTAGACTTCCTTTTGTTCTTATATGCTTGAGCTCTTGTGTTTTTAATTTTTAAAAATTATAAATTAAAATTCAGTATACAAAAATAACAAACCAAATATAACAAAAAAATTTGACAAATTATTGAACCAAACCAAGAGCTTTAACTTGGTATTTAGTACACAATTTTGATATACTTTACTGAATGAATGCAGGCCACATCTTTAACGTGATTTTATGCGGTCAAGGGCACAGGTGTCCCTGTACACGTGGCAACTCATTTTTTGGGCAGCACAGAAAATTGGTACCACACTCCGTAATCGTACCCTGTGACTGCATTCTCACTTTAACGTCTCACATACCAAAACTCAAATCCTGGCTCGATCTTTCATTCCTTCCGCTTGGAGTTGCAATTTTCAATCTCGAAACAGGTCGGCCGTTTCATTTTTCTTTTCTTCTCCTTGTTCTTTCGTTTTCGTTATTTTTCTCTTTGTGTTCCTTTTGAGATTAGTTCTTCGCCTTCAGTTTCTTGTATTTCTCAATAGAGCTGCATATTATTTGCCAAAATTGCACTTTTAATGGTTCTTAGTTACCCTTTTCTGGCCTCAGGAGGGTTAAGAATCTGAGTAAAAGTGAAGGCACTTTTCACCTTTACAATTTGTGGGCTATTCCCTATGAAACCTAGTAATTGGAAAGAACTGTTTTGCACCTTAGATATAGAAATTCTTGCCTTGAATATGGCGAGGTTTGAACCGTTCATTTTTTTCCTTCGCACTAAGTGAATTGTATTTACATTGCGTTTAGATGTTGTTTAAATGTGAACTAGTGTTATTGCATTATCCTTAAGTAATCCTTTTTAGACAACGCTTGACTGTGAAGTTTTGTAGTTGAGCCGTTTGTTAAATTGTCTGGAACGCAAACGGTATATAGTTCAAATTCATTGAGGGTCTATTTGGATGTGAGGATTTGAGAGAAAGGATTTTAAATCTATAATAATGAATCTCTGTATTTGTTTGGATGATAAAGTATTTCAAATTCTTAAGTTGTCATTTTGAATTATAATTTTAGTAAGGTGGATTTAAAATTTTTCTCACGTCAGTCATTTCAAATTCTTTCTTCAAATCCAAATTCGTCAATCCAAATGAAACTCAATAGTATTTGAGTTTTATCAATCTATGTGACCACTTAAAGATTTTAGACTTGGAATATTTCCAAATTCCAAGTGCCAAAACTCAGAAAAAGAAATTCATTGCATTTTAATTTTGCCATTCATATACAATAAGCTGACAGTCTTTTTTGGCACGCAAATTATGGTAGGGAGTAAAATTGAGCCAGAAACTTAGAAATAGTGTAAAGTAATAGATAGAAATAAATAAGAAGAGTTATTTTATTGGGTAACATATTTGGAATGGTAGATTTTGATGGGAGAAAAATTATTGACAATTCGAATCCAAGCATAGAAAATGCTTCTGATTTTTTACAAGGGGACGTTCAAAATTTTTTAATAAGTTGTACATCAGTAGAGGCTGATGTGCTCAAATGATTGTGAAAGAGGAGGCAAAAAAATGAAATGATATTCTCTTCATTTTTTTTATTCCTTTTTCCTTTTTGAATATTCCTTCACAATCGTCGTGCTGGACTTATGCTATATTACTTTTGCTTTGTGACTTACAAAACGTGCCAATGGTGTCTTTCGAAGTGTGATGTCTGGAAAGGCGGTGAAATCTGTTGCAAAAGTGGTGGGAGAGTACAAGTATCCATGGCAAGAGAAGTTGGCAAAGTACAAGGATGAACTGTCAAAGGGGGTCTGGGGCTACTGGGAGCTTGGGGCTTGGAAACCACTCGGTATCAGTGCACGACGCAGAGCTCGACTCCGTAAGGAAGTTCTCCTCGCTGGGGCAGATTGGCCTTATGATCCGGACAGGAAGGAGATGAGAAGCAAGAGGAAAGGGCATAAGGTTGACAGGTTAGCTGCAGAAAAGCGGGAACGTACTGCTGAACTAATGGAAGCTATGCCTCAAATGTTGGCTGATTATAGGAAGAGAATGTGGGAGAGAAAGATGAAAGCAGAAGAAGATGCTGCTAAGAAAGCACTGCAGGAGTAGGTTCTAGTAACAACTTCGATGCCTTCAGTTTGATATTTCCTTTCTGTCTTGAACAGCTTGAAGTTTTTCTCTTTATTTTGGTGATGATATATGAATGAATAATGAAGCCTTCGGTTTCTTACGGTTTTGCATTTCTTTCTTAATTTAGGGGTTTGGTTAATGGAGTTCTAGAAATGATTGAAATGATATTGATCCATGGCTTATGACATTCTATCAATGATGTATTGTGGTACTGGAAACTCTGAAGAGATTTATGCATGATCGGATAACCAAATATTCCGTAATGCTTTACTGAAAATAAAGAGAAACCGGATAGCTACAACTGCAGGCTGAATTTGGAAAAATCCAAATGCACGGACTAAAATCCCACGAAGTCATACGCCCCGTGTGTTTTGGTCTTCGTCTGCTAATATAAACTTGTCACTTGTATTATGTATTATGTGATGTATTATGTGACAATTATATATAAATACACATAACTATTTTGTATTGGTAGAAATATGATGACAAAGAGGACACAGAGTTTTTGAGACAAAATTTGGGCTAACCGAAAATACCCGAGCATTCAAATATCAGTCCTTTGTACAGTGTTTCCTAAGTAGGTGTGAAATATTCCACATTCCTACTGGCTGGTTATGATAGCAGTACAATTCGAATCCCACTAAAGGGAAGCAACCAGATTTAGGTCTATTGCATTTATGCATAAATGGGCACTTCAAAAATGTCTCCGGAGACACATATAATTAAATGATCCCTATCCTCACAACGTTTCCGAGATCCTATGAGACAAGCAACACAAAAGAATGATGGAAGCTGGCTAGTTTGCTGTGACAATGATGGTTGGGGCTGGATGATATCTTATTGCCACCAAGTTCTTGATCTCGTGACAAATTAAATAAAGTTGTTTCCTCAATCTTGAAATCTTTTCAAGTGCCACTCCCAATTGCTGTTTGTCAATCAGTCCATTTCTCTTTAAAAGTAAAGTCGCAGGTCATCCCTTTGGTTTACTATAAGTCACTTAGATGTGCGTATTGAGTGTAATTTTGCTGATTTATTTCACAAGATAATCATGCCTACATATACAATTGTATGTATGCCTAACTTGGAATCTTATTACACGTACATCATACGTCCCCATGAAATTTAGATATCTTTCTAGTTGTAAAAGAGTGTGATCTTCATTTTAGAAGTCATGCCTAAAACGCATCCTTATATCTTGAAACTGTTAGCGTCAAAAAGGCTTAATGTGTGTCCCCTCCATCTCTCAAGAAAAGACTGCAAAACTCAAAACAAACCACAAGAAAAGCTCAGCAACTGCAGCTTCATTCATAGAACTAAAACTTAGCACTTCTTTTGTGGCAAGAGCAACTTCCATTTGAATGGCATGGAATGTTCAGCATTGTTGCCTGAATTTGTCTACACTCTGAATTGAACATGGGATTTCATACGAAAAAATGGAAATTAACTCAAAATCTTTACCAATGTCCACCCTTTCCACCACAATACACTGTCAGAGGATACGGAATCAATAGATTGATTTAAAAAAAATGTGTTCCATGGGAACACGTGTGAATCCATTAGCTTAGTGGTGAACTACTGAGGCTTCATTTCAGATGAAACTTAGCATTCCTGACCAGGGCTAAACACTATATAAGGAGCTTCCTATTAAAGCAGTTTAAGTGGGGTTTCAACACATTTTGCTTTGAGGGAAGCATGAGAAATCTTTACCTGTGTTTCTGTTCAAGTCTTTTGCTTGTTTCATCTCATGGAGAAATTACTCCAGCTCAATCAGTGAGAAATGGAGTTTATATAGTGTACATGGGAGCGTCACTGTCAACAAGAGGTTCCCCAGGAAGCGATCATACTCAGCTTCTTAGCTCCTTGATGAAAAGGTTTTTCACTGTTTCAGTATCATATTCTTCACCAATCCCTGTAAACCAACCAAAAGTATGCTTACTTTACCAATTCTTGAAGTGCTGACTTGTGGCAGTTATTTTCTCAAAATATATATATATATATATATATATATATATATATATAACTTTCAGGAAGGACTCTGTGTTGCGTACCTACAGCAATGGTTTTGCGGGGTTTGCAGCTCGTTTATCAGAGGAAGAAGTGAAATCAATAGCTCGAAATCCAGGAGTGGTGTCTGTTTTTCCTGATCCGGTTTTACAAATCCACGCAACTCGTTCTTGGGATTTCTTGAAGTACCAAACTGCTTTAAAAGTTGATTCCACTCCAACCTCTCCTGACTCTTTTTCAGCTGGGGCAGACACTGTCATTGGCATCTTAGATACAGGTGAAATTATTCCATTCTCAACAGAGTGTAAAAGTATGTTTCTCTTTTGTTTTTTTTTTCACTTAAATTTTCTGTGGGATTGCTCATAGTTGTAAATTTGAAACTCCACTTCAGGAATTTGGCCTGAATCTGAGAGTTTTGTTGATGCGGGCATGGGCCCTGTCCTGCCAAAACGGAAAGGAAAATGCATGGAGGACTAAACTTCCACATCGTCCCTCTTGCAACAGGTAAACAATTTGCTGTTGTAGATTATATTGTTTTAATGTTTCCCTCCTAAAGTAACCCCTGAAGCAGCTTAACTTTTAATGATCTTTTTCATTGAAACTTCCGATTGGAAAGTGATTGGAGCTAGGTGTTATAGTAGTCAAGATTCCAGGACATACTCAATGGGCACCCCTAGGGACAAGAATGGCCATGGCACACATGTTGCATCCACTGCAGTGAGAAGGCCGGTTTCTGGGGCATCATGCCATGGCCTGGCTAAAGGGACTGCGGAAGGGGGCTCACCAGCTTCAAGAATTGCCATGTACTGTCTCTGTGTAGCCGGTGGGGGATGCTTGGGGTCAGCCATTCTCAAAGCATGTGACGATGCAATTGCTGATGGAGTTGATGTGTTATCCCTTTCATTAGGTTCATCACTGGGAGAGCCAAATTTTGCTAACAATGCCATTGCCATTGGTGTGGACAGGGGCATCATTGTGGCATGCCCTGCTGGAAATAGCAGCCCTCCTTCTACCACAGTTGTGAACGTTGCCCCTTGGATACTAAGTGTTGCTGCCACCTCTAGTGACCGTGATTTTGAGGCCAACATCATTTTAGGAGGAAACAAGGTTATTAAGGTAATGATTCACCATGATATTGTCTATTCATTAAGAATCAAAACTGGACTAATCTTTGACATGCCCCTGATGAGTCATTTTCTGACAGTTGCTAGTAATTTGAATGTGGGGTTTCAGGGTGGAGGCATAAACTTCTCTGGCCTCAGTCGGTCTCCCATTTATCCCTTAATAGATGGAAGGTCAGCAAAATCCACCTCCAATCAACATCATGCAGCTGATGCAAGGTGCAAGAATCAAAATATGGAACTTTACCCATTGCTGCTGTCACTGAAGAAGATGGAGCTCAAATACTATCTTATATCAGCTCAAGCAGGTAATCCAATACCTCAGTCTGCTAAAGAAAGGGCATAACAACTATTACTATCTCAAATTGCAAAAAAGCAGTGGCTAACTGCATCGTCTTACATTTGAAAAGCAAGCCGCTGGCAACAATTCTACCAACTGCAATGATGCCAAATTACAAGCCAGCTCCTGTGGTTGGATAATTTTCTTCAAGAGGCCCTATGTCTGGCATCAAAAACCTTTCAAGGTACCTCCTTTTTGCGTCATACTCATTATATGTAGAAGTTGTCGATAAGCATCTGAACAAGGTGGTCTGGTTGGTTCTCCAGCACCAGGAGTAGCCATTCTTGCAGCGTGGCCCTCAAATGATAAGGAAGAAGCTCTCCCTGGAAGGAAACCACCGCTTTTTGACATACTTTCAGGTACATCCACAGCTGCCCGCATGTTTCAGGGTTAGCAGCAATGGTCAAGCCTCAGCATCCCAAATGGAGTCCGTCTGCTATCAGATCAACCATTATGACAACAGATTAGATTTTATTATCTTGATCGAATTAACACTGAGCAGCACCGTTCTCTGTCATTAACCATATGTGGTTTTTTTTATCTCATTTACAGCAATTCAGACAATCAACATGCATGCCCCAATCACAACAAATGCAGGATCAAGAGCCACCCCTTACGACATAGAAGCAGGAGAAATAAGCTTATCAGGCCCATTGCAGCCAGGGCTTGTTTATGGGACTGAAACCAGACTACATCCAATTTCTCTGCAACATTGGCTACGGCGTGTCCAAGATCAGAAACATTGCATTAACTAATTACTCTTGCTCCGGTAACTCAAATTCAGATGCTATCTCCAATATGAACTACCCTTCAATAGCTATTTCCAACTCGAAACAAAATAAAAGGAAGACAGTGAACAGAACAGCGATTAATGTTGGTGAAGAAGATTTAACCTACACCACCATCGTGGAGGCTCCTGCTGCTGTGAAGGTAGAAGTGGTGCCGAATGAATTGCAATTCAGGAAGAATGTGAACAAACTAAACTTTCAAGTGACATTTAAACTTACTGCAACTTCTGAGAAATACTTGTGCAGCTCAATTACATGGTCTAATAGCAAGCAAAAAGTTCGGAGCACATTTGCTGTAAGCAGTTCTTATCAAAGTAAAGCTGATAAAACAAATATCAAAATGATGTAATTGACTAGAAAAGCTCGTACTGTGAAATCGAGCAGTGAATGCAATATACGCTATGGCCCTTTGGATCCTTTGGCCATAGTTTCTAATGTATCTTAATAACCCGTTGGTGGTGTAATGGCACTTAGCTTGGCAAATGGTTTTTCTATCTACCTATGAAATATCAGTTTGATAAAAATTTATTGTTATTTTTAAGATACCTAATATCGCCCTACTCAATAGTTCGAAGTAACTAAAATATTGGATGTAGGTGGAATTCGCTAATACTTAATGTTATGTGGTAAAAATATTATAGTGACTTTTCCTATTCATAATTCTTCATTTATTTTTTTAATATAACTTTTAAATTTTCTACTTTTCAAATGAAATTAATTTCATAGAAAACTAGAATTTGAGATCTTTCTACTAGATTAATAACTAAGAGGGTGTTTGGCCAAGCTTGTTTTTTCTAACTTATAAGATCACTACAAAAAAAAATTTATTATTTATGAGGAACTTTGTTCTCATATAAAGAAAAATTTTCCTTGCATTAACCTAATGCAAGGAAAAAAAAGTCGTCACAGTGGTTGTCACAAATAATGCTTTGCATTAGATTAATGCGAGGAAATAAATATTTCCTTTCAAATACAATTGTGATGAAAAAATTCCTTTGCAAAACAGAAATATTGTAACAAAATTAACCTCACATAAACTAATTTAATTTATCACAATAACATTTTCCTCACAAAAAATGATTTAATGTGACAATTAGTTTTACAACATTATGTAATTTTTTCTCGCAATTGTTCTGACATGATGCAACAACTTCCTCACATTACAATTGTCCACAATTTATAAAATTATATGTGACAATAATTTCCTCACAATACTTATGTTGAAAATTAATAAAAACTTAACTTCCTCACAATATTATTTTATTTTTAAAAAATATCACTTCAAAATTTTTGTGAGGAACATTTCCTCATTTTAAAGTGTACACATTATTTTGTTTTAAATTTAAAACAATTTTTTTACCCAAATTAACATATTTTTTTTACCACAATAATTCACCTAATGTGACTAACATTTCACCACAGTTTCTCAATAATACATTTCATCTTAAATATTTGATATATTAAACAATCAAAAAATAAACAATCTTTTTTAATTTCTATACAAAGAATAATTATACAAGTACAATCATATTAGCCAATTCCAAACCCAAGATCAGCAAGGCCATTGTCTTCACGTCCCACGAACAAAGTTGAAAACTGAGGCCGGAAACGTTTAATCTGACAGCAAAAATGAAGATAACTTATACTTTCATAAATTTGAAAAAAAAAAACATATGAATCTTAACATTTATCAATCTAAATTGTATCAATGAACGGATGATTGATTTTTCAGTTATAATCATCCGTTCACAAATATAATACACTTACCTTAATTCTTGATTCCGCACTTCCCTATAACTTCACAATTCTAAGCCAACCTACGAAGTGTGAAACAAGGAAACAAAAGCCACTTCTGAGTGTCATCAAAGAAGTTAGACAAAAGCATCCTTTTGCCCACGAGATGAGAGTGAACAGAGAGGCCAATTCATTTTTGGGTGATGCGATGCGTAAGATGATAAATATCCCTCGGATATAAAATGAGTGACCATATCTTTGCAAACATTTTGAGCACTCATTCCTCTTGTCCTCATAAAAACTCTCACATAATAAGGTTGTCCCCTCCTAAACTTATAAATTCTTCAAGAACCATTTACATTTCCAAACAGTGTTCTTTTTGTGTTTGTTTTTACCAAATCTTTCATGAAAAAGAAAAAAAGAAGACAGACAATGGTAGGAAGAAATTGCTTAGATCAAGAATGTATATTTTTCCTACCATTTGATGTAAATGCCTTTGCATCAATGGCACGATGTTTGGCCTCTTCAAAACCTATAAAGCGAGAATGGAAGAGAGGCTACAGGCTGATGTGTACAAATCATCATTTTTGGTACATAACCATATATCAGCCATCTAAATTGAAATCGTTCCTCTTTCATGCAACGTGCAGATTTATTGAAAGTGTCATCAGCACTGTACCCGTCCTCTCCCTCTGTCCTTTCATTGCCTTGTGGTACACATCCAACATATGTGTGCCGTCACATCTCGCATGCATGTTCCTAACAAATGCTTGTGATAAAGAACACGCGAACTTCAACGTCATCCCTCAACCTTGAGCCTCTATGCCACTATATTCTCACTCTCGTTTCTTCCTAGCCCCAAAAATTCTCTCTTTATTAATATGAGCCCCAGTATTACAATATTAACGACATTCTTACTCTCACTTCATGCTAACCCAAAAAATGTACAAGAGTAAGTTGAATGAATTATGTCAAAAAAAGAGGTGGAAACTGACTATGTATGGTACTCAAATTGAAGGTCCATGACATGCTTCTCACTTCACGTGTAAAGTTCATTTGAATGGAAGATCTTAGCAAGGGTTAAGATATTTCTCCACACAGAAGCAAGCTGAAGATGCTGCTGCTCAAGTAAGAGGTTCGTGTTTTAAGTAAAATAAGTTTAGGTATTAGCGTCATTTTCTTAAATTGCTGCCTATGATATATGAATAAATTTGTATTGTTTTCAGGATGAAAAGGATGAAAGGTTTTACAAAAATGTTGTGCAAATTCTAGCAACCAAACAGGGTCTTGGGCTTCCTTCATAAAGGACAATCAGACATCGACAGCCTCACATGCCGACTTTTTTGTCAAGTGTGCAGGTTTGCAGGCATACTTTTGATGGGAATCAAGCAAGATCAAGAAGCTAACAAGAGTTTAGTGTTGCTAAAGTTGCTTACTTTGCTCCTATGGAGATTTATACTTGTCCAGATGTGTGAGGGGTGTGGGAATGATAAAGTCATTTTTAAAGCCATTTTAGTTTGACTGGAAGCTCATGACAGGAGGATTTCTGACGATCTTTTAATGGAAGATCATCTTGTTGATAAACTCATGGACTTGTACTTAATTACCCTCGTTATCATCTCTTTGTGTTATTTAGGTGTGGTTACCTATATAGAACTTGTACTGTTCTCATGTCTTCTCCCTTTTTTATGAAAGGAATTTAATGAGCTTGGATGCTGCCAAGTGCTTAAATTATGAATTATTATCACCAAAAATTAGTACTTATTTATATTTTGTGAAATTATTATATTAATTACGATATATTATTGGTTAACACTGGAACTTTTCATCCCTTTTTTAACTTTTATGAAGTCATTGCCCTAAGGTACCACTTGGATTGAAATAATAAAAAACATGATTACCTAATGGTACAAGGACAAAACAAGCACACTAGTGGCAGAAGGCAAAAGTGACTGCGTATCATTTTTACTTTAATTGTTTTGTTTTTTTCTTCTTTTTAACTTTTTTAGTGAAGGCGTTAAATAATATGTTTCAACCCACTTCAAATGCCACTTCAGATCAACTGAATTTAGTTTAGATATATTTGATATGATTACCAAATTTAGATTGTCATTTAGATAGTGTTCATGAAGTTTGGACTTATCCACTGCATGCCTATTTTAATCTCTACACGCATGACGTATACATAGAAGTAGTTTTTTGTTTGATCGTAACTTCAGCTTCAACTATATGAATATATTTAAATGCCTATTTTTAAAAAGTTGAAAATTCTTAATCAATAATTTATTATAATTAATAAGCGATAAAATTTGACAAATACAAATAAGTACAAAGACTTGTGCCTAGAGATTAATTAACGCTTCTGCAGCATTCATATATACGGATATGAATACACAGTAGCAACGGGGTGAGTAAATTTTTTCAAGAAAATTATAATATATTATATCTTGTAACAAATTATAATAAAAATAAAAGTAATTTAATGTTAAATTTATATTTGAAATTTAGAAAATAAATAAAAAGATAAAAGAATGTATTAAAATATAAAAAAAAAAAACAGAATTGAATTTTTTTTAAAAAAACAGAAAGTGAAAGAAAAATAAAAAAATGTTTAAATAAGAGCATTAAAGTAACTTAACATTAGGCAACTAAAATCGCATCTTTAGTCTTAATTTGTAGTATAAACATAGGCTTGTCTGGAGTCTAGCGGCTCTATAGGACTTCGATGTACTAGTTTTTGCCATCAAAACATCGTGAAGGATTCTATTAACATCTTTAAAACGCATTACGTCAAGACAATCCATTGAACGGTTGTTGGCTCAGGGCTGAGTTTGGATAAGTTGCTTGCCTCAACTCAACTTAATTCAACCGATTAAAGCTCAACTCATTTATATGAGTCGTGGTTGAACATATATAATGCAAGTTCGAACATATACTCGAATTCAAAATATTATATATATATATATATATATATGTGTGTGTGTGTGTGTGTGTGTGTGTGTGTGTGTGTATATATATTATGGTATAAGATTTAAATAGTTATGGTCAAGGGTTCAAAATCATTATAGAGTAGTTTTTGTGTTTGATGTTCTTTCATTCCTACTTAAAATTAAAAGTGGAAAAATAATTACTGCTGGACTTAAATGGGTTAAAGTGGAAAAATAATTACTAATTAACGATTGTGTTTAAGGGTTCGAAAAATCATTACTTGACTTAAATGGTTAACATTTTATTGGGTATAAATGTGAGGTCTCAAGTTCGAAATCCATGTATCACAAAAATTGTTACTTTTTTTTTAAAATTTTTAAGTCAACCTTGAGCTCGAGTGTTTGACTCTAGCTCAAGCTTAAGTTTTAACTCCTTAATTTTCTATCGACTCGACGCCTTGATTCGACTCCACCTTTAATTGGTTCCATATGTAATTGCTTGGGCATTGAGTGTTCCCCCGCTTGAGCAGGGATGTGAGAGGATTGATGTTGATTAGGGTAGAAGCAGCCAACAACACATTCCTCTTTACTTAGAAGGGCTTGGATGGTTGAGCAATTTTCCTTTCTTGTTCAATATTTCCAATCCAAGTTGAAATAGAAAAAGCTACAAATTCTAATGGGCTTGGTGATAGGGTCTGATATTTAATATGAATATAAAATAGATAAAGAATTTGAGAAAAATTAGAATAAATCAAAATTAATGTATTTATATGTATAATACATATATTTAACATACATTATATTTAAAAAATTATATTTATTGAGAGGTATGTATTTATATACAGTGAGTCAATCAATTTTTTAAAATTGATGGAACTAGTTGAATCAATCATGTAATAAGTCAGTGAAAGATATTGGTCAACAGCACTAGTTTTTCAGCTATTAATTTATTTTTTAACTGGGTTTCTTTCTGACTGATTAATAGCTGTTGACCCATCAACTCCCAAACATTGTCCTCACGGACACAATGCAGACAAAGGGACAACAATTTAATAGGGAAGTATGACAATATGTCACGTCAACTTGGACAATCATCAATCAAGTCCAGCGGAAACAGTCTTCGTGATACATGTTTGGAATGGGAAGGGTTGAAAAGAATTGGCTACGTTTGTTTTCAATTTCCATACTATTCATCCAACTCAAAAATTTTATAAATTAAATATTTAAATATATAAATTTTATAAAAAATTATTAAAAAATTGAAATATAGACTTTTATTCTACACCAATATTGGCAGACCCAATTCTGTCTCTGCCAGGGCACAATCAATTGCTAGGTTAGATTACTTCGGCCAACAACGCTTCAAAGTTGAAATTGAAGGAAGAAAACTTGAAAGATGCAATAACGTATAACGTGTACACATCTTTAAGGATTCTATCGATGGAGATGCACAAGGACTCAGTTTGTTTCCTTTAATAAACGGTGACTATATTTTCAATTAATTTGTTCTCAATCCATGGATATATATATATATATATATATATAGATATACACTACGGAACTTAAGAAAGACTGGAACCTAAATTTATAAAGCCATAAGATCACAAAAACCAGACACGTTCACACTCTTTTTAACTGAAAATGAGAATATTTCAATTGCATGACAATCCTTCAATACAAAAAGAAGTAGCTCCACTCAATATGCATATTCCTGTCTGAAGCTTCTTACATCAGCATGTTTCATCTAAAAATACCTGAATATGTTAGCTTGATTAATCTGCACTATAACTCCTGCATCGTCTCTGGCGGATCAGATCTTTGTAACCTGACAAGAACTTTGGAAGAACAGTGACATTGACCTAGTATTTGTCTCCCTTCTGGGAGATCGTTTAGTAGTCCATCTGTTGATATGGCGGAGGCCTAGTCCCGGTCTTCTGAGGACCTGCAGGTAACAAAATTTGCACGACACTGATCATCACAAACATGGTTCTTGTTAAGCATAACCGAAATCAAGAATAGCGTTATCAACAGCCTTAGAGGCATCTGGCAAGAGGAGTATTACCGCGTCTCTCCAATTCCCTCCATTCTTGGAAGAGCGCACAGCAACAGCACATCAAATGTGACAAGAAATCATCAAACCAGCCACCCTGCAATAACTCAGAATTAGTAAGTTTCAACAGCCAGGACACTGTAAATGCGTGCATAGCTAACTGAGCTTAGATGAACTAAGTGTTGGGAGAAATGAACTCTAAAAATAGAAAGGAGTTTTTAAAAATATCATTTTATATTTGACTGTGTATAATGCACAAAAAAAAAAGGAAACAAAATAGATATGCAGATCTAATCGGACGGGTACCACCTAGCTTGTCACGCGTAAATACAACTTCTATAGTTCCTGAGGATCAGTATTAAACATCCTTTATCACTCATGATTACACCATCATATACAAAGACAGCTAGGATGAAACTGATTACCATAACTTTGGGGGTTCTCAATAACGTCAAGTATTGGATTGTACATGTCGACATAAGTCACCTTGGACTGAGGCAACATTGTTGTAAGGAATCAATATCGGAGGAGAGCTTGGCATTAACTATTGTTGTCCCCTGATTGAGCCGTTCTGCACACATCCAAGTCAAACCACTGAGAAGGGTTCTTGGAGCAGGCAAGCATCCGACCAGTATGATGCTGAAAACACCAATTCTTCTTGCCCCATGTCCGAACAATTCCTACGTATAATATATAATAAGACATGCTGGGATATACGAGATAAAACGCGTTCTATCGGGACAGGAAGAGTAGTTCACATTTATACCTTTATAACATTCGAAGCAAGGGACATCAACAGATCAGAATGAGAAGCAATATCGTACTCAAGTCGTCTAGCGTCCGCTAGGAAATAAGTGCCCATGTCGTTGTCGCCAGCTAGCAATAGATATATGCTGTTCGTTAGCATCTGGTTTGCTCCTTCTTCGCCAACTATCCTTTTGAGCTTCTCAATGCACTCTTTGAATAGCTCAACAGATCTCCCACTGGTATGGCTGACTGATATTTAAATCAATTAGCTAGCTCTTTAATATGATGGAAAAAAATTAATTTAAACAACATCTACACATATATCAGATTTTGTGAATGCCGATGGTTTATTTGTCAGGGGGTCATATCCACTGCCTCCGGAAGGCGGAAGCGAAGCTTACACCAGTCCGGAGGTCAAAAGAATTCAAATTCGGGTCCAAGTATGCCGGTACGAGGTCTTTTCACTCCTAGTCCTTCAGCTGAACATGCGAACAACGGTAGTAAATTAAGACAGCCTTTATTTTGAGCTAATAATGTATTTGCATCTCCATGCATGTGAAAGCAAGTTAAAAAGCTGAACCATGAAAAAGATAAATTGATGTCAAAGTTGACACAAAAGATTATATGTGTCTACGTACCCAACAAATCCGGCGGTGTCTTGCCATTGCTAAACCTCCCCGTAGGAATTCCACCTTCAAAATCGTTGCCATATGGCTCAAAATTGCACTTAGTTGGAGTTATCAATTGATCGTCGTTACCTTGATCAAGTATGGAATCTTCAAAGGCAAAAAGTCCAGGAATTGTTACATTTGCTCGCAGGTCTACAACCCCCTTACAAGCAGTCCATAATGAAATGAACAAACAGAAGAGAACCATGTGCCCCATTTCAGCATGCACACTTCTTGAACTAGGTTTCTGAATTATGGTGAGAATTTAGAACTTCTTGGAACTAATTTTTTGTGGGGAGTATTTATATAGAGAACTTGGATATATATATATATATATATATTTTAGTTGTAGTTCAGCCACGGATTGTTCAGGTAAGTGGGAAAATAAGCAGTCTAGGTGACACGTGCATGGGAGGTCTTCATCAGAAAACAAGATTTAATTCTGTAAAAATAAATTATTTTACCTAGAATGCAACTAATAGCGTAAAGATTTGTTGTGGAGTCCAGCCTATATGGGCTGCCCCATCCACAATATATGATAAGTGTTCATCTTATCATTAATTAAAAATACATTTACAACATAAATTAACAAACAAGGAAAGAGGAAAAGGCTTGGCAATTAGGGATAAAAACAGACATCGAGGGGCATTCGGAGTCCTTTTTTGACAAGATTCAAGGAGAGGCTTCAATTGACGACCTCTACATGTTAGTCAAGTTTGTTTAAGTGATTTTACTTTGTTGATGAGATTTATTGACTTTGGTGTTGCCAACATACCAAAAGGTGTTCTTTTGAAAAATTATCACCGATTTGGTTCGCTCCTATTGTTGTGTTTCCATTAATATTTTTGATTGTTGTATGGCCTGTGGTTTTTTTCAATTTGGTTATTTTTTTTTGTCGATTTTTGAATTGTTGTAGGGTCTGTGGTTTTTTCCAATTTGGGTTTTCCTTATGTTCATCTATTTTGTACTTCGATGATTATTTTCTAATTAAGTGATTTGGGTGGATAATTGATAATTCTTAAAATTTATACATTAATTGATCGGTTAATATATTAAAAAATTGATTTTGCCATAGCCAATCTTACTTTGACACTCTTCCCAATATCCAACATTATTTGATTTTTTCAACTACATCATTGAATCAAAGTGAACCTATAATGAGAATATGGAGTAGAAAATCAGTTGTCATGCTCAATTAAGGTTATTTTACAAATCATGTAACAAAACGAAAATAGAAATTTAGTTCCCACAATTGGCCTAATTACACTTGCTAACTGCTTTTCAAATGCTAGGTGTCTGGTACTCCAGTTTCTCCAGCCATACCTTAATACACCACAAAGTGGCTCTTTTATTGGGGCCTTTTCCTATCTGGGGTGGTCTTATATCTCATAACACATCTTAAGTAAGCAGATTGAAAGAAAATGATTTGCTTCAATTTAAAGTCATGTAACTTCGATGGGGACTTCCCCCCACATTAAGCTTTTAATTCAGCAAAGCATTTGTGCAAGTGCGAAATCTTCATTCTTCCATAAATCATAAGTACATCAAAAAAATGATGAAAATGATAGAATCAACAGCATATACGAACCATCATAAAAGCACTCATCGAGCACAGGTTTTCTAGTGAACAATTCCATTTAAGAAAATTATGCTGTTGATTGGTTCACACTCATTACAGGAAATTGTTGATATATCTATGAAGAGTTTGACCAATAAGAACCCTGTATGCTTTCTCAGTGGGATGGTAACTGTCCCAAAATATGTACTTAGAGTCATCGGCACATGTTCCACTGTATCTGTTGCACAATAGGGTGACTTCTACATTTCCAGTGCCACAGCAACCTTTGTCATTAACTTCAAACCCTAAAATAATCAAAAGTTCAAATCCCCCTCTATTAATACATGTAATAATTAATATATACAGAAAGAGGAACTTGAGATTGGTTACCATAATTTGTTGGGTGCTGAATGAGATCAAGAAAAGGTTTATAAATATCAACGTAGACTACTTTGGACTTTGGTAGTCTTCGGTTGAGTGAGTCAAGCTGGGTTGAGAGCTTGGAGTTAACAAGCTGGGCTGCCTTGTTGTGATTCTCTGCACACACTCTCTTTGAGCCTCCTGCTAGAGTTCTCTGAAATGGCAAGCATCCGATAGGTGGTATGCCAAAGACAGCAATTCTTCTTGCCCCAAGCTTGTACAATTCCTGTCAAGTCATCAGACTCCAAACCTGGTTATGATTTCTCCAGATTATATCTACCACAGTAGATTGTGTATTACCTGTATGAAATTGGAAGAGGACGCAACAAGAAGATCGGCATAGGAAGAAACATTATACTGGAGCCGTCGAATGCCGATGGTGAAGTAGGTATTGGCAAGATCATCACTGCCTGCTACCACCATGTGCAAGCTGTTGCTCAGAATATTGCCTGCACCTTCGTCTCCGACTGCCCCTTTCAGCCTCCCGATGTACTCTTTGAATTGCTCCAATTGACCCGACAAGGGTGTCACTGACTGTGTAGAGTTTATATGTTTTCATTAATGAAATATTACGCATGCGACAAAATGCACAGAGAAACAATATAAAAAGAAAAAGAATGAACAAAAAGCATGGGATCGAAGGAGTATCTCCGTTGCACGCAAATGTACCACAAGGTTGGATGTCTGAGGGTCGTATCCACAGCCGCCAGAGGCAAAGCTGACGCCGGTCGGAAGATCCTTGGCCTTCAAATTTGGGTCATTGTAAGCCGGAATCAGTTCTTTAATCCCCAATTCTTCAGCTGTCATTCGAATGCATGGTCGTTATTAAGGGCAAATCTCAGGAACGAGTTCAAATGATAGACTGATAATTAGAATAGCTTGAACTTCGAATGTAAGCAGATGACGTCAAGTTCTTAATCCAGCCCTTGGATCGGATCCACAGAGGCCGGGCTCCACTTCTGTAGACTGCTGTGTAGAATTATAATCAATGCCACTTTACGCCATCCAGTTTTGTGGGTGGGTAGCCCATGCATTATTTAACATGAACTTAAGATATAGCATTTCATCTTTTTCATTGTTTCAGGGGCAATCCGGTCAATGCCAGAAAGATTGGGTAAGCTAATAAGGAAAAGACCGATTTTGTTTGTGTGTGCGTGCGTTTTAATTTTCTGTGTTTTGCCGTGTATCTAAGTAAGAGAAGAAATTTGAAAAGTACTATTGTTGTGTGTTTTATTATAACAAAACAGAAACAAACATAGATCAAGATTAGGTTTGAATAATAGTCAATATTTTTATTTATTGGGCACTTATAATTTTTATCGAAAAATTTTCATCAGGTGGTCCAGAAAATGCTTGACTTGATGAAACTACTCGAGTAATTTTCAAAAATAAACAAATATACAGCAAGTAACTACAATATATTAAAGTATATTTCCAAGTTTTATTTATTTTTAGGTGAGGGCATCCGCTCAGTAATAAAAATAAATTATAGGATATATGCACACACACTTTGTGCAGTTATTTTTCTTATATTGTACAAATTATACAAGGTATACAGGAGAATTTCCTTTCCACGTAAAAAGGAATGCCAACAAACGAAAAAAGAAACATGTGACGATAAATTCGATTGATTAAGTTTTCTCCATAAAATTCAGCTGTCAAACCACACACACATGCATACACAGCTATAAGAAAGATTATTAACAACAAAAGAGGAAAGATCATATGATACATAAGTAGGGTTGGAAGTAATTACCAATTAAATCAGGAGGAGTCTTCCCATTGCTAAACCTCCCAGTGGGCAGTCCGCCCTGAAAATCCTTGCCATATGGCTGAAAATTGCAATTAATCGCCGTCCTGATCCCGTTGTTGTTGCCCTGATCAACTATCGAGTCTCCGAAGGCAAACACTGCTGGAACCGTCATATTTTCCGGCAGCTTTACAACCCCTTCGCTGCAACTGCACAACAAAAGAAAAGCACACATCCAAACAACCCTTGATGCATCGAAGGGAGATAAATAGTTAGAAAAATGCTGCTTCATCTTTCGGTGTGAAAGAGATGGGGAGGAATTCAAGCGTTAGCTGTTTGGATGTGAAATTTTATGGATGGAGTCGGACCTATATATAGCATGCAGTGTTTGCCACCGATATTAATTTATGTCGAATTGTAGTCCTTTAGTAGATCATAGTGCATAAGCAAGGTGGTTGTATAGATTTGTATATGTCGTGGCAAATGATCCCCTGCATGCACAGATATAATAAAAGATCTCGGAATTTACGTCAGGTTTAGTCATGGGATCAAGTTCCACTAAAATGGGTAGCTGACTCGTTAATTTGCCGTTTGTGAAGTAGTTGGCAATTAAGGCGAATCTTCAAAACCAACAGGTAAACTAGTGAGAAATCATTTCTTCTGAGTCTACACTCGGCTTTTGTACTCAAGTGGTGGTGCCACACAAATTCATCTTCTGAATTACATGCATGCAAACAAAATGTTGAGTGCTGATTGGCTAGATTCTGGGAGTTTTCTGGGTAAATTTTATAAAAAAAGAAAGAAAAATTTAGAGCGTAGATTGTTTGGTAGCTGGGTTGGTTCAGAAGACATGCTTTTGGGCAAAATATGGTGACAAATACTTCTAGTTTGGTGGGCTACCCCTCTATTTCTAGGGCTAATTGTAGTTGAAAATAAGCTCAAGTACTTGCTTATTGAAAACTTGTATTATTGCCGGAACAATTCGACTAAACTAGCACTAATTAATTGCTACACGGTCTGATTCTTGTGTTTATAATTAATATGAGTCTGTATTTATGGAAAAGCTGTTGGGTAAACTACCAGACAGAGACGGGTCTTTTATAGATAAGACATTTCTAACCAGTTGGGTTTATTACAAGAAAAGAAGGCGAGTTCAAATGTATTAGCATGAGTATTTACTCTGCCGTAAGTTATCAGATAGTCGAAACTAAACTTACAAATGGTTGGCCTCCTGTATGGATTCGATAATATAAAATTACTCGTGCTCACGAGCCGACGAGAGTGTTTTGCCCTAGGTTTAATTCTAATTCATTCTTAATTTCGTAAATTAACTATTAGCAGACACAAAGAAAATGGGTTCTGGTTGGATCAATCAAATTGAGAGTGTTATTTATGTAAAACACTTGTTGGATGAAGAGTGGAACCCAATCAAATTTGAGAGGACTATCTGGGCACTTGACATCATATATTAATACAAAATTTTAAAATTATAAATTATGAAACATACATATATTCGCATACAAATCAACTTTCTTTTATTCTTCCAACATGAAACAATTATTTTGAAACTCATACTAGCTTATGAGTTTCCTTAACATTATGCCATTGGCCTTCCTTTGTCCGCATATTGTGCTTGACCCTTTATTTTTTTTGTGAGTATATAAGCCTCGTTCTCTTTGAGACTCACCTATTTCTTAAGCTTATTCATATAAGTTTCTAGACCTCACTTGCTTCATGTAGGTCTACTTTCCTATGGCTTGTTTTTATTGGGCTTTGATGACACTTATTAGGGCTACATGCAGGCTGATTACAAGGTTTGATTGGATCTGATGGTAAAATCCAATTAAATTAAAGTTTGTGGGTATGTGTGTGTGTGTGTGTGTGTAGTTTTAGGAATTAAAGTTTTGAATATATCAACACATGATACTCCAAGAGCACCTCTTATTTACACATATACAGAATTGCATGTAACTTCTGTCTCCATGCCTTATGAGTTCTATCATCATCTTCTATTGTCCTTACAACTATATGTACAACAACTATAGTGATTAATCTCCTTAGTAGTCACTGTAGAATCTCATCATAAAATATTGGAGTACATCACTACTACTGATCACAATTCTAGTTAAATTTTGACTAACGGCATCAATCGTGATCAACAAATCAATAAGTATCACTAGTTGTAAGTGAACCTAAGCAGAAGTTTAAGTGTGGAATATCTCAACTTTCCATAATGCATTTATGAATAACATCCCTAAACAGAATGCCTATATATCTATGGATATAACCAAACACACTCCCATACGCATCTGATTTCCATAATGTGTTCCTATAATACAGTCTGCGTAAAAATCTGCACATATACATATATATCTACTGAATCTTCACTCAAGAACAAATCAACACAATCCAAGTGCCCGAATAACGTTTCCACTTGTTATTTATCCCACCACACATTAAATCATCAAGTAAATAATGGTAAGTTAGGCATGACTGTGGCTTCTCTTGCTAAACCTTCTTGACAGTGTCAAAGTTTCTTCACTAATTAAACAATAACTTGGACACACACACATTCGCACACACGGTGGCATCATAATTTAAGAGACATCAGGATACTAACTGCTCAATTAATCAACTGGCAGTTATAATAAATTTCCCACAAACAAATGCAGTAGGTGTGATTTGGCCAAAACTAATTAATTTGCTCTTGTTCTAAGTTAGCCTTTCTAAACAACATTAATTGAGATTTAAAATTCTAAGGAACATCAACGTGAAATATAGCATAAACCCAAACAGAACAGTTAACCCAGTTATAAACATTATTTCTGAGTTTCTGGGTTTAATGCTTTACCTTATTCATTGCATAAAATCCAATCCCATAATTTATAATCATGCTTAAAAATTGTGAATTTCAGCCTAAAACAAAGTAAGGGCTAAAATCTTACCTCAATGAAAGATAATGCAACAACTTCAATATCTCTAGGTGTTTCTATAGTCTCTTACAAGAAAAACAAGATTCCAAAGTTAGAAAACACTATTAGCAGTTTAATGAAAATTTTAGCAAAAATTTCTTACCTTTTTGTGAGGAATCTACAGTTTAAGGGGGTATTTATTAGTAGATTTACTAGGCGGAGAGGTTTGTATGAGGTGGAGGTAGTTTTCACGGTGTGGCACTCCCATATCTCTGTACGGACAACTTCCCACAATTTACAGGGTTGGGGTAGTCACATCTCTTAAGCCAAGGTGGCAGGATTTTATACTAATGGTTCTTTTTTTATTTTAATGTTTTTTTTGTTAGGTATACTTGATGTATTCTGTTGTTATGTGCTTGAATTATTTTGTTTTATTTAAACTAGGATACAGTATTTTGCTTTGTTGTTTTCTTTGCTATTGGGGATGCAGTGGCAATCTTCTTCTTCATATCCTGCTTGACTACTGATATAAAAGGCCTACTGAAAAGTTTCTATTGGGGAAATCAAAATGAGGGAGACACTAATGATTCCAAGAAGGTTGATTTTATATTCAAGACAAGTGTATACTACCATTGTATATGGAGGAGCAATTATATACCTACTTTTATGTTAATCATAAGCTTTAGAAACAATATCAAAATTGTGAGGGTATATCGTGGTGTTAGATGGATTATTGACACCACAGTTATTTTTACATTTATAATAATATTTGATCAATGCATGAAAGATAAGAGCTAGATATTGGTTTGGTTTGCTATATGTCCCCATAAAATTCCTCTTTCTAATGTTATAGCAGTGGTTGAGAAGTCAATCTATATCATGTCAATCTTTTCAAAACTAATGCTTACTGGAAGGCCATGTTACTGTGTGGAATTTTCTAATTTGTCAATCATTTGAATGAATCGTGAAAGAGAAAGCGCCAATTGCAAAAATGTGGTGGAAACTCCAAATTAAAGCTAAGGTTGTAGAATCTTATGCTAATGGCTCAATTTTTATTTTATTGTTTCTTCTGTGAGGTTAATTTGATGTCGTTCTATTGTTATGTATTGGAACTCTTGTGGTAGAGACTCCAAATTCAAAGTCACAGAATCTAATGCTAATGGTTCTTTTTTCATTTTATTATCTTTTTTCTATTAGTTATGTTTGACATCTAACTGTAGTTATGTGCTTGAACTCTTTTGTTCTATTTAGTTTGGGTTAAAATATCTTGGTTTGTTACTTTCCTTGCTATTGGGAGTGGGGTGGCAAGCTTTGTCTCTGTATTCTCCTTGGCCACTAATGTAAAAGGCCTATTGAAAGTTTTTACGAGAGAGATTAGATTGAAGGAGACATTAACAACTCCAAGAAGGTTGATGTTAAAGTCGAAACTGTGTATACTGCCATTGTATGTGGAGAAGCATTTGTATACTGATTGTTGTTAAAGCTATGAACTTTGGAAACAAAATCAGAATAGTGAACGTATACCTTGGTGTTAGATGGATTCTAGACACCACTGTTATTTTTGCATTTATAATAACAAATCACCACTACATGAGAGATAAAAGCCAAATATTGGTTTAGTTTGTTGTATGTCTGCGTATAATTCCCCCTTCTAATATTATAGTAGTGGTTGAGGATACAAGTGTCTTCCATAGTTGCGATATTAATCGAAGCTAGTCTACGACATGCCAACTTTTTCAAGACTAATGCTTACGGGATGGCCATGTTAGTATGTGGAATTTTCCAATTCCTCAAGGATTTGGATGAATCCTAAAAAGGAAGAGGCCAATCACCAAAATGTGGTCGAGACTCCAAATTAAAGCCAAGGTTGCTGGATCTTATGCTAATGACTCTATTTTATTATAATTATTCTAGTAGGTATATTTGATGGTTTTTTGTTGTTATGTACTAGAATTCTTGTAACAGAGACTCCAAAGCCAAGATTGCAGGATCTTGTACTACTGGTTCTTTTTTTATTTTATTGTTTTTCCTGTCAAATATTGTTGTTGTCTTTCTATCATTATATACTTGAACTCTTTTTTTTAAAATTTAGTTTAGGTTAAAATATTTTGGTTTGTTGTTTTCCTTACTACTAAAAGAGCGGTGGCCGGCTTTTCCTCCGTATCTTTCTTGACCACCGACGTAAAAAGCCTATTGAAAAGTTTCTACAGGGGAGATAAGAGTGAGGGAGACACAGATGATTCTAAGAAGGTTGATGCTTAAGTCAAAATTGTGTACGGAGAAGCATTTGTATACCAACTGTTTTCTCATTCATAAACTGTTCAGAACAATGGGGGTGTACCGTGGTGTTAGATGGATTCGTTGCACCACGGTTGTTTTTGCATTTATAATAATAAGAGCCAGGTATTGGTCTAGTTTGTTGTATGTCTCCATCTAATTTCCTTTCTAATATATAGTAGTGGTTAAGAATGAAGATGTTTTTGACGGTTTACTTTCAGTGTTAATGGAGGCCTGTCTATGGCATGTCAATTTTTTAAAGACTAATGCTTATAGCAAGGCCATAGTAGTGTGTGAAATTCTCTAATTTTTCAAACATTTGGATGAATCTTGAAAGGGAAAAGGCCAATTGCGAAAATGTGGTGGAAATTTCAAATTAAAGTCAAGGTTGCAGGATCTTATGCCAATGGCTCTGTTTTTACTTTATTGTTTGTCTCTGTTAGGTTTGCTTGATGTCCTTCTGTTATTTCATACTTGAACTCTTGTGGTAGAGACTTCAATGCAAAGGTTGCAGGATCTTATACTAATAGATCTTTTTTATTTTATTATTATTTTTATTAAGTATGTTAGACGTCCTTTTGTTCTTATATGCTTGAGCTCTTGTGTTTTATTTAATTTGGGCAAAAATATTTTTGTTTTTTGTTTTCCTTGTTATTGGGGGTGTGATGGCTGGCTTCTTCTTGTATCCTCCTTGGTCACTGACGTAATAGGCCTACTTAAATATTTCAACTCGAGAGATCAAAGTGAAAGAGACACTAAGGATTTCGAAAAGTTGATACTATAGCTGAGGTTGTGTATGCAGTCATTGTGTATGGAGGAGTATTTGTATACCTATTGTTGTGTCAGTCTTAAACTTTGGAAGCTACATTAGAATAGCAAAGGTTTAGCGTGGCGTTAGATGGATTTTTGACACCAGAGTTTTTTTTGCACTTATAATAATATCTGACCACTGCATAAAAGATGAGAGCAGATATTGGTCTAGTTTCCTGCATATCTCCATATAATTCCTCTTTAAGAATGTAAGTGTCTTTGATGGTTTAGTTATGAGATTAATGGAAGCCAGCATGTCAACCTTATCAAGACTAATGCTTATGAGAAGGCTAGGTTAGTATATGGGTTTTTCCAATTTCTCAAGTATTTGAATGAATTCTAAAAGGAAAGAGGCCAATCGTGACTGGACTGTTCATAATTCGATAAATCGATTGAATTAAATTAAAATTAAAATTTTGGTATGACAATTTTTAAGATTTTGATTTTCTATTGAGTTTTGATATTTAAATTTGATATACTATATCGAATCGAATACTGAATTTTATTTAAGTTTAGGGGTGTTCATAATTCGGTAAATCGATCGAATTAAATCAAAATTGAAATTCTAGTATGACAATTTTTAATATTTTGGTTTTTTATTGAGTTTCAATATTTAAATTTAGTATACAATATCAAACTGAATACTGAATTTTATTTAGGTTTCGGTATTTAAATTTAGTGTACTATACCAAACTGAAATACTAAATTTTATTTTTATTTTATAATACTTGTCATATTTTTACTTATTTTTTCTTAAAATTTTTATATTTATGATCTACTACTCTGATTTTTATATTTAATTTTTTAAAATTTTCTACTATTATCCTATATTTTTTTAAAAATATTTTATTGTAATAGATATATTTTTTCTTTGAGAAATCTAAACTAAAGCAATGAAATATTAAAGTAAAATATTTAATATTTATCTATAACCTATACAATTAATATTTATAATTTTAAATATAAATTTATTTATTTTTATTTTTTAAAAATTATAAAGTAAATTTCAGTATACAAAAATAACAAACCAAATATACCAAAAAAATTTGACAAATTATTGAACCAAACCAAGAGCTTTAACTTGGTATTTAGTACACAATTTTGATATACTTTACTAAATGCACGCCACATCTTTAACGTGATTTTATGCGGTCAAGGGCACAGGTGTCACTGTACACGTGGCAACTCATTTTTTGGGCAGCACAGATAATTGGTACCACACTCTGTAATCGTACCCTGTGACTGCATTCTCACTTTAACGTCTCACATACCAAAACTCAAATCCTGGCTCGATCTTTCATTCCTTCCGTTTAGAGTTGCAATTTTCAATCTCGAAACAGGTCAGCCGTTTCATTTTTCTTTTCTTCTCCTTGTTCTTTCGTTTTCGTTATTTTTCTCTTTGTGTTCCTTTTGAGATTTGTTCTTCGCCTTCAGTTTCTTGAATTTCTCAATAGAGCTGCATATTATTTGCCAAAATTGCACTTTTAATGGTTCTTAGTTACCCTTTTCTGGCCTCAGGAGGGGTAAGAATCTGAGTAAAAGTGAAGGCACTTTTCACCTTTATAATTTGTGGGCTATTCCCTATGAAACCTAGTAATTGGAAAGAACTGTTTTGCACCTTAGATATAGAAATTCTTGCCTTGAATATGGCGAGGTTTGAACCGTTCATTTTTTTCCTTCGCACTAAGTGAATTGTATTTACATTGCGGTTAGATGTTGTTTAAATGTGAACTAGTGTTATTGCATTATCCTTAAGTAATCCTTTTCAGACAACGCTTGACTGTGAAGTTTTGTAGTTGAGCCGTTTGTTAAATTGTCTGGAACGCAAACGGTATATAGTTCAAATTCATTGAGGGTCTATTTGGATGTGAGGATTTGAGAGAATGGATTTTCAATCTATAATAATGAATCTTTGTATTTGTTTGGATGACAAAGTATTTCAAATTCTTAAGTTGTCATTTTGAATTATAATTTTAGTAAGGTGGACTTAAAATTTTTCTCACGTCAGTCATTTCAAATTCTTTCTTCAAATCCAAATTCGTCAATCCAAATGAAACTCAATAGTATTTGAGTTTTATCAATCTATGTGACCACTTAAGGATTTTAGACTTGGTATATTTCCAAATTCCAAGTGCCAAAACTCAGAAAAAGAAATTCATTGCATTTTAATTTTGCCATTCATATACAATAAGCTGACAGTCTTTTTTTGGCACGCAAATTATGGTAGGGAGTAAAATTGAGCCAGAAACTTAGAAATAGTGTAAAGTAATAGATAGAAATAAATAAGAAGAGTTATTTTATTGGGTAACATATTTGGAATGGTAGATTTTGATGGGAGAAAAATTATTGACAATTCGAATCCAAGCATAGAAAATGCTTCTGATTTTTTACAAGGGGACGTTCAAAATTTTTTAATAAGTTGTACATCAGTAGAGGCTGATGTGCTCAAATGATTGTGAAAGAGGAGGCAAAAAAATGAAATGATATTCTCTTCATTTTTTTTATTCCTTTTTCCTTTTTAAATATTCCTTCGCAATCGTCGTGCTGGACTTATGCTATATTACTTTTGCTTTGTGACTTACAAAACGTGCCAATGGTGTCTTTCGAAGTGTGATGTCTGGAAAAGCGGTGAAATCTGTTGCAAAAGTGGTGGGAGAGTACAAGTATCCATGGCAAGAGAAGTTGGCAAAGTACAAGGATGAACTGTCAAAGGGGGTCTGGGGCTTGGAAACCACTCGGTATCAGTGCACGACGCAGAGCTCGACTCCGTAAGGAAGTTCTCCTCGCTGGAGCAGATTGGCCTTATGATCCGGACAGGAAGGAGATGAGAAGCAAGAGGAAAGGGCATAAGGTTGACAGGTTAGCTGCAGAAAAGCGGGAACGTACTGCTGAACTAATGGAAGCTATGCCTCAAATGTTGGCTGATTATAGGAAGAGAATGTGGGAGAGAAAGATGAAAGCAGAAGAAGATGCTGCTAAGAAAGCACTGCAGGAGTAGGTTCTAGTAACAACTTCGATGCCTTCAGTTTGATATTTCCTTTCTGTCTTGAACAGCTTGAAGTTTTTCTCTTTATTTTGGTGATGATATATGAATGAATAATGAAGCCTTCGGTTTCTTACGGTTTTGCGTTTCTTTCTTAATTTAGGGGTTTGGTTAATGGAGTTCTAGAAATGATTGAAATGATATTGATCCATGGCTTATGGCATTCTATCAATGATGTATTGTGGTACTGGAAACTCTGAAGAGATTTATGCATGATCGGATAACCAAATATTCCGTAATGCTTTACTGAAAATAAAGAGAAACCGGATAGCTACAACTGCAGGCTGAATTTGGAAAAATCCAAATGCACGGACTAAAATCCCACGAAGTCATACGCCCCGTGTGTTTTGGTCTTCGTCTGCTAATATAAACTTGTCACTTGTATTATGTATTATGTGATGTATTATGTGACAACTATATATAATATACATAACTATTTTGTATTGGTAGAAATATGATGGCAAAGAGGACACAGAATTTTTGAGACAAAAAATTTGGGCGAACCGAAAATACCCGAGCATTCAAATATCAGTCCTTTGTACAGAGTTTCCTAAGTAGGTGTGAAATATTCCACATTCCTACTGGCTGGTTATGATAGCAGTACAATTCGAATCCCACTAAAGGGAAGCAACCAGATTTAGGTCTATTGCATTTATGCACAAATGGGCACTTCAAAAATGTCTCTGGAGACATATAAAATTAAATGATACCTATCTTCACAACGTTTCTGAGATCCTATGAGACAAGCAACACAAAAGAATGATGGAAGCTGGTGGCGCACTAGTTTGCTGTGACAATGATGGTTGGGGCTGGATGATAGCTTATTGCCACCAAGTTCTTGATCTCGTGACAAATTAAATAAAGTTGTTTCCTCAATCTTGAAATCTTTTCAAGTGCCACTCCCAATTGCTGTTTGTCAATTCCATTTCTCTTTAAAAGTAAAGTCGCAAGTCATCCCTTTGGTTTACTATAAGTCACTTAGATGTGCGTATTGAGTGTAATTTTGCTGATTTATTTCACAAGATAATCATGCCTACATATACAATTGTATGTATGCCTAACTTGGAATCTTGTTACACATACATCAGACGTCCCCATGAAATTTAGATATCTTTCTAGTTGTAAAAGAGTGTGATCTTCATTTTAGAAGTCATGCCTAAAACGCATCCTTATATCTTGAAACTGTTAGCGTCAAAAAGGCTTAATGTGTGTCCCCTCCATCTCTCAAGAAAAGACTGCAAAACTCAAAACAAACCACAAGAAAAGCTCAGCAACTGCAGCTTCATTCATAGAACTAAAACTTGGCACTTCTTTTGTGGCAAGAGCAACTTCCATTTGAATGGCATGGAATGTTCAGCTTTGTTGCCTGAATTTGTCTACACTCTGAATTGAACACGGGATATCATACGAATAAATGGAAATTAACTCAAAATCTTTACCAATGTCCACCCTTTCCACCACAACACACTTTCAGAGGATACGGAATCAATAGATTGATTTAAAAAAAATGTGTTCCGTGGGAACACGTGTGAATCCATTTGCTTAGTGGTGAACTACTGAGGCTTCATTTCAGATGAAACTTAGCATTCCTGACTAGGGCTAAACACTATATAAGGAGCTTCCTATTAAAGCAGTTTAAGTGGGGTTTCAACACATTTTGCTTTGAGGGAAGCATGAGAAATCTTTACCTGTGTTTCTGTTCAGGTCTTTTGCTTGTTTCATCTCATGGAGAAATTACTCCAGCTCAATCAGTGAGAAATGCAGTTTATACAGTGTACATGGGAGCGTCACTGTCAACAAGAGGTTCCCCAGGAAGCGATCATACTCAGCTTCTTAGCTCCTTGATGATAAGGTTTTTCACTGTTCACTATCATATTCTTCACCAATCCCTGTAAACCAACCAAAAGTATGCTTACTTTACCAATTCTTGAAGTGCTGACTTGTGGCAGTTATTTTCTCAAAATATATATATATAACTTTCAGGAAGGACTCTGTGTTGCATACCTACAGCAATGGTTTTGCGGGGTTTGCAGCTCGTTTATCAGAGGAAGAAGCAAAATCAATAGCTCAAAATCCAGGAGTGGTGTCTGTTTTTCCTGATCCGGTTTTACAAATCCACACAACTCGTTCTTGGGATTTCTTGAAGTACCAAACTGCTTTAAAAGTTGATTCCACTCCAACCTCTCCTGACTCTTTTTCAGCTAGGGCAGACACCGTCATTGGCATCTTAGATACAGGTGAAATTATTCCATTCTCAACACAGTGTAAAGTATGTTTCTGTTTTTTTTTTTCCCTTAAATTTTCTGTGGGATTGCTCATAGTTGTAAATTTGAAACTCCACTTCAGGAATTTGGCCTGAATCTGAGAGTTTTGTCGGTGCAGGCATGGGCCCTGTCCTGCCAAAGCGGAAAGGAAAATGCATGGAGGACTAAACTTCCACATCCTCCCTCTTGCAACAGGTAAACAATTTGCTGTTGTAGATTATATTGTTTTAATGTTTCCCTCCTAAAGTAACCCCTGAAGCAGCTTAACTTTTAATTAATGATCTTTTTCATTGAAACTTCCGATAGGAAAGTGATTGGAGCTAGGTGTTATAGTAGTCAAGATTCCAGGACATACTCAATGGGCACCCCTAGGGATAAGAATGGCCATGGCACACATGTTGCATCCACCGCAGTGAGAAGGCCGGTTTCTGGGGCATCATACGATGGCCTGGCTAAAGGGACTGCGGAAGGGAGCTCACCAGCTTCAAGAATTGCCATGTACTGTGTTTGTGTAGCCGGTGGGGGATGCTTGGGGTCAGCCATTCTCAAAGCATGTGACGATGCAATTGCTGATGGAGTTGATGTGTTATCCCTTTCATTAGGTTCATCACTGGGAGAGCCAAATTTTGCTAACAATGCCATTGCCATTGGTGTGGAGAGGGGCATCATTGTGGCATGCCCTGCTGGAAATAGCAGCCCTCCTTCTACCACAGTTGTGAATGTTGCCCCTTGGATACTAAGTGTTGCTGCCACCTCTAGTGACCGTGATTTTGAGGCCAACGTCATTTTAGGAGGAAACAAGGTCATTAAGGTAATGATGCACCATGATATTGTCTATTCATTAAGAATCAAAACTGGACTAATCTTTGACATGCCCCTGATGAGTCATTTTCTGGCGGTTGCTAGTAATTTGAATGTGGGGTTTCAGGGTGGAGGCATAGACTTCTCTGGCCTCAGTCAGTCTCCCATTTATCCCTTAATAGATGGAAGGTCAGCAAAATCCACCTCCAATCAACATCATGCAGCTGATGCAAGGTGCAAGATAGACAAAAAGTCCTACGTTTTTATCATCCTTGTTAATATATTGGATTCTTGTGTTGAAATGACATGGCCTTGTTTCAGAAACTGCATACCAGGTTCGTTAGAAGATGGCAAAGTAAAAGGAGAAATTGTTGTGTGTGAAAACATGGATGGAGAGTACAACCCAAACAGCAAATATGACATATTGAAGGCCCAAGGTGCAATTGGGATGATATTGATCGACAATGACCGGAAGCAAGTGACATCAAAATATGGAACTTTACCAATTGCTGCTGTCACTGAAGAAGATGGGGCTCAAATACTATCTTATATCAGCTCAAGCAGGTAATCCAATACCTCAGTCTGCTAAAGAAAGGGCATAACAACTGTTACTATCTCAAATTGCAAAAAAGCAGTGGCTAACTGCACCGTCTTACATTTGAAAAGCAAGCCGCTGGCAACAATTCTACCAACTGCAATCATGCCAAATTACAAGACAGCTCCTGTGGTTGGATACTTTTCTTCAAGAGGCCCTATGTCTGGCATCAAACCTTCTCAAGGTACCTCCTTTTTGCCTCATACTCATTATATGTAGAAGTGGTCGATAAGCATCTGAACAAGGTGGTCTGGTTGGTTCTCCAGCACCAGGAGTAGCCATTCTTGCAGCGTGGCCCTCAAATAATAAGGAAGAGGCTCTCCCTGGAAGGAAACCACCGCTTTTTGACATACTTTCAGGTACATCCACGGCTTGCCCACATGTTTCAGGGTTAGCAGCAATGATCAAGCCTCAGCATCCCAAATGGAGTCCATCTGCTATCAGATCAACCATTATGACAACAGATTAGATTTTATTATCTTGATCGAATTAACACTGAGCAGCACCGTTCTAAGTCATTAACCATATGTGGTTTTTTATCTCATTTACAGCAATTCAGACAATCAACGTGCATGCCCCAATCACAACAAATGCAGGATCAAGAGCCTCCCCTTACGACATAGGAGCAGGAGAAATAAGCTTATCAGGCCCATTGCAGCCAGGGCTTGTTTATGGGACTGAAACCAGACTACATCCGATTTCTCTGCAACATTGGCTACGGCGTGTCCAAGATCAGAAACATTGCATTAACTAATTACTCTTGCTCCGGTAACTCAAATTCAGATGCTATCTCCAACATGAACTACCCTTCAATAGCTATTTCCAACTTGAAACAAAATAAAAGGAAGACAGTGAACAGAACAGCGATTAATGTTGGTGAAGAAGATTTAACCTACACCAACATCGTGGAGGCTCCTGCTGCTGTGAAGGTAGAAGTGGTGCCGAATGAATTGCAATTCAGGAAGAATGTGAACAAACTAAACTTTCAAGTGACACTTAAACTTACTGCAACTTCTGAGAAATTCTTGTGCAGCTCAATTACATGGTCTAATAGCAAGCAAAAAGTTCGGAGCACATTTGCTGTAAGCAGTGCTCAAAGTAAAGCTGATAAAACAAATATCAAAATGATGTAATTCACTAGAAAAGCTTGTACCGTGAAAATCGAGCAGTGAATGCAATATACGCTATGGCCCTTTGGATCCTTTGGCCATAGTTTCTAATGTATCTTAATAACCCTTTGGTGGTGTAATGGCACTTAGCTTGGCAAATGGTTTTTCTATCTACCTATGAAATATCAGTTTGATAAAAATTTGTTGTAATTTTTAAGATACCTAATATCGCCCTACTCAATGGTTCAAAGTAACTAAAATATTGGATGTAGGTGGAATTCACTAATACTTAATGTTATGTGGAAAATATATTATAGTGACTTTTCCTATTCATAATTCTTCATTTATTTTTTTAATATAACTTTTAAATTTTCTACTTTTCGAATGAAATTAATTTCATACAAAACTAGAATTTGAGATCTTTCTACTAGATTAATAACTAAGAGGGTGTTTGGCCAAGCTTGTTTTTTCTAACTTATAAGATCACTACAAAAAAAAACTTATTATTTATGAGGAACTTTGTTCTCATATAAAGAAAAATTTTCCTTGCATTAACCTAATGCAAGGAAAAAAAGTCGTCACAGTGGTTGTCACAAATAATGCTTTGCATTATATTAATGCGAGGAAATAAATATTTCCTTTCAAATACAATTGTGATGAAAAAATTCCCTTGCAAAACAGAAATATTGTAACAAAATTAACCTCACATAAACTAATTTAATTTATCTCAATAACATTTTCCTCACAAAAAATGATTTAATGTGACAATTAGTTTTACAGCATTATGTAATTTTTTCTCGCAATTGTTCTGACATGATGCAGCAACAACTTCCTCACATTACAATCGTCCACAATTTATAAAATTATATGTGACAATAATTTCCTCACAATACTTATGTCGAAAATTAATAAAAACTTGTTTGTGAGGAAAACTTCCTCACAATATTATTTTATTTTTAAAAATATCACTTCAAAATTTACGTGAGGAACATTTCCTCATTTTAAAGTGTACACATTATTTTGTTTTAAATTTAAAACAATTTTTTACCCAAATTAACATATTTTTTTTACCACAATAATTCACCTAATGTGACTAACATTTCACCACAGTTTCTCAATAATACATTTCATCTTAAATATTTAATATATTAAACAATCAAAAAATAAACAATCTTTTTTAATTTCTATACAAAGAATAATTTATACAAGTACAATCATATTAGCCAATTCCAAACCCAAGATCAACAAGGCCATTGTCTTCACGTCCCACGAACAAAGTTGAAAACTGAGGCGGGAAACGTTTAATCTGACAGCAAAAATGATGATAACTTAAACTTTCATAAATTTGAAAAAAAAAAAAAAAACATATGAATCTTAACATTTATCAATCTAAATTGTCTCAATGAACGGATGATTGATTTTTCAGTTATAATCATCCGTTCACAAAAATAATACAGTTACCTTAATTCTTTATTCCGCACTTCCCTATAACTTCACAATTCTAAGCCAACCTACGAAGTGTGAAACAAGGAAACAAAAGCCACTTCTGAGTTTCATCAAAGAAGTCAGACAAAAGCATCCTTTTGCCCACAAGATGAGAGTGAACAGAGAGGCCAATTCATTTTTGGGTGATGCCATGCGTAAGATGATAAATATCCCTCGGATATAAAATGAGTGACCATCTCTTTGCAAACATTTTGAGCACTCATTCCTCTTGTCCTCATAAAAACTCTCTCACATAATAAGGTTGTCCCCTCCTAAACTTATAAATTCTTCAAGAACCATTTACATTTCCAAACAGTGTTCTTTTTGTGTTTGTTTTTACCAAATCTTTCATGAAAAAGAAAAAAGGAAGACAGAAAATGATAGGAAGAAATTGCTTAGATCAAGAATGTATATTTTTCCTACCATTTGATGTAAATGCCTTTGCATCAATGGCACGATGTTTGGCCTCTTCAAAAACCTATAAAGCGAGCATTGAAGAGAGGCTACAGGCTGATGTGTACAAATCATCATTTTTGGTACATAACCATATATCAGCCATCTAAATTGAAATCGTTCCTCTTTCATGCAACGGGCAGACTTATTGAAAGTGTCATCAGCACTGTACCCGTCCTCTCCCTCTGTCCTTTCATTGCTTTGTGGTACACATCCAACATATGTGTGCCGTCACATCTCGCATGCATGTTCCTAACAAATGCTTGTGATAAAGAACACGCGAACTTCAACATCATCCCTCAACCTTGAGCCTCTATGCCACTATATTATCACTCTCGTTTCTTCCTAACCCCAAAAATTCTCTCTTTATTAATATGAGCCCCAGTATACAATATTAACGACATTCTTACTCTCACTTCATGCTAACCCAAAAAATGCACAAGAGTAAGTTGAATGAATTATGTCAAAAAAAGAGGTGGAAACTGACTATGTATAGTACTCAAATTGAAGGTCCATGACATGCTTCTCACTTCACGTGTAAAGTTCATTTGAATGGAAGATCTTAGCAAGGGTTAAGATATTTCTCCACACAGAAGCAAGCTGAAGATGCTGCTGCTCAAGTAAGAGGTTCGTGTTTTAAGTAAAATAAGTTTAGGTATTAGCGTCATTTTCTTAAATTGCTGCCTATGATATATGAATAAATTTGTAATGTTTTCTGGATGAAAAGGATGAAAGGTTTTACAAAAATGTTGTGCAAATTCTAGCAACCGAACAGGGTCTTGGGCTTCCTTCATAAAGGACAATCAGACATGGACAGCCTCACATGCCGACTTTTTTGTTAAGTGTGCAGGTTTGCAGGCATACTTTTGATGGGAATCAAGCAAGATCAAGAAGCTAACAAGAGTTTAGTGTTGCTAAAGTTGCTTACTTTGCTCCTATGGAGATTTATACTTGTCCAGATGTGTGAGGGGTGAGGGTGTGATAAAGTTATTTTTTTAAGCCATTTTAGTTTGACTGGAAGCTCTTGACCGGAGGATTTCTGACGATCTTTTAATGGAAGATTATCTTGTTGATAAACTCATGGACTTGTATTTAATTACCCTCGTTGTCATCTATTTGTGTTATTTAGAGGTATATATTTACATATAACGAGTCAATCAATTTTTTAAAATTGATGGAACTAGTTGAATCAATCATCTAATAAGTAAGTCAGTGAAAGATATCGGTCAAAAGCACTAGGTTTTCAGCTATTAATTTTTTTTTTTTAACTGGGTTTCTTTCTGACTGATTAATAGCTGTTGGCCCATCAACTCCAAAACGTTGTCCTCACGGACACATGCAGAAAAAGGGGCAACAATTTAATAGGGAAGTATGACAATTTGTCACGTCAACTTGGAAAATCATCAATCAAGTCCAGCGGAAACGGTCTTCGTGATACATGTATGGAATGGGAAGGGTTGAAAAAAATTGGCTACGTTTGTTTTCAATTTCCATACTATTCATCCAACTTAAAAATTTTATAATTAAATATGTTATTATACTAATTTTATAAAAAATTATGAAAAAATTGAAATATAGACTTTTATTCTACACCAATATTGGCAGACCCAATTCTGTGTCTGCCAGGACACAATCAATTGCTAGGTTAGATTACTTCGGCCAACAACGCTTCAAAGTTGAAATTGAAGGAAGAAAACTTGAAAGAAGCAATAACGTATAACGTGTACACATCTTTAAGGATTCTATCGATGGAGATACACAAGGACTCAGTTTGTTTTTTTTAATAAACAGTGACTATATTTTCAATTAATTTGTTCACAATCCATGGATATATATATATATATATATATACACACACACACACACTACAGAACTTAAGAAAGACTGGAACATAAATTTATAAAGCCATAAGATCACAAAAACCAGACACCTTCACGCTCTTTTTAACTGAAAATGAGAATATTTCAATTGCATGACAATCCTTCAATACAAATAGAAGTAGCTCCACTCAATATGCATATTCCTGTCTGAAGCTTCTTACATCAGCATGTTTAGTTCATCTAAAAATACCTGAATATGTTAGCTTGATTAATCTGCACTATAACGCCCGCATCGTCTCTGGCGGATCAGATCTTTGTAACCTGACAAGAACTTTGGAAGAACAGTGACATTGACCTAGTATTTGTCTCCCTTCTGGGAGATCGTTTAGTAGTCCATCTGTTGATATGGCGGAGGCCTAGTCCCGGTCTTCTGAGGACCTGCAGGTAACAAAATTTGCACGACACTGATCATCACAAACATGGTTCTTGTTAAGCATAACCGAAATCAAGAATAGCGTTATCAACAGCCTTAGAGGCATCTGGCAAGAGGAGTATTACCCCGTCTCTCCAATTCCCTCCATTCTTGGAAGAGCGCACAGCAACAGCACATCAAATGTGACAAGAAATCATCAAACCAGCCACCCTGCAATAACTCAGAATTAGTAAATTTCAACAGCCAGGACACTGTAAATGCGTGCATAGCAAACTGAGCTTAGATGAACTAAGTGTTGGGAGAAATGAACTCTAAAAATAGAAAGGAGTTTTTAAAAATATCATTTTATATTTGACTGTGTATAATGCACAAAAAAAAAAGGAAACAAAATAGATATGCAGATCTAATCGGACGGGTACCACCTAGCTTGTCACGCGTAAATACAACTTCTATAGTTCCTGTGCCGCAGCACCCTCTGTCTACAACTTCAATACCTGAGGATCAGTATTAAACATCCTTTATCACTCATGATTAAACCATCATATACAAAGACAGCTAGGATGAAAATGATTACCATAACTTTGGGGGTTCTCAATAACGTCAAGTAATGGATTGTACATGTCGACATAAGTCACCTTGGACTGAAGCAACATTGTTGTAAGGAATCAGTCTCGGAGGAGAGCTTGGCATTAACTATTGTTGTCCCCTGATTGAGCCGTTCTGCACACATCCTAGTCAAACCACTGAGAAGGGTTCTTGGAGCAGGCAAGCATCCGACCAGTATGATGCTGAAAACACCAATTCTTCTTGCCCCATGTCCGAACAATTCCTACGTATAATATATAATAATACATGCTGGGATATACGAGATAAAACGCGTTCTATCGGGACAGAAAGAGTAGTTCACATTTATACCTTTATAACATTCGAAGCAAGGGACATCAAAAGATCAGACTGAGAAGCAATATCGTACTCAAGTCGTCTAGCGTCCGGTAGGAAATAAGTGCCCATGTCGTTGTCGCCAGCTAGCAATAGATATATGCTGTTTGTTAGCGTCTGGTTTGCTCCTTCTTCGCCAACTATCCTTTTGAGCTTCTCAATGCACTCTTTGAATAGCTCAACAGATCTCCCACTGGCATGGCTGACTCATATTTAAATCAATTAGCTAGCTCTTTAATATGATGGAAAAAAATTAATTTAAACAACATCTACACATATATCAGATTTTGTGAATGCCGATGGTTTATTTGTCAGGGGGTCATATCCACTGCCTCCGGAAGGCGGAAGCGAAGCTTACTCCACTCCGGAGGTCAAAAGAATTCAAATTCGGGTCCAAGTATGCCGGTACGAGGTCTTTTCACTCCTAGTCCTTCAGCTGAACATGCGAACAACGGTAGTAAATTAGGACAGCCTTTATTTTGAGCTAATAATGTATTTGCATCCCCATGCATGTGAAAGCAAGTTAAAAAGCTGAACCATGAAAAAGATAAATTGATGTCAAAGTTGACACAAAAGATTATATGTGTCTACGTACCCAACAAATCCGGCGGTGTCTTGCCATTGCTAAACCTCCCCGTAGGAATTCCACCTTCAAAATCGTTGCCATATGGCTCAAAATTGCACTTAGTTGGAGTTATCAATTGATTGTCGTTACCTTGATCAAGTATGGAATCTTCAAAGGCAAAAAGTCCAGGAATTGTTACATTTGCTCGCAGGTCTACAACCCCCTTACAAGCAGTCCATAATGAAATGAACAAACAGAAGAGAACCATGTGCCCCATTTCAGCATGCACACTTCTTGAACTAGGTTTCTGAATTATGGTGAGAATTTAGAACTTCTTGGAACTAATTTTCTGTGGGGAGTATTTATATAGAGAACTTGGATATATATATATATATTTTAGTTGTAGTTCAGCCACGGATTGTTCAGGTAAGTGTGAAAATAAGCAGTCTAGGTGACACGTGCATGGGAGGTCTTCATCAGAAAACAAGATTTAATTCTGTAAAAATGAATTATTTTACCTAGAATGCAACTAATAGCGTAAAGATTTGTTGTGGAGTCCAGCCCATATGGGCTGCCCCATCCACAATATATGATAAGTGTTCATCTTATCATTAATTAAAAATACATTTACAACATAAATTAACAAACAAGGAAAGAGGAAAAGGCTTGGCAATTAGGGATAAAAACAGACATCGAGGGGCATTCGGAGTCCTTTTTTGACAAGATTCAAGGAGAGGCTTCAATTGACGACCTCTACATGTTAGTCAAGTTTGTTTAAATGATTTTACTTTGTTGATGAGATTTATTGACTTTGGTGTTGCCAACATACCAAAAGGTGTTCTTTTGAAAAATTATCACTGATTTGCTTTGCTCCTATTGTTGTGTTTCCATTAATATTTTTGATTGTTGTATGGCCTGTGGTTTTTTTCAATTTGGATTTTTTTTTTTTGTCGATTTTTGAATTGTTGTAGGGTCTGTGGTTTTTTCCAATTTGGGTTTTCCTTATGTTCATCTATTTTGTACTTCGATGATTATTTTCTAATTAAGTGATTTGGGTGGATAATTGATAATTCTTAAAATTTATACATTAATTAATCGGTTAATATATTAAAAAATTGATTTTTCCATAGCCAATCTTACTTTGACACTCTTCCCAATATCCAACATTATTTGATTTTTTCAACTACATCATTGAATCAACGTGAACCTATAATGAGAATATGGAGTAGAAAATCAATTGTCATGCTCAATTAAGGTTATGTTACAAATCATGTAACAAAACGAAAATAGAAATTTAGTTCCCACAATTGGCCTAATTACACTTGCTAACTGCTTTTCAAATGCTAGGTGTCTGGTACTCCAGTTTCTCCAGCCATACCTTATTACACCACAAAGTAGCTCTTTTATTGGGGCCTTTTCCTATCTGGGGTGGTCTTATATCTCAGAACACATCTTAAGTTAGCAGATTGAAAGAAAATGATTTGCTTCAATTTAAAGTCATGTAACTTCGATGGGGACTTCCCACCACATTAAGCTTTTTAATTCAGCAAAGCATTTGTGCAAGTGCGAAATCTTCATTCTTCCATAAATCATAAGTACATCATAAAAATGATGAAAATGATAGAATCAACAGCATATACGAACCATCATAAAAGCACTCATCGAGCACAGGTTTTCTAGTGAACAATTCCATTTAAGAAAATTATGCTGTTGATTGGTTCACACTCATTACAGGAAATTGTTGATAAAGCTATGAAGAGTTTGACCAATAAGAACCCTGTATGCTTTCTCAGTGGGATGGTAACTGTCCCAAAATATGTACTTAGAGTCATCTGCACATGTTCCACTGTATCTGTTGCACAATAGGGTGACTTCTACATTTCCAGTGCCACAGCAACCTTTGTCATTAACTTCAAACCCTAAAATAATCAAAAGTTCAAATCCCCCTCTATTAATACATGTAGTAATTAATATATACAGAAAGAGGAACTTGAGATTGGTTACCATAATTTGTTGGGTGCTGAATGAGATCAAGAAAAGGTTTATAAATATCAACGTAGACTACTTTGGACTTTGGTAGTCTTCGGTTGAGTGAGTCAAGCTGGGTTGAGAGCTTGGAGTTAACAAGCTGGGCTGCCTTGTTGTGATTCTCTGCACACACTCTCTTTGAGCCTCCTGCTAGAGTTCTCTGAAATGGCAAGCATCCGATAGGTGGTATGCCAAAGACAGCAATTCTTCTTGCCCCAAGCTTGTACAATTCCTGTCAAGTCATCAGACTCCAAACCTGGTTATGATTTCTCCAGATTATATCTACCACAGTAGATTGTGTATTACCTGTATGAAATTGGAAGAGGACGCAACAAGAAGATCGGCATAGGAAGAAACATTATACTGGAGCCGTCGAATGCCGATGGTGAAGTAGGTATTGGCAAGATCATCACTGCCTGCTACCACCAAGTGCAAGCCGTTGCTCAGAATATTGCCTGCACCTTCGTCTCCGACTGCCCCTTTCAGCCTCCCGATGTACTCTTTGAATTGCTCCAATTGACCCGACAAGGGTGTCACTGACTGTGTAGAGTTTATATGTTTTCATTAATGAAATATTACGCATGCGACAAAATGCACAGATAAACAATATAAAAAGAAAAAGAATGAACAAAAAGCATGGGATCGAAGGAGTATCTCCGTTGCACGCAAATGTACCACAAGGTTGGATGTCTGAGGGTCGTATCCACAGCCGCCAGAGGCAAAGCTGACGCCGGTCGGAAGATCCTTGGCCTTCAAATTTGGGTCATTGTAAGCCGGAATCAGTTCTTTAATCCCCAATTCTTCAGCTGTCATTCGAATGCATGGTCGTTATTAAGGGCAAATCTCAGGAACGAGTTCAAATGATAGACTGATAATTAGAATAGCTTGAACTTCGAATGTAAGCAGATGACGTCAAGTTCTTAATCCAGCCCTTGGATCGGATCCACAGAGGCCGGGCTCCACTTCTGTAGACTGCTGTGTAGAATTATAATCAATGCCACTTTACGCCATCCAGTTTTGTCGGTGGGTAGCCCATGCATTATTTAACATGAACTTAAGATATAGCATTTCATCTTTTTCATTGTTTCAGGGGCAATCCGGTCAATGCCAGAAAGATTGGGTAAGCTAATAAGGAAAAGACCGATTTTGTTTGTGTGTGCGTGCGTTTTAATTTTCTGTGTTTTGCCGTGTATCTAAGTAAGAAAAGAAATTTGAAAAGTACTATCTATTGTTGTGTGTTTTATTATAACAAAACAGAAACAAACATAGATCAAGATTAGGTTTGAATAATAGTCAATATTTTTATTCATTGGGCACTTATAATTTTTATCGAAAAATTTTCATCAGGTGGTCCAGAAAATGCTTGACTTGATGAAACTACTCGAGTAATTTTCAAAAATAAACAAATATACAGCAAGTAACTACAATATATTAAAGTATATTTCCAAGTTTTATTTATTTTTAGGTGAGGGTATCCGCTCAGTAATAAAAATAAATTATAGGATATATGCACACACACTTTGTGCAGTTATTTTTCTTATATTGTACAAATTATACAAGGTATACAGGAGAATTTCCTTTCCACGTAAGAAGGAATGCCAACAAACGAAAAAAGAAACATGTGACGATAAATTCGATTGATTAAGTTTTCTCCATAAAATTCAGCTGTCAAACCACACACACATGCATACATAGCTATAAGAAAGATTATTAACAACAAAAGAGGAAAGATCATATGATACATAAGTAGGGTTGGAAGTAATTACCAATTAAATCAGGAGGAGTCTTCCCATTGCTAAACCTCCCAGTGGGCATTCCGCCCTGAAAATCCTTGCCATATGGCTGAAAATTGCAATTAATCGCCGTCCTGATCCCGTTGTTGTTGCCCTGATCAACTATCGAGTCTCCGAAGGCAAACACTGCTGGAACCGTCACATTTTCCGGCAGCTTTACAACCCCTTCGCTGCAACTGCACAACAAAAGAAAAGCACACATCCAAACAACCCTTGATGCATCGAAGGGAGATAAATAGTTAGAACAATGCTGCTTCATCTTTCGGTGTGAAAGAGATGGGGAGGAATTCAAGGATTAGCTGTTCGGATGTGAAATTTTATGGATGGAGTTGGACCTATATATAGCATGCAGTGTTTGCCACCGATATTAATTTATGTCAAATTGTAGTCCTGTAGTAGATCATAGTGCATAAGCAAGGTGGTTGTATAGATTTGTATATGTCGTGGCAAATGATCCCCTGCATGCACAGATATAATAAAAGATCTCAGAATTTACGTCAGGTTTAGTCATGGGATCAAGTTCCACTAAAATGGGTAGCTGACTCGTTAATTTGCCGTTTGTGAAGTAGTTGGCAATTAAGGCGAATCTTCAAAACCAACAGGTAAACTAGTGAGAAATCATTTCTTCTGAGTCTACACTCGGCTTTTGTACTCAAGTGGTGGTACCACACAAATTCGTCTTCTGAATTACATGCATGCAAACAAAATGTTGAGTGCTGATTGGCTAGATTCTGGGAGTTTTCTGGGTAAATTTTATAAAAAAAAGAAAGAAAAATTTAGAGCGTAGATTGTTTGGTAGCTGGGTTGGTTCAGAAGACATGCTTTTGGGCAAAATATGGTGACAAATACTCCTAGTTTGGTGGGCTACCCCTCTATTTCTAGGGCTAATTGTAGTTGAAAATAAGCTCAAGTACTTGCTTATTGAAAACTTGTATTATTGCCGGAACAATTCGACTAAACTAGCACTAATTAATTGTTACACGGTCTGATTCTTGTGTTTATAATTAATATGAGTCTGTATTTATGGTAAAGCAGTTGGGTAAACTACCAGACAGAGACGGGTCTTTTATAGATAAGACATTTCTAACCAGTTGGGTTTATTACAAGAAAAGAAGGCGAGTTCAAATGTATTAGCATGAGTTTTTACTCTGCCGTAAGTTATCAGATAGTCGAAACTAAACTTACAAATGGTTGGCCTCCTGTATGGATTCGATAATATAAAATTACTCGTGCTCACGAGCCGATGAGAGTGTTTTGCCCTAGGTTTAATTCTAATTCATTCTTATTTCGTAAATTAACTGTTAGCAGACAAAGAAAATGGAGTTGTAGTTGGATCAATCAAATTGAGAGTATTATCTATGTAAAACACTTGTTAGATGAAGAGTGGAACCCAGTCAAATTTGAGAGGACTATCTGAACACTTAACATCATATATAAATACAAAATTTTAATATTATAAATTATGAGCTATACATGTATTCGCATATAAGTCAATTTTCTTTTATTTTTCCAACATGAAACAATTATTTTGAAATTCAAACTAGCTTATGAGTTTCCTTAACATTAAGCCATTTGCGTTCCTTTGTCCTTATATTGTGCTTGACCCTTTATTTTTTTTGTGAGTATACAAGCGTTGTTCTCTTTGAGACTCACTTATTTCTTAAGCTTATTCATACGAGTTTCTAGACCTCACTTGCTTCATGTAGGTCTACTTTCCTATGGCTTGTTTTTATTGGGCTTTGATGCCACTTATTAGGGCTACATGCAGGCTGATTACAAGGTTTGATTGGATCTGATGGCAAAATCCAATTAAATTAAAAGTATCGTATATAAACAACATTTATTGAATGTGAAATAATTCATGAATAATACTTGTTAGATGTAAAGCGGAACTCAACCAAATTAGAATTAAATTAAGAGTTTTATTCATAAACAACACATGTTAGATTTAGAGTAAAACTCAATCAAATAGGAGAAGACTGTATAAAGGCTTAGGCATGTACATATACACATAAGTGAGCTTAACAGCACACATATTAACTCAAAACTTAAATGCTATAGGTAAATCATGCATTCACTTATATATATGTCAATTTCATTTTTTTCCCAATGTAAAACAATTATTCTTTAAACTCACACTTGCTTTCACAACAAATTTGATGAATTTGACAAATTATTGTCAAATTATCAAATGACCCACCAATGTTATATTGCCTATTTGTTTTGCTTTTTATCAAAATAAAACAAATTTTTAAATTATTATACATTTGAAATTTTATTTCTTTATCTCTTTAACTTTTAGACAATTTCTGAAAAATTACACTTAAAAATCTACTACTATATAAAAGTATATATCCCTCTTTATGTTGTTAACACATTATTAAATTACATCTCTATTCCTAATTAAATACTCATATTTAGTAAAATTAAGGTGAGTTAGGTAAATATGAAATTCTATTTGAAATATAAAGATTTAAGTAATTAAATAATGACAAAATTGTAACTTATCTAGACTTCTTCTATTGTAATTTATAAATTAATTAAAAGTAAAAAATTAATAGAATTCTAAATTATTTAAACTACTTATAAATTATCTACTTGTATATGAAGTGTTTACTTTTTTTAATTAAATAACAATAAATTTGTTGGAGTACACTAACTCATAACTATACCACTTGATTAATAAATATTAAATAAATTAATTTTTTAAAAATAAAAAAAAAAAAAGCTCAGTCACATGAAATTACAAAAAATAAAATGAGTAGCAATACAAATAATGTTAACACAATTAATAAAAAATTAAGATAAATAAATAAGTTATATTAAAAAAACAACTATAGTTATGAAATAAAAAAAACATTATAAACTATTTTAAATGTACAAAATTTGACTATTAATTTTATTAAATATTTATTTAATATAAGTTTAATTCATTTTAAATCTGATTATATATAGCATAATACCATAGAAATTGGATAAAAATTATTATGATGTGAAATTTTAAATCGTAATTATAAATACATTATTTGTTTGAAAATATGTTAACAGATTCATGTGAATATAATATTATTAAAATACATTAAATATAAAAATAGATTTATAGAATTAGAAATAAAATAAATATGAAAATGCATAAATATGCAAAGAAAGGTTGTAAGAATAGTCAAATTTAATATTTATGTTATGCTCTAATTAGTAATGTATAAAAATATAAAATATTACACAATAAAATCAATGTTACAAAATTAAAACCAGAAGAAAATTTAGTTCATAAATATTAAATTAGAGAATGATGTGAGTAGCAATATAAATAATGTTAACACAATCAGTAAAAATTTCAAATAAATAAATAAGCTATAATAAAAAATAACTATAGTTATAAAATAAATAATACATTATAAACTATTTTAAATGTACAAATTTTGACTATAAATTTTATTAAATATGTGATATTTATTTAATATAAGTTAAATTTAGTTAAAGTTTGATTATATATAATATAATACAAAAGAGACTAGACAAAAATTATTATGATGTGAAATTTTAAATTGTAAGCATAAATACTCAATTTGTTTGAAAACATCTTAACAGATTTTTGTGAATATAATATTATTAAAATACATTTAAAATATAAAAATAGATTTATAGAATTAGAAATAAAATGATATGACTATAGAAGAATGATATAAATATGAAATGCATAAATATGCAACAACTGTTGTAAGAAATAGTCAAATATAATATTTTTGTTATACACTAATCAGTAATGTATAAAAAACATAAAATATTACATAATAAAATCAATTTACAAAATTAAACCGAACAGAAAATTTAGTTTATAAATAGTAAATTAAAGAATGGTGTGTAATGATAAGTTTATATGGTTGGGTTGATAATAATTTATAATATAATTGCATACCAATTTTGAAAATATAATAAATGAAATAATATAAAATAAATTAATGTGTTGAAATATAAAAACAATTAAATAATTGTACTACATTAAAATAATGTTCTATATTATGAATAGTTATTTAAAATATCGAAATAAAAAGTATATTTCTTGAATAAATAATCTATAGTTTGAAATCAAAACAAGAAAATTAATTTAATTAATTAGATAATAAGCCTTTGCAAGTAAAATGTTATAAATATTGTCAAATTGAAACTACCTGTAAAAATCCAAATTAATGCATTTATGTAGTAATCACAATACAAATATTATAAGCTTTAATAAGTAATATTTGCAAAATGATCATTTGAATAAAGTACGATACATATTTAACAAAAATATTAAGTAAATTCACAATGATAAGACATAAAGAAAAAATTAATAATAAATCAAAGTAAAAATTAGCAATGCATAGAAGACATATTATTATATTAAAAATTAATTTCTACATGTAAAATCAATGCATAAAATTTAACAACACATATTTAATAAAAATATTAAGTAAATTCATCATCATAAGACATCAAGAAAAAATTAATAATAAATAAAAATAAAACTTAGCAATGCATAGAAGAAACATTATTATATTAAAAATTTAATTTGCATATGTAAAATTAATGTAAACTTGTCTTATGCTGGAATTCATAAATTTTAAAGAAAACAATTACTACATAAATTATGAACTATTGATTCTTATACTTTTATACTACACATAAAAAGTGTGTGTGCATGCGTGTGTGCGCATTTTGTTATGTTTTTTTGGCACTTTGTGAAAATATATCTGTATAGTTAATTAAATATTTATATTTATCAAAATAAAGTTAGTTAGGTAAAAATAAAATGCTATTTAAAATATAAATATCTTTGTAGGTAAGTACTATAGAATTCTAATTTATTTAAATTTCTTATATAGTTATTTATAAATTAATTAAAATCAAAGAAATTAGTAAATACTAAATTTCCAAATTACTTATATAGTTATTATAAATATTAGTCATCTATATTACATATGACATGTTTAATTATTTTTAATTAAATTATAATAAATTTATTGAAAGACACTAATTTATAACAATATCACTTAATAATAAATAGAAAATAAATTAATGTTTTACAAACAATTTTAAATGTGCAAAATTTGAATATAAATTTCATTAATTATATATTTTTATTATCTTAAAGTTTATTTTTTTGTAATATAGAGATTGAATAACAATTATTAAGATGTAAAACTTAAAAATGTAAGAATAAAATATATTATGTGTTTGAAAATTTATTAGTAGGTCCATCTTAATTTATACTATTAAAATACATTTCATATATAGAAAGTAAATTTATAGTATTAGAAATACATTAAATGATATGCTTGAAAAAGAAAAATTTTATGAAATAATGTTGTGCATATGAAATTGCATTAGCACGTGTTTTCAAAGAATACTAACTTAAAAATATACTGCTCAACAAATATTAAATATATTAACATGTTAAAAATTATAAAAATAAATATCAATCAAAGAAAATTACAAAAGATAAAATAATTAGTGATATAAATAATGTTACAAAAAATTAAAATTTCAAATAAATAACGAAATATATTATTATCAGAAATAACTATAGTAATAAAAGAAAAATTATGTTACAAATTATTTTAACTATAATTTTTTGAATCCATGATATTTATTTGATATAATTTAATTTTATTGCATAATTTAATTATCTACAATAAAATACTATAGAGATAGAATACCAATTATTAAAATGTAACTTTTGATTGTAAGAATAAAATATACTTTTTATTTGAAAACTTTTTAATAGATTCACCTGAATATCGTATTATAAAAACTCATTGAAAATACAAAATAGAAATTTTTAGTTTGAGGGACAAAATGGCCTATTACAAAAAAAAATAATTTTATGAAAGATTATGAACACACAAAAATTGTCATGATAAATGGTTAATTTTAATATTTAAGTAATTTGCTTTAATATTAAAGAATAATCGATAGATTCTAATATAATTGAATACCAACTTTGAAACTATAATTGCGAAAAAATAAAAATAAATTAATGTGTTGAAATATAAAAATGAATAAATAATTTCATACAAATAATGATCTATATTATAAATAATTGTTTAATATATCTACATAGAAAGCATATTTTTTCGCGTGCAGATTACTTGTCCCCAAATCCGTGTGTGTGTGAGTGTGTGTATTTCCCACAAATGAGCGTGTCCGTCTTTTGTGTTGTTGACCAGTCAATTACAACACGAAATGATACGCATAACATCGTAAATATTATAGTACAAAACTTTACATCACGTCAGATAATCATCAACAACAACAACAATGTCAAATATTCAAGACGCACAGTGAAACAAAGACAATGCACTCATGCTCAGTTAAGTAATGCAAAACCAGCTCCCAGAATCAATGAAATATAAGCAATATATCAAGAAGCTGAGAGCCATACAACATGCTAAGAAATAACAAGAATCGCATGAAAGGAATCTGAAATTTGAGCTTAGGCAGCTCAATGGCGATTAACGATGAAAGGGCGCCCGCAAAACCCCACACTCAATGGTCTCCGAACCAGAGCTGGGAACTCCAGAACCTATACCAACAGTGACGGCAGCTAAATTAAAGGAGTACGCGGCATGCTTCCATGTGAAATTCGAGACGCCTAATAGTAGGTTCGGTTTTAGGGATTGAAGTTTTTTTATAATTTAAGAGAAAAAAAAATAAAGAAATAAATAAAAGAATAGAATTGGTGAAATTTTAGAAGTAAGAATAAGAATTAAAATAGTATTTGTGAGAAAAATGAATTTTCGTTAACTAAATTATAATATCTTTTTCATAAAATTTTCTTTCTTTGATCAAATAACAAAAATGAATTTTTTTAACATTTTCTTTTCTTTTCCCCTCTAAATTTCAATAGCCAAACATAGTGTAAAAAATTATTTGAACCTGCAAATGTACCGTACATGCTAGGCAGGCTACCTCTTTCATCTTCTTTCCAGAACCATCTGATCCGGTGCCTGAAAAACGGGTGGACTGGCAGGACAACTGGTGGTATACTTCCAATTATACTTTCCCCGAGCTAGCCAGCACATGCAGGGAGGAAAAATACAGAGATATAACTCAACTCATTCACCACCAGTCAGACCAAAATACCGCAGCAGACGGATGATGGCAATTTAAATCAAAACATAATCAGATTTCGGTCCCTAAAGATTTCCTCTAAAGTAGAACAAAATGCATAGGAAGTATTAGTTTCTATTTTGTACTGCAAACAGATACCCAGTGGCTGCAATTTCTTTCTTCCAAAAGTCGCTACAGAAACAAAACCATTAAATATGCTTCGAGTGCGAGGGGGTTGGCTAAAAGCTTTTGGGGAAAGAGAAGTGCACAGGGCATTTGTCCAAAGTCCCAAAGGTAAACCAAACACAAGCATCTGGGACATGCAGAGAGGACATAGCCAAGTTCCCAAATTTGACGGGACAAATAAATGGTAAATTTACCTGATGAAATCTTCATGCTGGAAACAATACAGTATATATTATTTGAAATTGGAGCAAACTGAAATTGAATCCCAAACAAACAAATGCATGTAGTGTCATTGTTGAAATCTTCAAGTTTCACTGCCAGTTGATTCTATAAATGTGATAGAAAAAACTATATCATGACAAGAACCCCAGAAAGGGGTAGACTCTGGCTGAGTTATAAGTTAACAAAGATTAAATCCATTAGACAGACAGAGCAACTGCCTGTGGCAGTACCATTGCCAAACACTGTTCTTGACCAGTAAAAGAGCAATTTTATAGCTATTCTCCTCATAAATTCATTCATATATAAGAGAAAAGTATTAAACAATATATAAAAATTCAGAACAGGCATAATCGAAGTAACAAAAGAGGGACTGCAAATGGACTAAACATAAGCTAGTAGCTGTGTGTTGATTGTGTCCAGGAGAATTGCTCTCAAAGGACAAGTCACCTACAGTTTCTTAGTAAGATCCTCACGAGTTCCGATGACAATTGATCTGCCGGCACCTTCCTTGGCATTTCTCAATCTAGATGAAACTTCAGCCTACAAGCAAATGGAGCAATGGATCCTCTAAACATTAGTTTACAAAGATATCATATTCTTGCAAAACATTCAAACCAAAATCTACTATTCCAAGCATGCCAAATATTTGAATATCATTTCATAACAAACCAAGATTCCACTAATGGAATTTTTTCTCTGACCAAATTCAAGTTTTACCAAAGCAATCTCTTTTGTATTGCCATAAACATAGGGTAAAGGGCCACATAAAAAAAATGCAGAAAGACCAAAACAGTTTAATTGTCAAAATTGATACATACCAAGCATCGATCACAAACTCTGACAACAGGAGCATTCTCTTCAGCAGCAGTAAGTGCAGTTCTACCATGAGTGCACTAGTCCCAAAAAAATATCTCCACAATTCCTGCAATGATGCTGAAGAGAGCCAGTATAATGTTTAATATAAGCACCATATGTAAAGCTGTCTAGATAGTTATACACAGCCAGTATTGCATGAACAAAACGGAGGACAGACCAAACAATTATATTCCAAGATGAGAGGTGATAGGTTAATGAGGATATAAGTGTAAATTAGATGATACATGCCTTCCGCACAAAAGCACTAAAGTTTGTTCCACAAGCTGTGCATCTTGTCACTGCTTCATCAGGGACCTGTTAAAGTTGAACAGAAAATGAATAAAAATGAACAAAATTGGGAAAAGAAAAGATTTTCATCACAAAACCCAAAGTAGTACGGTCACAGTAGTTGCAAGGAATCTTCAAAGCCACCCACGTCACTCCATGTGGAGAAAAAGAAAACATTATACTCAGTGATATTTCTCCTCATTGACAGGCTTTATCAAATTCATGAAATCGGTGGAAACCTTCCTTCTTCTCTGTAGGTTGTTCAGCAGTATTCAGGTATTCAAAAAGACAGGTTCTTCCACTCATCTCCTTAAACTTCAGTTTCGAAAAGGATTTACATTTCATTAAAGAATTTCTCTAAAATTTATTCAGATTATTGTCTCACATGTCAATACGTATGGTGAGAATGGCCATATGATTGAAAAAGCAAATCATAAGTACAAAGCCAAACAATAACATGCTTGAGCACCAGTGCTTCATAACTACAAAACTATAAGTCAAAGATAAACAGCAAACCATGTACATAAGACAAGCTACAAACATTTACAATTGTCCCAGTAACTATGTCCAAAATAGTATTAGTGCTATAACTATTAGACTCCAATACAATACCCGTTGATTCAATGTCCACAGACCAGAAGATAATAATCTAAACAAGGTATACCAGTAAACTAGAGAGCAAAATTTAAAATAAAGAATACAGGTCAACAAGCCGAGACCAGAAGAACTCAAAACAAAGTCAGAAACCATCTTATCACATAAATTATTAGGAAAGCCAGCAACTCCTTATAGCAGTGAGCAATGATTAACTTTGATTCCATTATGACCTATCTAGTCCAATAATCTTCTTTATGCATCAGCATATCCGCAGGCATAATCTATTCATTTCGCTCATACATCTTTCAAGTAACAGAGACTGTGTTCCATTTGTGTTCAAATTCAGATTTACATCTTCTACACTGGAGCAGAAGTCTTGGTAAATATTATGAACACAAATCAATGCCATGCATGCTAAATTGAGCCTCTTAAGAAAAGGAGCTGTTTGACATATTAGCATTTATAAGAACAAATGCCCTCAAAATATCACAAGTATGCTCCATAAAATACAATCCTTCTCAAACCTAAAGCCACAGTTGAGACAAGGGAAAGGGGTGAGAGTCATACTTTGCATCCGGTTATTGTGTCAAGAAGATAAATTCCAAAATCTGATTGGTACTTAGGTCCAGCATACGAATTCTATCCCAGCCAATCCAAAACAATCAACAAAGAATATTTGAAGTTAACAAGAGATTTGACGCTCCACGTATAGAAGAATAAGAAAAGTAATATCTATGCTATCAATGCATATAATGATGATATATTTAAGTATTCTCAAATTAACAGACACGCGTCTTCATCTGTGCTAAAATCATTCTGAGATATGACAAGATCATTCTATTAGAGAATATGTACAGACGAGGACCCATCGTCAAAATTAGTAAGTGGAGCAAACACAAAACAGCCACAACATTTATAAAAGAAACCGTATTACACATGCGCATTATGGTAGAACACCATCTTGTCACACAATATATAAAGCTAAAAACCAACATAAAAAATTCCAGGCTAATACTCCATTACAAGCCAGGTAAAGAACATCCATAGTGCGCTGTCCGCTACCTTCTGCCAGCAACTTCACCCTAAACTTCTGAACCCCACTCTTCGCTCTTTGCCCAAATTAGAGAAAGAAAACCGAATAAGCCGGCCAAAATCGTCAAATCCATAACAAGTAGAAGACTTCGGAGCACTTCCCCGTGCTCCATCTGGCTCGGTGCTGCTCCTGTGAGCACAAGCCCCTTCATAATTCCTATGGAGAGGTGGAGACCTTCATTTTCATAACCACCATACCTACTCTCCATTCGTTTGCCATACAATTTGGACCCATATCTGAACTGCATGGACTTAAATTCACATTGCGATTATCATATGCGGTATCATAAGGAGTGGAATTTAATTGAGAGTATTGAGAAGAGGAATGAATTGATTAACGGGTAAAATGAATACGAGGAAACGGGATTGGGTTTGGGGTTTGAATGTAATTGGGGGGCGGCTGATATAAGTCGAGGACGATGGCTGGACTTGACCTCGGGCTGGGTACGGAGGTTGGTAGGACCCCTGAACCTCAGATTGGGGGAAAGAATGAGCCTTGAGGTTGCGAATACAAGGGCGCTGTGGGGGCGGCATCGGAGGCTAAGACGAGAGCTTGCCGATACGTGGTGGAGTAATCGGCGGAAGAAGGCTGAGGAGGCGCGTAGCTGTTGGGGGAGAATGACCGAGCGGCGCCGTAAGATGGCGGCGCGTGGTAAAGGGTTTCGATGAGATTCTGGTTCAGTCTGTGGGTTTGGATAGTGTTGTTGCTGGTAGTAGGGGACTGAAGTCTCGTCGGCGTTTTGCATTGTCTCCACAATGAGAGAGAATTCCGGTGATCAAATCAGAATTCTTCCACCGCAGCCGACTAGGAGTCGGAAGTGGTCTTTTGTCTACGTAAAGATCAGATCAATCGAAAAGCAGCAGCTAAGAGCGTAATTGAACTAAGATAGAAGAGAGAACTAGTTCTTTTGAGATTTGAAGTTCTGGGCCTGGAACATTATACTTCAATAGCCAATTGTGCCGGGAAAGTAGCAAGTAAAGAGGAAATTGCAGGACTACCCTCTTATATGTTCATGACTTTTGCTTTTCGACGTTCTCCGGGAAAAAAAAGGCTTTCCATTTAAACATCATATAATAATGATCACGTTACCAGAATAATTTCTTTTTGCTTTCTTTTTCTTGCCAGGTGATCCTTTGCCTCTAAGCTAAGGAGAATTGGCCGGTTTCCTAACTTCTTTATTGTTTGTTTTGTGAAAAAAAGAGATAAAAATGAAAAGCCCTCCTGTAATATCAGCCGACGTTAACAGTCTCAGTCCACCGCAGCACAATAGTGATCAGAAGTATGATGCAGTAAAAGACAAATGCGTCCATTTGGTAATAGGGCCCTCAGATGAATAAATTAAAAAGTCTGCCTCACACCAGTGAATCACGGTGCAGGGAGTACAGAGACAGGTACTCTGTCGGGGCACAGATCATGCAGCAGTGGAGGCAGTCTGGAGATGGCCATTTCATCTTAAAAGTCACGATTCTGCTTTCAAAATCTTTTACTATGGTTTCACAACAGCCAGAGGGGAACTGGTAATTGCCTCTCAACCATCCCTTAGAAGAATCAAATCATGTAGGCTGTAATCTAAATCAGGAAAAGAATTAATAAACTGCCTTCAGTAAAAAAGCAAGATTCTTTACCTACTATCATACTTTCATCAGTCTAATATATCCCTTGATTTGGGTCTGTGCTAGCACCCACAAAAAAGAAAACTGATAACAAAGACCCCACTAAAGAACTAGAGGCAAGACCATAGCCAAAATGTCAAGGATCAGAAGAGTACTACTTGACTACATCCTAGAAAACACAGTGCCCAAAAGCATCATCAGAAAGTGTAGGATAAACCCCAAGGGGCTGAAACACAGCACACCTTCCTTCAGTTTCAAGTTTTCTTTTCTGCTTTTCTTGGTTCAGAGAACTGATTTCTTAGACCAAACACACCTCTAAACTTGCTTCTTTTACTGTTCCACAGACGGGACAGTGCCCCAAAAGTGCCTCGCAAGACTTGCAGCAGCAGAGGTGCCTGCATGGAAAGAAAACAACGCACAAGCTTCCAACTTTGCAGGATTTACAAGACATCCTTTTCCTGTGATCTCCTCCCCTATCCCATGTGTTGACTGAGGAAGAACCACAAATTGAAATTGCATCATTTTCTTGAGCTGCATTTGGGAAGTGGCATTTCTCTTTGGCTTGATTCAACTTGTTGTTGAGATCAGAGACAATGGCTTCTTTCTCCCTGGCCTTCTTCTCCCATGCTTTGGCTTCAATTTCTGCCACTTTCAAGAAATCTTGGACCTCCTGTGCCTTGTTTCTTGCAATGGCCAATTCTTCATCTTTCTGCAGCATGAGACTTCTGATTACGGATTCATATTTTTGCATTATAATTGATTGTTGCCGCATTTCCTCCTGCAGGACCAATCTCCTCAATCTCTTATTCTGTTGAAAAGCAATACTTTACTTAATCACGATCTTAAGAAAAAGTATCCACAACTTAACTGCTACAAGACACAAACAGCCTTCCCCCAAATCCCAGAATAGTTCATATTATAATAAAAATTCAATTTGAACTATTGGATTTTTCATTAAACCATAGGTAAATGGCAAAATCAACAGAAATAAAAACAATCTCTAATGATTTTATACAATAAAACATAATCCGCACCAGCATGTAAGCATGAATCCTCCAATACTGATTTTAAGAGAACTGTATGCACTCATGCATGCGCATATTTGGAAATTTCAAGAAAAAACAGAACCTCTTTTTCTAATTTAGGAAAATAATTTAAAGCCAAACTTAGATTTCCACCTCCGACTGTAGAAACCAGTCCATTTCCACCCGTTGCTTCTCAAGGTCGGATAATAAAGATTGCGCGATCTCCACAGGCAAAGAACCAAAGCAAGAAAACGGAGTGCCACGATTTTCATCCACAAGCGGATGAAACTCCCTCCCCTGCTCATCAAGATGCTGCTGCTCCTGCAAACAAAAACCATCCCCAATCCCCAAAGCAGAGCCCATATAGCAGTCCTGTGTGCTAAACATGGCAAATGGAGCAATAGCCAGACTGTCAAAACATGTATTTTCTGCCTCAACAGCCATAGTTGAAGTGTATTTAACCACCGCCACAGGCCCAAGAAAAAGGAGAACCAAACGCAACCCCTTCTCAGATATGAGTGCTAAAATGGGTGCACATACGTGGGAACAAGAAAGGGTAGGTTAAAAGCTAAAAAAAAAAAGAAAAAAAAAGTCATGTTCTTGTTACATCAGAACAGACGCATGACATTAATCTCTCTTTAAAGCTTCCTATTAAATGGGCTTAACTGGTGGCTGATTTTGCTTTGGGGTTTGTTTATCTGAATGACAGAACCTTTTCCGCAGAGTGCCCCTGCATGTATGGTAATAATAATTGCCAGAGGGGTGAAAACTGTTAGCTTTATTGTGGCCTGGACTCTTAGTAGGGTTACCTGTAATTAATTGAGGATCAATTAATGGGAAAAAGAAGTATCGTGAAAAGGTAAACCTTTACCGTACTCTGGCTTCTTTTCTCAAGGCCCCAAGAAAGTGTGAGGCAGCTTTTGATTGTGCGAAGGGGAGAAGAAAAGGAGGCATAGTAACGTGGAAATGTACGCCTGCAGATGCAACTTAAGTGCACAGGGGAGTTGAAAGGAGGGCACGTACACTTGCAGATTTTCTCACAGAACCCTTTGGAGTGCAAAATATTATTTTTTAGTAAATTCAATAAACTAAGGCTTTATTTATTCCGTAATTATTTATTTTTAAAATATATATTTAATTATTATTTTTTATTTTTTTATTTTTACATAATTTTTAAAATTAAAACATCTGAAAACATACATTAAAATTTAAAATTAAACAAAATCAAATTATTTTGCTACTATGCATTAATCAGTTAACTAATTAAATATTTTCCCCGTTACACGATTAAAGTTTTTTTGCATAATTATATAATTGAATTTGACCGGAGAAAACAAGTCTAACTAGCATTCCCCTTGAGTAAACAAACATGATGAGAGAGAAAGTTACACTAAGTTTGCTTGAATTTATAAATTTTTTAAAATATCTTAGCATGTTCAAGTTTATAAACTCTTCAAAAGTATTTAGTAAATTTTTTAATAAAAAAACTTATAAGATCTCAAAATAAAATATTTGAAATTTATAAGTTCCTTAAAAATTAGTTAATTTTTTAACTTATTTTTAAATATTTTATAAGCTTTTTCATCATATGTATTAAAAATTATATAATTATCTTCTATTCCATTATATTAATAATATTTAATTTATTTTTATTATTTTTTTAAAAAATAATTATAATTAATTATAATTATAAATTTAAACAAAATCTTATAAGATGTTCTATCCAAACACTTTATAAATTTATTTAAAAATAAGATGCATAAACTTATAAGTTTTAAAAATATTTTATAAACTACATAATCTTATAAATAATTTAAAATAAGTTTAGATAAACACCTTTAAATTTTAAGACGAAAGAATTTATAAGCTCTCAAAATAAAATGTTCAGAGTTTATAAATTTTTTAAAAATAAGTTAACTTTTTCTGATTGATTTTTAAATATCTTATAAATTGCTTCATTATATATATTAAAAATAACATAAATTTTTTCAATTATATTATATTAATAATATATAATTTATTTTTATCATTATTATACCAAAAAATTATAATTTATTATAATTATAAATTTTAATAAAATCTTATAAGATAATCTTGCCGCTTCAGTAACTTATTTTTAAAATAAAACCTTCAAAAATATATTATAAACTATATGATCTTGTAAATTAAAAAATAAACTTAGCCAAACACACTCTTAGTCCGCGGACGTGAAAAAGGGGCATTACCATGGAAAAAATTCCTTCTTCTTTTCAACAAAAGCAGAAGAGGGTAAGTTTTGCAGTCATTCTCCATAGCAATTCTGTGATTGCTAACAATTGCCAATGCAAAACACAAGTCGAAACGTGTGAAGGGGTTTTACAAATAAGCTAATAGAGAAGAATAAAATCAAATCATTTTATTCCTAAAAACAAAAATTCTTGTTATATTTTACCTTTATAATTGGAAGTAATTTTGGTTAGATATTATAATAGCACAGTGGACAATTAATGTTGATGTTGTCTTAACAAAAAGTTTAATGAAGTAAATAAGCCAAGCATTCAATATAACAACCCACTTTGAAAAGCTTTTACCACCCAAAAAACATAAAAACACCAATTCAACTAAGAGGGTGTTTGGTTAAGTTTATTTTAAACCATTTGTAAGATTATGTAATTTATAAGACATTTTTAGAATTTATAAGGTCGTACACCTTATTTTTAAGAAAAGTTAATAAAATATTTGAATAGAAACATCTTATAAGATTTTATAAAAATTTATAATTATAATTAATTATAATCTTTTGTTATAACAATGATAAAAATAAATTAAATATCATTAATATAATATAATTTAAATATTTATACATTTTTTAATACGTGTCAAAAAATAACTTATAAGATGTTTAAAAATAAGTTTTAAAAAATCAACTTATTTTTAAACAACTTAGAATTTCTAAATCTCTTGATTTTAGAGCTTATAAGCTCTTTCATTAAAAACTTTATTAAACATTTTTAAAAAATTTATAAGTTTATCCAAACACCCACTAAATCAATTTAACAAGTTTACAGTTTGTTTCACGCTTGACACTTCATTCAACTCGAAATCCATGGAACTTAACTAATTGGCGATTGTAAAAGAAGTTCCCCTTGTTCAGTCAAACTCTCCTTTTGTCCATTTGACAATCTCTGTTTTACATGAATGTGATCCATACTCAAAGTCTTGCCTCCAAACTAAATACATAACATAATGTGTGCAATTTGGAGAGAGGGACCTTGTAAGCTCACTCAAGTCACTTGCAAATTTCACCAAGTCTCAAGCAGTGCCAAATTTTTTGCTGCATTTTTTCAAAGTATATTTGTACCATATCATCGAAAGATTCATTTCGTAAAACATTTATTTATTTAGCGGGGGTTATTCTCCAATTTGGATCAAAATATATCATGGATCCTGATCTTCAGTAATGTCAAGTTGGTGCAAAATTCGTGGAAAATTATGAACCCTGACAACCCAAGTTTTCGTCCACACGTCTGCAATAATAGTAATTGCATTACCATTCATTAAGGGACATTGATAGATATTTGACAAATTGTAAAGTCGAACCTTATGCTCATAAGTAGTGAAACAACTTATCCACCAGGCCACTAAGGTTTTAAAGCACTTGGTAACATAATAAACAACGATAAGAACAAAAAACCTTTCACCCAAGTCTTTACGGATTGCTCGTTTCGACTGGATTTCATAAAGAATGCAACAAGCATACAACAAAGAAGCCAGAGTTCTACAATTATGACGCATGAACTGATAAAAGTCAAATTCACTCGACTTCTGCTCTTCCCCGACAGAATCAGTAGCTCTATCGGGGTGAATCTTCTTGGTCAATTTGTCAATAATATAAACGCAGACAAGGCATGAATAGAATAATAAGTTTAGTGATCAGAAATCAACAATTGGAAACAGCAACATGTCTATATTATATACAGGATTCCTCTTCAGATTTGTATTTCATGTTAGTGATTCAAACATCAAACATGTTAAATATCACCAGACCAACTTCTCGCCATCAACCATCAATATTACAGGCAGTTTCTTTTAGGCCAAATTGGTTTCCTTTTTGCTCACGGGGCGGTTGACTTTCATATCTTTGTATGGAATATCTTGGATCCAGTAATGCCGCAAATTTAAGATTCGGAATACAACTCGAAACACTGAAATCTGACGCGACAAAAATTTCTGTATGCTAGTTTCCTTTTGGTAGCCGAAAAGATAAGAGTCTGAAATTACGATTCGTTACGAGGCTCAGCAAAATGCATTATACTACAACGCATTTCATTTCAGATCTTCACGAACAAGCGCAGTACCTTTGACCATGTTACAGAAAGGGCAAGCTCCCCGCTGATGAGGAACGACGCTGTTGGGCCGGAATTTCGCCTGCCCAGGCTCCTTGGCGCGGGATCACTTCCCCTGGTAGTGTTTACACAGAAGAATATTATCCCCAATCATAAGTGCACGGCGGTGATTCTGTTGCTTGAGGATCAGACAGAAAAGATCTACCTGGAAGAGGCGTTGGTGGCGGACGGGTTTCCAGCTACTGGATGAGCGGTTGCCACGCCCTCCGCGGCGCGGAATATGACAACGACTCTGCTGACCGTCTTTGGCGGTGAGTTTTATAGAAGAGCCTCGAAAGGTATCAAGTTTTCAATTTTCCCTTTTTATGTTTTTAATGTATTTCTATTTAATAATGTAAAAATTAAAAAGATATGGGAAAAAATGAAATATATAATAGGATAGGTTCTTTTGCATAATTTGTAGCTTGTGCGCAGGGTCCACGAAAACATTTGACTTTATTTATTTTTAAATTTAATTGTATATTTTTAAGTATTTTTATTTAAATAAATGTATAAAAAAGTAAGTAAAACAAAGCCATAAAGTCCAAGTTGTTTAGCTTATTCGAAAACTTTATTATTTTTTATATTTTTAACTAAAAAATAATTCATTATGCAGGTCCATGGATTTGAAATTTTTTTAAAAGTTATTGTTTGTGCGGAAGAAATTAGCATGTGTCTTAAATTTACATTTCAGGTAAGATCTCTTTTACATCATCTTCGATTTTATAATTTTGGAGAGGGAAAGTTAAAAAAATGGAAAAAATTTTCTAATTGTTTGTTTAATGAGGAAAGTATTAAGAAAAACATTAGAAGAAAAATGTTGTACGAGGAGAAAAAAAAAAATTATTTTCTCCACGTTTTTGTGAGGAGAATGAGAGAAAATTAATTGAACATTTTTTTCCCAAAACTTTCAACACCTTTATTTTTTTTATTCACTCCTTCATTATTTTTTTTAAATAATATAGAATTTTAATTTTATAGTTGTGTTGATTTTAGTTCTTTTTCTTTAATATTTTTGCCTTATCAAAACCCTTTCCGCCAAACAAAGCGTGCGGTGTTGAATTCCTCTAAATTTTTCTCTCTCTCTTTACATTCTCCTCTCTAAAATTCTAAAACACATAGTGTTAAGGTTAACGTATTTTCATATTTATTTAAGTTTATTCTGATTTGAGTTTGGTCATAGTAAAAGTCCTTGCATGGTATTTGAATAATTTTCACACAATGAAAATGAGAATGGGCGTGTGTAACATGTATTGGCTTGTGAACTAGGATGCATGTATCTTTGAGTTTGGATGGTTCTAAAGCCAAAAAGAAAAAAAAAAAAAAACAATTTAAAAGAAAAGATTTTGAAATAGGAAAGTTTTAAATGGATGATGAATTTGGAGAGTTTTAAAAAAAATCTAAAAGCAAAATAACTAATGCATTAAACTTTAATGTTCAAAGAATATGGAAATAAAGATTTTGAGATAGGAAAGTTTTAAATGGGTGATGAATTTGGAATGGGGATGGATTTTGAAACTAATCCCAAACATTGGCTCCACCTTTGGCCGCTCCTCGAATTCCCCTTTCCCAACCGTATAAGGACATAACCGGAAATACAGATAAGTGAGGACAAAATTGTAAAACCAAAACCCGCGTCAAGGTCGGTCAGTCACTCGCCTATATATACCCCCCGCCCCAACGCGTTGTGACGCTTATTCGTATTCGGTGGGAGATTGGGATTTTTCTTTCTTAGCGACGACGCAACCCTAACCCTAGGGCTAGATAAGATCTCGATTTTTGTTCGCATACATCTGTCGTACCGCAAGGCTTTTGTGGATCATTAAGTCGAAACCTTGGTTGTTAGGTCCCAGATTTAGTGGGGTTTTCATATTTTCTGTCGGGAAAAAAAATCTTTGACTCGATTTTGAAGATGTCTCGGTGCTTTCCTTACCCGCCACCCGGGTATTCACTGAGCAGATCCAGCAAAGAGGCCTTGATCGAATCGATTAAGGTTTGTTGAATAGATCACATTGATTGATTTTTGCGATGTGAATTAATGGCCTCGTGGTGGGTTTGTTTGTATGGATAAGACATGTAAATTCAAAAGAAAATGGCAAACGACCGATTATTAGGACCAGGGTGTTTCTTAAACGTGATATTTCGTTAAATTTCTATGTAATATTTTACCAGATCTGTTCGAGTTCATAGGTTAAGATTTGTGGTGCAGGGGAGCCAAATACGTGATAAATTTATCTGTCTTTGATCTGTGTGTAACGTTGTGGGTTTTGTTGATAATTCAGATGTTTTGTTGTATTTGGTGAAAAGTACTCCATAGAGTTTATTTTACATTTTGTTAATTATCTTTTAGCGTGTATGGGGTTTTCTAGCTGGCCTCTTGGAGTTGTAAGCTGATTATCGAGAGAAGATCTGGCTTTAATTATGGAAGTGGTTTGAAAGGTGATGAATCCGCTCTAGGGAAAAGTCTATAGTCATCTTGGAGCTGATATTTTGGTCATAAAAATGGTTCTTTTTAGAGTTGATGCCGGGACTGAAGAATATGTTAGGGGAGTTTAGGGTTTAAGAGTGGAGGATAGAGCAGCTATAATTATTAGATCTTTGAGTGGTAGATAAGGGCATGGATGCTGTAAAAGAAATTCTGGATTTTTCCTGTTTGGAGGAGAATTGGTGATTTAAGTTGGAAAGCTTGTGATATGATATTGGCTTAGAATTTTGTAGGAGCCGTGGCTTTTATGCCTAACAACTCAGGTTTATTATTTTTGGGAGAGCCTTCATCCCACACAAAACGAAGCGTGCATTTGGATTTGGCCCTTAAAATTGCACATGGCTTAGTTCTTTAAATTAATGAGGCTTGATCGCTGGACAAGAATGCAATTTTGAGAATTCTAGATGATATCATTTGAATATTGATGGATGGTGAAACATTGGATTGAGGGATTTGCCATATTTCATGTAACATGAGCAGGTTCTTGTGTAGGCAAACTGGCATGATGATTAAGTGGGTGGTTATTGTACCTAGTGGACAAGAATTGGTGCACTGTCAGGCTATTTTTATCCATTTTTAGAGGATTATTGCTCCTGCCTCTATAGTGGACTTTTTTGGTAGTTCTGGATGTTTGTTTTAATTCATTGATCTTAATTTTGCTTGATCTATTAATTTCATTAACTCTGTTTTAAATTTGAGGAATGGTTCGGTATTGGGGAAAATGAAAAAAGGACCCTGTTTACCAAATATAACCCTGTTTTCAACCATATTAACAAAAGTAGAGCACTTGTCTGAAAATCCGTTCTTTTTTGTTAGCCACTATTTTATGTTTGAAAAAAGTAAATTGATTGTGTTTTTATTTAATAATGTCAAATTACAATCATTTAAATTTCCCAAAGTTTGTAATAGCCAATCAAATACTTTGCTCAAAGATATATGATTAACATCTTTATGATCACTTGGAGATTGCTCATTGCCGAGTGTTGGAGGAAAGGCCATTTGTCATCTTATATTGAACTTTTTGTATCACTTGAGATGCATGATGTGGGTATTAGGTTTGGTTTTGTATTGAAAAAATGTGAAGTGAAATCATGCTGAGGTCTCTGTTCATATCCTGCGCCATGCCACATTTGCTTCTCCTGGCCTTCAATTCTAAAGTTGTTATTTTGGTGCTCTAAAGCTCCAAAAGGAAAAGGAGAAAGCAAAGGACAAGGAGCAAAGGAAGAAAGAGAAGAAAAGGGATAAAAAAGAGAAAAATAAAGAGAAGAAAGAGAGGAAGAAAGAAGAGAAAAACAAGGTCCATCAGAAGCTGGATAAGTCTGATATTGTCCAGGGCCAGATTGGTGAAAAGATATGGGCAGATATTAAAGGAGTCTCTCTCCATAGGGGAAGTGAAGCCGAATCAGAGCAGCGAAGTAGTCTGACTGAAGAGCATAGGCCTCCTACCCGTTTGCATGTTCCCAGCTCTTCATCTGACAGCACAGAAAATAGCAATAAGAGGAAGAGACAAAGCTCACCTGTAGATGTTTCCCGTGGCCATGGTAAGATTGTCTTCCCAGTAATGTATTTCCTGTCCCTTTATCATATAGGTGTTCGTTCCATGACTTTGGTTCTTTTTGGTCTGTGAAACAGGTAAGATTATCCGAATACGATTGTCAAAGAAGCAAAACAATTCTGATGCTTCAGTCAATGAACAACAGCTCTGTTCTACATCTGGAAGGACACTGTCAAAGAAGCAAAATGATTCTGATGCTTCAGTCAATGAACAACAGATCTGCTCTACATCTGGAAGGACGTACGTTCCCTCGCAAGGTAAAGACGATGTTGGGCTCCTGCACAGGGGAGAACATTTTTGTAGCAAGTCGGAGGAAACCAGCAAGATTGGTTGCGGGTTAACTTCTGGAACTGATAGAGAGCAGATTTGTTCAACTTCCCGGCAATTTGAGACTCTGTCTAACAGTAAAACTGAAATTCCACCCATAACTGATGCAGTTGTGACTCCATTGCAGAGGGCAGAGTTACAGTATAAGAATCTAATTGAGAATTGGGTTCCACCTCAGTTGCTGGATGCATCCCTTGATCCAGAAGATCTAGATTGGCTCTTCCAGGGCAAGAATCAAGCCATGCATACCAAGAGAAGACAGATATCTGGAAAAGACAGCGTAATCAGCTCTAGCAGCTTGACATTGTGGCCCCATGCACAATATTTGCCAGAAGTTGATCTGTATGCCTTGCCTTTCACGGTTCCCTTTTGAGTTTGTACTGATTTAAGTCGAGAACAGCGATATGTTGCTGCTGCCTGAGGATTTTGGTAGTGGTCTCAGGCAGATTCAAGTTTTACATCTTGGGACAAGATTATTATTTGTGTTTGGTGGGCATAGAGGTTAGCATGAAAAAAGGGGGTATCTGGGCTGCTGGCATCGCGCCTGCCTGTATGAAAGCAAATCTCAGCTAATTTTTGTTCAGATCAATGGAATCACTTTGAGGCATGATAGGGATCCATTCCGTTCCATACCGAATTTGTATACTACGAAGTTTGATATTCTATTACAGGTCTAAGTGATTTGTCTTTTCTTATTTTGCTTCCTTGTCTTTACGCCGCGTTTGATGGACTTCCCGACCCGACCACAGAAGTGACAAAATCTACTTGCGCTTGTCTGGGGCTTCTGTAGGGATAGAAGTTGAGGCGCCCCAAATTGTCTCATCCTTTGGAACAACATTTCATGATGGCTACGATAGATAATTTTTGAATATAGGTTCCCATTCAAAATTAAATGTTGCGTAAGACAAACATGGCATAGAGAAAATAAAATAATAAAGACGCAAAAAGACATCGAATTTTTTGATTTCCATCTGGCAGTATATGCATCGTAACAGAAAACAAAACTAGACCTCTTGTCCCCTCTTTGGTTCGCATCAGCTGCCTTATTACGTGTACATTCTTATTTTGTAATACAACGATTTCCTAATCTCCTTTTGTGGAGTTATCTTTGAAGTGATGAAATTCAGACACCCACTTCACTCTGGACTTTACTTGTATGTTGAAACTGAGTGATTCATGTATTCACACTCATCTCCTGTGAAACAAATATGCCCTTCTTTGTTACGATGTAGTTCCGTATTTTCCAGAAGATGGGGGTAGGCTAACTGAAAATGTAAAATTATTCATCAAAAAAAAAAAAAAAAAAGCAATTTATCTCAAATCAGTAAATTGCTGGAGCACGCTCATTTGGTGAATACGTGATGATTCGCCAATGGCTTAAATGGCTGAGAGGCATCTCATATTTGAATCGCATATTGGTCCACTGACTACACAGAATTTCATGGAACGAGGAATTACACTTCTACCCATGTTAACAGCATCTAACTTCCCAACTCTACAGGCACTCAAAAACATAAAGAGGTCAATTATAAATTTTAGAGCGTGCATCGTCATCACAGTCATAGCTTACGAGAGAATCCGGAAACTTAAAACCACACTAGAGACAACAATACAATTAAGACGTATGTTCTAAGGAACAGTAGTGAGAATTTACGCGTCATCACCTGAGCATAATGGCAATGAAATAAGATAAAAAGAAGATACAATGCTTTGCCAACAAAATCTTAGTTCTTAACACTCAATTCTTAAGAGACCTCAGGATTAGCTTACGGTTAGGGTATGTAGATCCAACCACATTAGCAGATGTCATTTTCTATGGACTTGGGCTCCCTTGAACTCCTAAGAACCAATGCCTCTGTGCCTATGTTACAAAATGGAACAACCTTTGTGCCCTTTCTTCTTCTTCTTCTCCTTCTGCTTTGGTGGTTGCAATACTATCTTAATGGCGGCATCAAAAACTGCCTTGACATTCTGCAGTGAAGGAGGAATGTATACGCTATCATAATAATGCTGCATTTACATTCTTCCTTTTGATGAACGTAACTGATACTTAAAAAAAGCGTACCTGTTGTGTTTTTGAACTGCACTCAATGTACAGAGGAGCTCCAATCAGTTTCTTGAGTTCCTCTCCCTGTTGAAATTTGTGAAAAGGTAATAATGCACACCCACAAGCGATCACATGTAAGTAATATGACTTCTTACCTGAGCTGTAGTAATTGGAACTGCACCAGGATGATCGACAAAGAATTGCTTATCGTCTCGGAGATCTGTGCATTCGTTAAATCTATGTGAGCTTTAAGACCAAAGACATGCCTTCGGAATGTTTGATAATTGTGCTTTGCTTGAAAGATGCAAGAGAAGGGCATAAGACTGGCAACAGAATATAAATCCAGGTTGAGACAATTCAATCTTCAGCATCACGTAAAATTAGTGCTAAGAGAAGATAACATTTAATTTACATCTTATCTGTTAATTATTTGGAAGCTTCTGCGGTCACCACTTACAAATGCTCTTTAATAACTTTTCCGAAAACTTTGTCAACCTACCTTTGCGGCATTATTGCCCATCATATGATTGTACTGGTACCCAAATTTCAGAAGGAAGGAGTATCTTAACTATCAGAAGTCGGAAGCTTGAGGAGTTGATTACATGGGGGAGCACATGTTTCTACTAGTACGTATATGGCAATTTACTGCTTTTTCAAGGACTTGACGTGGGAAAACTTCAGGCATTACCAAACAGATTAAAAAGGTTGAACTACAACACACTAATTCAGCAAAATAACACAAGGGCTTGGCCCAGCAATCAGCATTCCTCAGAATGGACCAGGATAAAGCATTGAAGCTGCCACCGCTTAAAGAAATAAACAGAACAACTAAGTCACCAAATACTAACATGGAAAAAAAATTATATAAATATTACCGAGCTTTGTCCCAACCAGAATTATCGGAACACCAGGGGCATAATGCCTCAACTCCAGAATCCACTAAACAACTCCAATTGGATAAAAAAAAATGGTAGCATCAGATTGCTGAATTAGCTATCCTAGATATGCAAGAGCCATCTAAACAATTCTGACCTTCTTAGCAATATTTTCATAGCTGGCCTTGCCAACAAGAGAAAACGCAAGAAGGAAAACATCCACTCCACGATAGCTCAAGGGTCTTAATCTATCATAATCCTCTTGACCTGATCCATGATGACAACTGAAATCAGGAATGCTTGTAGTACTTGGGAAATATTTCAGAAAAACAGAAATTTATACAAAGAATTACCAGCAGTGTCCCACAATCCTAGGTTGACCGTGTTGCCATCCACCACTACATTTGCACTGAAGTTATCAAAAACAGTTGGAACATAATCCTGCAGAGCATCAGTGAAACAAGAATAGAAATTTAAATCAGTGAAATGATATATGTGCAGGTTAAGATTTCAAGGTCTTCAAAGGACGGAGACAATTATCTTCACCAATATTAAATATCCCAAACTTAGAGGCTAAAACCAAAACTAGCCACGAAATTCCGAACAAGAAAGTGATACCTTAGCAGAATAATGAACGAAACAATTTAAAGGGTGTTCTCATGAGAACCATGATGAGCTCATGAAACATAACACTGTCAAGAACTCTTGGCTGAGGGATTCCAATTTTCAATCACATGAATATTAAGAAGTAGAGTTATTTAATGAAAGTGTAGACGGAAGAACTTTTGATCATGAAAAGGTCTTTACAGCTTAAGAAAGAAACAAGCTTGATACCTGTCAGACAAATCAGCCATTAGACCCCAATTTTCTCATCTACCACACACAATCCATAACAGTGACAAATTAAAACGTGCTCTTGAATTCTTTGAACAGCATCTATAGGATCACTTCATAGCTCCAACAGAAGTTTTCGGAATAAATTCAACCAGGAATAACCAAAAGAATCCTACCATAAACAACTTTCACTACAAAGAAACAAACTAGAAGCAGAAAAAAGAGGAGCACGATGGAGCCCTTTCAGGCAAAGGGAAATATTGATGTCAACAGGAACGGGAGAGAGTCAAGAATTGGTGTTAAATTCCTCAAGAGAACCTTCAAAAATGAAATCCAGGAATATTTAATTCGGAGAACAACTGACCGTGGGAAATGTGTTGCTGGTATAAGAAATCAACATGCAAGTTTTTCCAACAGCTCCATCGCCCACTATCACACACTTTATGAACCTTGTTGCACTCATTTCCAGCACTCCTTTCCCAGCAAAAGATCGCTAATTCTTCCTTCTCCACTTCAAGTAGTAGGAAAAACAGTTCTTTCATCACACGTGAAGCAACCCAAATCAAGATTCAAGAAAATATAACAATCCATCTCAAGAATTTAACAGCATAGAGCATCACAAATGAAATTGACACAAAAGAATTCACCTGTGGTCCTGAAGTTGTAGACAGAAGTGCAATGCCTGTACCTGGCTGGCCAACTCAAAAAACGACTTTATGACAGCTTTCCTAATCTCTCCTCAGTCGAGGAGGATGGGGTGCGGGACCAGAACGTGGGGTCTCACTCTCGAGTTCCATTGAGAATTGTTTTACAAAATTTGACTCGATTGGTTCGAGTTATTTTTAAATACAAAAGTTCTTATTTTATTTTCTAGATGAAGTTGTTGAATTTGGATTTGAGAATTGAATAACCGAGCTTGGATGGAAGTGACATAGACTAACCTTTGTTTGGAAGACCCTTTGAGGGGATCGGAAAAGATCTTTAGCTCTTCAAATGTTTGGTTAACTATTTTAATTTTTTACTTTACTGGAAAAATAAAAAATTGAAGTCAGACATTTAAAAGTTTATTTTTTTTCCTGAAAAAATAGTGAAACGGAATTAGTAGTTCCATCTACCCAATTAACGTTAATTGAGTTGGTACAAAGATTCAATAAATCATCTCAATTTTATTGTTCAATCGATTCAATTATCGCTCAATCAAGTCGAATTTTCAATGAACTCATCAATCAAATTTTCATTTAAAGTTTTTGATTAATTTATTTAATTTGAATCTGATCAATTGATATGACATTAAAAAATGTTAAACATTCAAATTTAAATTTAAATAGACGAATAACCTGACAATAACAATGCAATTTATTTCCAATAACCAAACAAAATAGTTACACTAAACATTAAAACCCTAACACAAATATCCAACAACTATGACACTCTGAAAAGTTAACCGAACACCATTCATGATGGAGTGACATATACATATACATATATATATATATATAATACAAAAAAAAAATGCTTTAAAATGAACTGGAATACCGTATTTTAAATATAAAATATTATGACATAAATTATGAGTGTGCTTTAAAAAATTATGAAAGAGTTGTCGTTGGCCGGTCCGAGACTGAGCTCTCACACCCAAATGGGTGCGACTCCATTGGCTGCGGGACTAGGCATAATCACGGTTTTATTTGAAATTGAATCGGACTAAATCATGTTGGAATCAGAGCTAGAATCGGACCAAAACCGTGAAAATGGGGACCTTGTATAATGGTTGTGATTTAAAAAAAAAAATGAAACCAAAACAGATATCGTCCAGCTTCGGTTCCAGAACCACAAAATATAAAAAGTTTATATAATATAATATATACACAATATTAATTTACATTAATATTAAAAAGTTAAATGATATTATTCATATTTTTTTCTACTCAAAATATTTGTTCACTGATAATGTAATGTTTTTTACAAAATTCGTGTCACTTGTTTGTACTCCATGAAATAATAATAAAATTGAAATACGATTTCATTATTTTTTTTTACATTTTATATTTTTTAAAAATTTTAAATATTTTATCACATTGCCCTTATATTAAAATTTATAAAAAAAAAAATAATTGAGTTTATTATATAAAACTAGAATTTTAAAGAATCGGAATTAAAATTGCTGTACAAAATTCAACTCTAGTTCACCGGTTTTTTTTGGACCAAAACCATTAGTTCCGAATCTAGGCGGGGACACGCATGAGTCCACCACCCCCATGTGGCCATATGTATAAATGTACAGTCTTTGTCCTAATTATAAAACAAACAAACTCATAATTCTTATTGATACCTGGCAAAGTGTTAATACACACACGTGTGGATTCTACGGGGTGTGAAAGTCTCGAATTTGGTAGATTGCCCGAGCATTACTCCATAACTCGGGTCGCGAGCCATGAGGGCGTGATTTTTGCGGACTTTGAAACATCAGGCATCATCGACGTGACCCGCGGAACGCACTCTCTAGGAAAGTAAGCTCAAATCAGAAGCCCCATGTGCATTGGGTGACCAACCTCCTATCTACTCCGAATGCTTCTTTGTCTTATTCAGCCTTACAAGTTACAATCATTGTGGGTTTGATGAGATCAATCCATTAATTACTATTTTTTGGAATTTGGTATGTGTAAGATACGGTAGACCACTGGGAAGAGTAAAATCCCAGACCACGTATTGATGCAAGTCAAGCATAGGTGATTTGATGCACCGGGCATTGAAATATTGCGTATAACCCCACCCCGCCCCCTTAGAGAGGGAGGGACCTTCAACGTGACCCAGACAGAGCTTAGGTTTTTCCCCCAATGTATTAACAGCTAGCATTCTCTCTAATATTAATCAAGAAATCATTGTAATTCCCTTCACTTTACTTTCGAAGTAGGAAACTGTTACAGGCTTTCAAATTTTAGTTGATTCAATGTGTTACTTGAGCACTGGCCACGACTGGTGAAAAAGCACGGCAGTGTTTGTTTTTGGCTTCGAATATGTGTTTTTGTGTGTGTTTCTTTTATAATGGTGTAAAATAGTAAAAAAATTAAAAAATATAAAATACCATAATAATTATAGTATGTATTTTAATTAAGAATGGCAATGGAGCATGGATGCCTCCCCATTCCCAATCCATTGTCAAAAACAATTTTCCATCTCGTTACCCAATAGGATTAACCCGTGGGGAAAATTTATATTTAAATTTAATTTATTAATAATATAATAATAATAATACTATTTTATACTATAATAACTAATTAACTAGTTTAGTGTAATAACAAATGAGTTTTAATCTTTGTACCGGTTTAAATGAAAACATTTATACTTATGTTTATTGTAATTAATTTTTTTTTCATATTTTATGACTTTTTATTGTTTAAAAAAATATTAATTTCGTGAGAAAGTGTATATTTTATCAAAATTAAAATGTATATTCGGTTCAAAATTAATTCTTTCTATAAAATTTTTCTTCTTTTACTTCGAACTAGAGTGATCTAATCGCTAATTTAGTTAATTAACTTTCAAATTAACTAAACTCTAAATTATATATAAATTTGAATTGTTTTATTTTATTTAAAATAATATATATTCTTATTAATTTATGATTTATTTTAATTAAATAATATATATTTCTATGTGTACAATAAATATAATTATATATTATTTAATTAATATAATAGTGAAATGGGGGTCGATTCTTTCATCTCCTGTCCCCATCTAAAAGTAAGGGGAAAAAAATCTCCCCTCATCTCATTTTTGTCCCGACTGGTTAAGTGTTCACAATTACCTGTTTTCATCATCCCTAATTTTAATGTGTGAGAAAAAAAAAAAAAATAATCAAAACAAACATTGTGCAAACTTTCGCCCCCTGAATCAAGAGGTTTTCTTTAAACCTTATTAGATAGTCAATATGAGACAGGTTGCATTTCAAGGAAATATTGCATGAAACTCCTTTAACTTTGTTTGGATTAAATTATGGGAAAAAAACTAGCACATAGTAAGAGAGGTAGATATATATATCATTGCTAAAACCCTTACCATCTACAACTAATTATTTATATTATCTATAAAATATATCATGACTCTATCTCCTATAATAATTAACTTTGATCGTTTTCATAAAATTTCTAAAATACTCCTCTTATCAAATATATTGAATTATTTGATAATTACTTTTAGCCTTAAATGTAACTGAATCGGAATAGCTTTATTTATTTATTTATTTATTTTGTCTTTTTCCTCTTCATTACTGTCCCTATATAATAAAAAATTAGTTTGATTGGACAGAAAAAACAAATGAACAAGTTTCTTCAATCAATCCAAAAAAGAGAGAATAAATTAAAGTTAAAAATCTCTCGCTTTTTTTTTTTTTTTTCAATTGAAATTTAGTTTCTTCTTTCATTTTTAATTACCTATAATTTTTTCTTTGTACTTTTTAAAAAATATAAATTAAATTTTTTTATTTTATTATTAAACCACTAAAAAATTTACTAGTTTTATATTTTATTGTAATTGATAAAATTATATAATTTTTTATATAACACACAAGTGCCCAAGTTTTATTAATATGTATATGATAACTGATTTTTTTGTTAAAATTGGTTAATAAGCAAGATATGAAAGCCCAAGAAAACACAATACCTTAAAATTAAGCTCCAAACTCAATTAAATTCGATGGATTTAGGCAGTCTTAAACCCATGGGCCAGATTCATTGACAGCTGCTGAGGTTTGCAGGTCTATCAGTCTCTCTGTGTGTATGTATAATGTTAACTACGCTTTCTTACCTTCTAAGTTAGTACAATTACAAACTATGTATCTCTTACTTTTAATATTAAAATGACCTCTCTTTTAAATTTAAAATATTTATTTTCTTAGGATTTTGAATGTAGTTTGATGACGCCATTTAAAAGTTTAACTTGTTTTTTTTAATTTACCCTTAACTTTCATTTTTTATTTTTTAAAACTTATTTATGGACAAGAATGCCCTTAAGAATATGTCCAATTTAGAGGGGCTTTATTAACAATAAATTAAGATTTTAAAGCAATTAATTATAATTTTAAAATAATAATATTATTATTTGAAGTTATTGAATTTAAATCTCTACATTATTTTATTTCTAATTCTCTATTTATATTGCCACATTGTTATGTTGTTATTAAACATTGTGATATTATCTATTCAAGTGCCACTTCGATTTATAATGAGACTTTACTTTTTTTTTTCAATTTATGCAATTTTCATTTTGGCTTTACATAGCTGATGAAGTTTAGAAGAACTAACAATAACATTTTTTGGATTTCCTCAACAATAAAATTATTCCACTATCCAAGTTACATAAATTACGACAACTTTGCAAAAATAGATTAAAATTTAAGGAAGGATAATTTGGTTTCTTTATACATTCTATTGGAAAGGTTTTGACATTTTAAATTTGAAGGGAACATCATCATAATATTAAAAGGAGAGAGATATAACTTATAATTGTGCTAACTTAGAAGAGAAGTTGGTGTCATTAACCCTATATATACGTATATCTATCGTCATTAATCAAGGTAAGCCCTAGCTCAACCCGTCGAGATAAATGGGCCCGGGCTTCCTTGGAAAATGAGAAGGCCACTAGTACCTCGAAAAAGCAAGAACTAATGGGCTAATAAACAGGTATTTATGTCACCTCTCCAATTTATTGGCCCAAATTGGCTCTCCAGTCTGTGGTCTCTTGTTCGCCTTATGCTTAACCCTAATTCCATATCACTCTCGGGAATTTAATATCAATTTCTCAAAGATAACGACAGAAATTCAATTTTTTTTTCCTCCATTTTTTCCATTCCTTTTTTTGTTTAAATACCGTCCACTCTTACTCCCCACCAAGCTATCGTCAATGCCCGATGTACAAATTTCCAGAACTAGAGCCAAATCTTTTTCTTTTTCTATTCATATTCTCAATTTCCCAATTAAAGCTTTCAAAATGATTCTTGGTGTAATTATATATCAGCGACGGTTCCTTTTATTGTGCTTATCTGGAGGTCATGTTCGTTGAATGATGTCCTAAGAATTACTGATATCCATGAAAGAAGAACGTTATTATATCTATGCCTGGTTTAATTAAGTTGCAGGTGTCTGTCTTTCTGATACTACAGAGGTGAAAAATGTTACGTCCATTTGTCCGTGAAACCGTAGATCTTCAGTTTATATCCTTTAGTTAAGACGTCTCTTAAACACTACTAAAATTTGAAACATATATTCCAACGCATTAAACCCTCTGGATATTTCCTTAAAATTATGCCAAGTTCCGGTTATCTACTTTACTTGATCTTTTAGAAACGGTGCTGATTTTGTAACCAGACCTATGGAAGACTTTTTGCTGTTGATGGCTGAAAACTGGTGGTACCCTTTTGATTTTACGATGTATTTTGATCCTCATCTCACTGATCTGATCTGCTGACGAAGAGCAAACAAACTACGTCGTCTGTGCGGTCAAAGACAGACTTGATGGTATGTAATTAGTTCACCAGCACCAGTTTGAGCGTAGTGATCATTTTTAAGTGTAAACACGGGTTCATTATATTTCCATGCTAATGTAATTTATATTTCAGCTATGGTATGGAAGTAGACTCATAAAAGATAGAAACGCAAACAAAAACTAATGCCTTCATTTCCTCATCACATTAACTAGAAATGAGCTGCTCACCCATTCCAACACAAACTAGAAAATAATACATCAGAAACTTTTAGCTTAATTTGTTAAAGAAACGCATAGAGCTATCGCGCACCCCATTTCAAAAACAACCAAGGTGATCACAATTACTCTTTTTACATAACATCATCAAATTTGCAGATCAAAGGGCAAAAAGACACTTTTTTTTAATTTTTTTATGTCTTTTTATAAGGAAGAGAGAAACTATCAGCAATAACTTGAGCACAATTATCGGAGCTGAAGAAGTCGCCGGAGATTATCAGTGGCTCCGGCGTCTATTTCGGCGGCCTCCGCGTTGCAGCTGAGTTTTGGCCTGAGAGAAAAAGTGGGCAAAGGCAAGCTGCTCGGTGGCGGAGAGATTGTAAACACCGCGGAACCCGAAAGCATGCCAACCTGATTTTCTAATTCTTTAGGCGCAGGGTTTAAACTGTTAGTATCGTTATAATTATTAGCTTTACTATGTACATTACCCGATGAGTTACCACGCAAAACTTTTGTAACATCCTTTGGCAGCTCTGTCGGATCGGGTCCCAAAGGACCAGTTGATGAAACAGTAGCATTCTCCGAAACTTTTTCAGGCGAGTTTTTGTCTTTCTTCTGACTCTTGGTGGGAGATTTTGATTTCTTGGGGGTGAAAGAAGAGTATCTGCTTCTGCTGCCGTTGTTGGGCTTTTTACTGGAAGAAGGGCAGGAGAAGCCTTGGATGGAGGCGCTCCTGAGGGGCCTGGCGGCGGGAAGGGGAAGGAGCGGTGGCTGGGATGATTGCTGAAGAGAGTACGGAGGAGGATAGGAGTGGGAAAGGAAAGAGTGTACTGGAGCTTGCAGAAGGCCTACTGCAGCGGAGGGCATAGAAATGAAGGGATAGTGTTGGAATTTCTTGGGGTTTCTGATATGGGATTTGTATGGAGAGACCGACTGATCTGAATATCCATGCGACAGAGCTGCCTCCATGAGAAATTCCTTCTTGTTTTTCAATAAAGAAAATAGAAAGATTTCAAGATGAAGGTGAAAATTAATTTGAGGCAATGATCTCAAATAAACAAGGATCAGCACCAACGAAGAAGACAAAATCCTGCAGCTCTTCTGGTAATAATCAACCTATATATACATATATGTATATCTATAGGAGTATTGCAAGAAGACACGTACAAAACACTATAAAAGCAAAAATCTGGGTGGCAGATAGAAGGAAGAGAAGAGCTATTATTGATGAATCATAGATCAAAAGTGGCTACAAATCATATATGTTTGTTTATATGTATTATGAACTGGAACCCAGATGGGGTTTTGAATTCAGTATGAAGAAAGCAACTTTCTTGAAGCAGCCCTTGCCTAGTGAATTATTTATAGGAGGAGAATCACCAGACTGCTTCATTTTTCAAATTATTATAATCACAATTGAGAAATGGTGGTCGCTTAGAATACAGATATTTTTAGCCACATTAACCGACAAGAGTAGACAGTCGGCGGAAGCGAGATTTCCGAGTCCTGACTTCTGATTCATCGAAGACTATATTAAACGGTGTAGGGCGGCAGCCGCCAAAGCCGTCTAGACCGTTGGATTACGCTATTTTTATAGCTATGCGTTTTCACGATTACGACCGTTGATTCTTCTGCTTGGGTTCCTCGACGTGTTTGGAAATTGATTTTTGCCCTAACGTGGAAGAGAATGGGTTAGGCAACTTGCTTACGTCAAAAATATAAACGTGCGGGGAAATGAACAGAAACTAATAAAAAAATCACTCGTAGGTTACTTTATTTTTTCGAGATTTTAGTTAAAAGTTAAGATCCCATGAAATTTTTGGCCGTGAGTAATAACAAAAGCAAATGTTGAGTATGATATATTAACACATTGTTTGGTAAATTCCAGGGGTGCACATAAACTGACGAACCAAGTTTGTACTCGCTCAACTTGGCTGTAAACTGTCTGTAAATCACTAATTCTAATTTTTAGTAAATCATAATAGTTTTAAAACATTAAAGCCCGCCACATTTAGATCTGGTGATGGATTTGCGATTTGCTTAATCTACAATTCAACTACTTGTATTAGTCTACTTATTTGTTTTAGTTTAAATTATAATTTTACTTTTCTGTTTTTTGGTTATAACTTATATATATGAATGAAAATTAACACTTTATTTATCAAATATGTTGGCTGATTGAAAGTGCACTTGTTCTCATAGTTAAGTCGATTTTTAATTTTTAAATCCCAATTATTTCACCCTTTATGTTCAAAATATTTTAACAAAATAACTTTGCTTTTATAAGTTTGATATAATGTGCCGCAAATAATTAATTAGTTAAAATTAAAGTTGAGTATTTTTAAATTTTTCATTGTTAATGTAAATTTCTGATTGAATTTATGAAATATAAAATTTATATGTGGAATTGATTATAAAAGAAATATGAAATTGAATGCAAATTAGATAAAAATGAATTTTAATTTTATTTAATTGATATAAATATTTCTTTTACATAATATACTCGTCAATAAAAAATATTTACATTTTACGCTATTAAAATGTTTCAACTTTAATTTTAAATCATGTGTATAAAATTTATAACCTCTCAAACTACCAAATAATATCAAACTGATCTACTTGAACTATTTAGTTTGGAAAATTTTATGACCTGTTGCATTTTAAATTTTTCTTAACCTATTTATATCAAGTTGAGTAGAATTTTTATTATTAAACCGTCCAAACCTAACCGTGCATGCCCCTATTAAATTCATACTTTTGCACGGCTTTGTTTTGTTGAGGTATTCTCGTCATCAACCATATTCTTTTCAATTAATAGTCACATATACCAAAATTATATTTATTTCTGTTCATCATATTGATTTCGTTATACGATTCATCAAGAGACCTTCCAGGAACAATTTGGAATAGTAATATAAAATAATTTGCCGTATATCCGTACTTTGGATTTTTTATTTTGTTGACGACTACATATTTAACTTTTTAAAACCCAATTAGACTGCCATGCATGCAAACAATTAAAGACGTGTGGGACAAAGTAACATATATATATATATATATATATGTGTGTGTGTGTGTGTGTGTGTGTGTGTGTGTGTGTGGCTGCTTTTATAAATGTGTCTAATCAAATGATGGGAAAAATTCGAATTTCATGCTGTGCATGCGTGTAATTGTTTGGCAGAGTTTGGAAAAAAATCTTGCACGTAAGTTGGTATATCAGTTTTAATTGACAAAGAGGCAAAGACCCGACAAATTTTGCTTTCTTTTTTACCTGTAGAAGAGGGCTGTGGGATGTATGATATCTGTGGGCGCGCGCGCTCTTGCAGTGGATGTCACGAGTCATGGCCAATGAAGTTTGTTTTGTTGCCCATTACAGTCCGTACGTTATGCAATCTACTCCACATTTAGCATTTCACGACATATATATAATTAGCAGCTACAAGCATGGAATTATTAATTAGATGGAAGCTCTAAGACTGGGGTTTTGATTTTGTAATATAATTTGGTAGGCGGATAGACAATTCATTGTTTGATTTAGGAAATACAAAGACTGTGTTTGTAGGCAAATTTTTATATATCAAAATCAATTCTGTCAAACCTATCTTACATCAGAACAATACATTTTATCTATTTCCCTTTCTTATATTTACACTTAAACTGCTCCTACATTTTATTCAGTCCAAACAAAATCAAAAAGTTGATTTGATTTGAGTGAAAGCAGGAAATTGAAGAGAAAACGTCTCTCGCTTTGTCTTCTAATTTTCGTTACACTACTATCCGCTAGCTATACGTAAATCGGTACTATGAATGCATTGGCCAACATATTTGATTTCGAACTTTCATGATACTGCTTGTAAGGTAAATGTGTTGCTATATATTAAATTTCAGCAATAGTTGTAAGGTAAATGTGTTGCTATATTTCGCACGTTTCATTTAAACATCTCCACAGCCACCAAATTAGACCACGTACAAAGTTGTGTGTGTGTGTGTGTATTTTAATTGTGGTGCACGTTAAGTTTGTCTGGGGATTCATTTTCTAGGTACTGCCATACTAATGTTTCTTTGCTTTCATTATTATAGGTTTTTTTAGTTCCCTTCCTCCTTGTTGTTGGCCGAGACTATCTATAAATAAATTATTAATTACCAGTTTTTGTGTGCAGGCTGAAGTCTCAAAAATATTCAATTTCAGTAAGAAATTAATAAATTCGAGTTCGACAAATTTATGGTCATATGATGAGTGTATAAATTCTAAATGATACCCTTAGAAAGGAAGCTGCTTCGATGATACTTAATTACGGTCGGTGCCCGTAACGTAATCACCTTATATTAATTAATTTTATTAAAATCCAATAATTAATTCTTCCTACTAAAGTAAAACAATAAAATCAAATCAGATATTTTGCATTTCGTCAACTCTTAACTCATCTCTTTATGTTAATTGATAATGTATGTTTGTATGTATGTCGTCTATCAAATAATTAACGTATGTGTCCTGTTTGATCAGTATATACCAGACATAATGCAGTGTACCAGATAAAGTTATTTTTTATAGGTTCTTCTAATACAATTGTTTGTTATAATATTATGAGGTTGTGTTGGCAATTAGTCTGCAGCTTGATCTGTCAAGAAACAACGAGAATAATAAATTTCCATTAGCTGTGCAATAATACTGGCTAGTCTATTAATTAATCCCTAGGGGTGTTAGTTGGATGGTGTATTGCTTGCATTTTAAATTTTGAATTTTTTGTTTCTAATGAGAGTGGATGGTTATTCAACATAAAAACAAAGAAAAAAAAAATAGAAAAATTGGGTTTAAATTAGTTTTCCGATTTTTTGCGCCGAGCTCATCCTTGTCAATTTACATATCACAGGCTCAAATTTTGGATAAAATCTTGTATTAGGAAATTTGGATACATATTTTGATAGTATTTTATGATTGAATTCTATTATCATTATATAAATTATTGCATTTTAAATAATACAAATAAAATTATTTAAAAATTAAAAATAAAGAAAGATCAAAAGAATTTGAAAAGAGAGGAAATTCGAGTGGAAACATAAATTAAAATAGCAAGTTAAAACAAAAGATCAAAAGAAAATAAAAGAAACAATAAAAGAATTTTAAAAAAGATAATTATGTAATTTTACATCATGCAACTACAAAGCCTTATTAGCTTAATAATATAGTATAGATATTAATTTAGCTATGATAACAATTTTCTCCTACTAGATCCTCATACATTTATGTCAATTATGGATTGTTTCAGAGTTTATACTTAACCAATTAGAATTCCAATATATTCAATTGCATCGTAAAATAAGAACACCAATCGCCGCAAAAACCAATCAAATAGAGAAATAATTGTGGTACGAGCTATCAATTTTGTTCTTCTTGATATAAAAATAATAATAGACACTCGATTATCCTATTGGCCAAATTAAACATAAATTAATCTGATAAAAAGAATGAAAAAAAAAAAAAAAAGACGTCCTTTAACATCATGAAAGCAAAAGGCTGTATGACGAACCTTTCTGTGGCTATAAAGGAAAAACACTAATTCGAATGTGAGGTGTAAAACTCAAATACAACGTTGGAAAAAGCAAGTACCAATCAATCGATACTGCCACTTTTGTCAATGGCAAACACGTTTATTTATATCCATCACTAAAGCTTTTATATCATAAAATCTAATATTAAATTTTGAATAGCATTAATATTAATTATTTTGAACGCCACAAATGCGAAGACTAAAGAGTAGTTGTAACCACTTAGACAACGCCCGGCACCGACTAATTGATCTCAGCCATTGGGACAAAGTTTAAAATATAAGATGTAACATAAGCATTTGGATGGTTGTGATCTGTGTTTGATGTCTATATTTGCCCAAAAAAAAAAAAAACCCACTAAAAATTAAATCAACAATACTATTATGTGTAAACGTCGAGTTGTTAATCAAACTGGACTAGTTAACATCTTTATCAAAGAATGCATTATGATGGCCTTTGACTTAGTTTATACTAGTATTAATGACACACTTATTATATGTGTAAATATTTTTGTAACTTAAAATTTTTTTATTAGTTATAACAAATTATAATAAAAAGATTTTCTTAAATTAAAAGTATATGAAAATTTTTTAAATAATAGGAGTGAATTGAAAGATATTGTAAATAGGAAAATAAGTATAGAAATATATTAAAGTATGATAGAAAAGGAATGAAGATTTTAACAATATACAACCAAATATAAATGTTATGGAAGAGAAATTGTTAAAACTTATAACGAATATTTTGTAAGTTCTTACAACTTAGGTGGTATTTGAGGAGGTTTATGAGAGAGCTCAGGCCTTGGTGGAGGCAAAATGAGTTCAAACTATTAATAGGAAAGAAAGGTGTGATATTTTGTAGTGACATCTTATGAAGTTAACTAGTAAAACACTTTACTCTTCTTTGTTTGGATGCAAATTACAGTGGGAGCGAATTTGGTACGAAAAGTTAAAGATAGATCTAAAACAAAGAATGGGATCAAAATAATTATTTAGTTTGGTGTTGTGTTCGAAAGCATAAATTTTGATGGAGAAAAATCCATGTAGATTTGCATCAAAACACAGCATTTTTAGTGAGGTGAAATGAAATGATTGTATACAGAAGATTTGAGAGCTTAACATAAGAAATGGAATCCGAGATGAACAGCTTCGAATAGACCCAATTAATTTGCCGCAGAGGTAGGGTTCAAGTTCACTGGATACAGTCTCACACGTGTGGTCTCCCACTTGTGAACAGTGTTTTAAAAATCAGATTGAGTCAGACGGTTCAACCGATTCGACCGGAAACTGGTTGGTTTTTTCAGTTCGATTAAGGTATAAAAATAAAACATGTATAGAATCGATCAAAATCGGTCAAAACAGGTTGGAACCGGTTAAAACCGGCTAAAAACAGGTTTTATCTAAAAAATTAAAAAAAAAAAAGAAATTTTTAGTAATTTTTTTTGAAAAAATTACAAAATAAATTTTCAAACTTTTTTCAAAATTTTTTTATAGTTACAACTCTTTAATATTAGTTAAATATATAATTTTTATTTTGACTTTTGTTTTTAATAATTTTTATTCTTTAATTTTTTTAATTAATATTTTGAAAATTAAATTATTGTATCTTAAAATTAAAATGGATCATATTAATTAATTTGTTTATTTTTCAAAACTATTTTTTCAATTTTATATTTTTAATCATTTTAAATTTAATATATTTTTTAATTTGTGTAATATTCAGAGAGATCAGAATCCTGAGACAATTCCAGTTATGGTCGTAGGTCTGAACTGTCAGGAGGGAGCCCGTTGTATCTAAGTTGCCAAACACGTGTCCCATCAGAACAGTACATAGTTTAAAAATGTGGGCAATGGGCCCATTCTATCCGTAATGTCTATAAGCTCCTTTTTATTACACTGAAGCGAGACTAAAGCCTAAAGAAGGCTGTATAAGCATGCATAGCCAGAAACCTTCCACACAATTATCCCACAACGTGGGCTGTTCCTTATTGGTTAAGCCTGTTTCTTTAGGCCCAATATGGGTTTCTGAAAGGCCAACCCGCGTATGACGAATAGCAACCATTTGCGGGACACTCCAAAGTCAAAATTAAAAAAATAAATAAAATATTACATTATATATATATTTCACAAAGTCAATGTGGAAGGTAATTTAGATTTCAAGTTTTCGAGCAGCAAGTAATCCTATATATTATATGTATTGTAAAAATTACAAGTTCATCAATTATTATTATATTGTTATGTTCCACGGCAAAGTGCTTAATTTACAAATATAGTTAGATAAAAAAAAAATGTGAATTACATTCATACCTCTTCAAATTTGATCAAATGACATCCAATCTCATCTAATTCACGAAACTATCATTTTGCCCTCTAAAAACATAAAAGCCCTTACATCCAGCCATCAAAGTATATAAAAAAACATTTATACCCTCATCTTTCTCTAGCAAAAAATGAAATTACTAAAATGCCTCTTTGTCTTGACATATAAAAAAGAGTGATTTACATCAAGACCCCTAAAATTAAACTAAATTACGTCCAAACCCCCTTTTGTTTCTCTCAATTTCATTATTTAAATTTCATAGTTAATTTTTGTTTTTTTTTTTTTCTCTCTCTTCTGATCTTGCCCTCTTTCATCTAGTTTAAAGTAGCTCACAATTTGGTCAATTAATCAAACTAAATTAAAATCAAAATTTTGATACATATCAATTATGAAATTGAAACTGAAACTTAGTTTACATTGAATACCATACTGAAATTTTGATTTGGTATTTGGTATAATAATTTTTAAAAATTTAATCTTTAGTTTGGTTTTGGTATTTGGGTTAGAAACACCATGTCAAACTAAAAACCAAATTTTATTTTTATTTTTAATTTGTATCATATGTTTAGTTATTTTTCATAAGTTATTATATATTTATGATTTAATTTTCTACATATTATTTTTAAAATTTAAAAATTTTATAATTGTAATTAAACCCATTTAGTTATTATTATATATTGAAAATAAAAATTGATAAAAATAAATTGAAAAAAGAAAAAAAGAATAAATTTTTTCAAGAAAAGAACAAAAGTTATTACATATATTACACAAAAGGTCCTTTTGATATATAGATCACATTACAACTAGATCCAAATGTATTATGGTCCATGAATTCAATCAACTGATTTAACTATAGGACTTTTTTGGTATTTTACTCAAAAATTTCTCTAGAAACCCAAAAGGAGACCGTTCAAATTTTTAGAAGAAATTTGGTAGTTTTGTAAATTAGAAGTGGTAGCATGTAATTTGACCAAATCCAGAGGGCTATGTTTTTTCTTACTATTAATCACAATTGAAAAATCTTACAAATTAAATATTTTAGTATACAAATTTTATTCAAATTTAAATTTAAAATTTTTCTTTTTCTATCTTTTATAATTAACTAATAATTTTTCAATCATTATACTTATTTATAATCAAATCAACATTATTTCTATAAATCTATTTATATATTTTTTATTTTATAAATTTATGTATTAATACGTCGTTCAATTATTTTATGTATATATATATATATATATATATACACACACACACACAATATTGTTTCGACTTCAGTGATAATAAGATTATTGTTTCTCCTAGAAGACAAATGAAGCAGACCTACGCGAAGGTACGCGTGAGTAGTGACGGAGGAGTTAATAGTGACATTTGGAGACCCACAACTGTTGCTGCACTCAAAAATCTGGGAGCAGAAATTGACGTCCCACCCTCTTCGCTGCCCTCTTCGCCTCCACAAAATTTGGCTGGACAGAATCATCAACGTCAGATTAGGAGGACCACGTTTAACTATGATAATCACTCCAACTGCTTATCTTGATTTATGTTCACTAAAAGTGGGTCAAGAGGTATTGAATGGCTTACCTTATTTTTGCTCCTGTTGGTGATAAGTTTGGTTGTGGCTAACTAATTAAAAAAACAATGCTATGGTTGCTTCTTTCATGTAAATGAGAAACGCTGTTAAGATTCGAAGACATTAGAGATGCTGTGACCACGGAATAAGAAGCTTTGTTGGTCAAGAAAGGCCTCAGGTGTGACGACCCCAGCATATTAGATGTTGCCCACCTTTGAACGATGATCGCTTTAAATTTAATTACTATGCGAACGCGTTGATGGATGAAACCGAGTGACGTCTCACGAGCAATTTTAAGATTAAGAATTGGGGATAAATTTGCTATAATGAAATTTAATCTTATTATTGTTGTTGTTGTTGTTTTTGTCATGTATATTTCTTTCTTTTAATGATTTGTTTTGGTGGAGTTACCAATAAAATGTGCAGGTTATATTTGTGCACCTATAAAATGAGTTTGGACAAGAAAAAGCCCTCTAATAAATTATTGTTGAAACAACTATTCCCTAGTAGATGATACATGTGTAAATTCAGAGCTGTACTCCCACACTCCATGGACCCAAAGGACAAGTCCCCATAATCTCAATATGACGACGAAGAAGAGATCTTGCTGACAATTTAAAATCATATAAATTTTTATCAACGTTGTGTACCATCAGTATTCTATGCAAGTCAGGTATCTTGAAATTCTAACGAGAGTGTCTATGGAGGAAACAAATTGCACTCCTGTGGAGAGTAGACAACTGCATGTGTTTATCCTTTTCATATGCTTATCCTGTGAACATAGAAGCCTTGAAATGATATTTTTATCTTTATCCACCTCACCCACCAATCTGAAACCCTTCCCACCATCATCAATTCATGTTGCTGCTCTGTGATGTAACTATTATCCGTCATTTTTTGGTTCTTATCTCTTAGCCCCAAACCTTGACAACACACCTAATATCAGACAACAATAACAGCCATAAGCCACAAAATACTTATTAAGAACATAAATCACATCTCTTTTTTTTTTTTTTTTTTCAGTTTCCTCTATTCCATAAAGATAAAAGTGCCGTTTTGCAACATTGTTCTCGTAAACTTCGGAAACGATGTTCCTTTAATCCTAAAGCCTGATTAGGCAAATATTATTGATTCTCGAGGCCCCATTTTGTCCAATTGAATCAAAGGGGTGTTTTTCCCCTCTTGGGGACCCACGTGGCAAATGCCCAATCATGGGGACGTTATGGTGCGTCACTCCAGTCTGACGACATGCATTCCCCTTCACGCGCTGGAATGCTTTGAGAAGGCCGTTAAGGGTGGATCTAAATGGGGTCGATCATTGCAAAGATTAGCCGAGCATTAATGCTTCTTTTATTGTTCTCTTCTAACCGGTTGTGATATTTTATCTCATACACTTGCGAATTTCACTCACTTCTAGTGTCTCTGAAACTTCTTTTTTCTGTTTGGTCTACGGGTTTTCTTGCATAAAAATCTCTGGTTTGTTGTTATAACTTTTATGGAGTTAGGTGGTTCTTTAACTGGATTTCTTTTCTTGATCAAGATTTCAGTACGTATTTTTCCTGAAATGGAAACTTGAAGGCGCTTTTCTCTGATTATTCTATCTTTCCTCTTTTCTGTTAACTTCTTGAAATTGGCGCGGTGATTTGGAAGAAAAACCGTAAATAAATGGGTATTATAAGCTCAGTGTTGGGGGTTTTTGGGTTGGGGCTGGGGCTGCTTGTGATCGGACTGTAGACATACAAATTTTATTTACTAATTAAATTATAACATGTAAAAAATATGACATTAAATTAATTTTTATTTATTTAAAAATTTAAATAAATATAATTTTAAAAATAAATAAATAAATAATTAATATTTTTATTGGTCAATCAAATGGTAGTAAGTGGCAGAATTCTTTTAAAAGTCTAAGGGATGAAAACTCTAAGTGGCAGAATCTTGTTAAAAGTTTGAGGAATGAAGACTGTATTAAATTGTTAGATGTGAGCCAAACTTTGATGACTAATGAAATCGTGCCGCTGGTGCAACTACTCTATCTTTTCTACAACTATAAATAGTGGTCAGACTTCACAAAAAAGAGGACAGAAGTTAGAAAGTGAAGTAGCTAAAGACTTGAAGCTCCTCAAATTCTCTCTGGAATTCCTAAGAACATTCAAAGTGTTTTTTTGTCAAATTCAAGAAATTCGTCATGTTCTTCGCCGAATTCAAAGAATTTCATCGTGTTCTTCACCAAATTCAAAGAAGTTCGTTGGATTCTTCGTCAAATTCAAAAAAGTTCGTCGTATTCTTCACCAAATTCAAGACATTTTTCGTCAAAATCCTTAAATCTAGCGTTTGATCCAAGATCGTGGTACTAAATCTTAAGATCAGCATTGCTGAGTACCTAACAACCCTTAAGAAAGATCTAGTACAAGCCATTTCTTTGAAGATTGTTCAAATTTCAAGCCAAACGTTCTTAAAGGAAGAATTAGAGGATTAAAGTTAGAGAGTAGGACCCACAAAATTCAATTTGATCCAAATTATTCTATTTTGCACCAAGTTTTCTTATTATTCAAGAATTTTATCCTACACGGATACTTTCTATTCATCTATTATCAACCTGTTGATGTGCAGGTATGTTTTCTCCCTTTTATCTTTTTTCTTCCGTGTTTATGTTTTATAACATTCTCCTTTTCCAGTCATGTTTTGATTCTTGTAATTGTGTATCTTGAGGTTGTTGCTTTATTTTCATGTCTTTGTTTTCATGAATTTGTTCATGGATACCAAAATTGGCTTTTGATGTGTTGTTGATGGAATTGTAATTAAGCTGTATAATTTTAAAGAAGAATTTATGCTGAATTTATATGTTATAGTATGGGGTTTTTCAAAAGATTATCCCATAAACAGCCTCTGTATTGAAGCAGATTTCGAGTTAAAGATTATTGTGTCTATTTTGATCACATTTTATATGGAAAGAACTGACTGGTGTTATATGCTCCAGAAAAACATGTCATTTATTCTTTAAAAAATTCTAGCCCTTGGAGAAAGACCAAATAGGACAGATGTTGTAAAGCGTGTTTTGTTTGGTTCAAGGGCTTGAAGCCAATTGAGATCAAACAATACAGGAAAGTGACTTTTAAACTTTAGGAAGATCACCTTGGAGTTTCCAGCTTTGAAGCTTCGATTAAATTTCAGTGTTTTTGTCCTCTTTATTGATTATTCCTCGTTAATAAAATTTCACTTTCAAAAAATAAATTAAAAAGACGAGAGAGAGAGAGAGAGAGAGAGAGAGAGAGAGAGAGAGAGAGAGAGAGAGAGAGAGAGAGAGAGTCTGTTTAAAATCAGGAAAGACGAAAAACAAATTTTTTGAATAGTAATTAAGGATCTAAATCATAATGTAATGGTGTTGCACAGCCAACTTTTGCTTGCTTTTTGCTTGCAATAAGCTCAGATTTCCCTAATTGTCTTCTTCCAGCAAAGACAATATGATCAGTTCATTTTCAAATTTTTTGAATGCACTCTCGACAGGATCCTGAAATTGTCCGTTAGTTGAGAAAAGTTCTAAAAGCCTCCAACAGCTGCTCCTAAAAATACCCATTTAGGTTAAAAATCCAGATTATGATCGGGTGAGTTCCATCGTATGGTGCCCTGGGGAAACTTTCAACAGTCTCTAAATATATATCTCTGCAAGTTGATTGCCTAAACAAATTCATTGAATATATGTGGCCTTTTTTAGATAAGGTATGTTTATGGAATGATGTAGCTACAATTTTGGATTTATGATGGAACATTTGTTAAAGTTTGTGGCTATTTATATACCAAGAGTCATCCATTTCAACCAACAAGAATAAGCCAAAGATTGTGACCAATCGGGTGCAGGGGTAAGTGCATCTAAATATGATCAATCGAGTGTAGGGATATGTGCCTCCAAACTTGGTCAATCAGGTGTAAGGGTAGGTGTCTCCATTCTTAGCCAATTAGATGTAGAGGTAGGTGCATCCAAACGTGGCCAATTGGGTGCAAAGCTTTTAACTATAAATAGTGAAGGTTTTCATAAGCTTCCGCATGAGTTCAAATTCAAGAATTGAGTGTGTGAATGTGTATAAAAAGAGTGTTCCATTGGAGGTTGCTTTTTAGAGAGTTCAAGTTCCTTCCTTACTTTATTATTTGTTTTCTTTCTTTTGTGTATTATACACACTTAAATATAAAGTGCCACATTTTTAAAAGCTCTTTTTTGTTTTTCGAGTCCATTTCTCCCAATAAAGTGGTATCAGAGCCGAGGTTTTGTCATTTTTTTTTATTTAAAGAGCAATGAAGGAATCAACCACCACCATGATCAAGTTAAATCCTAGCAACCATACTATTTGGAAGCCTTAAATGGAGGACCACTTGATCATACGAGACCTGTGGAATCCAGTGCTTAGAGACGCTGCAAAACTCAAAAGTAAGTCCGATGCGTAGTGGGAGAGGATGCACAGAAAAACAGTAGGCCAAATTCGTACTTGGATTGATCAAAGTGTTTTCAATCATATTTCTAAAGAAACAAGGGCTAATGTTTTGTGGACGAAACTTGAAACAATGTATGAAAGGAAACATGGTTTAAACAAAACTTCACAGTTAAAAAAATTGCTCGTTTTCGTTATAAAAAGGGCTCCAGTATGTTGGAGCATTTAAATGATTTTCAAGGGTTAATTAATTATTGTACAACCTTGAAATTAAATTTGGATGATGAAGTTCAAACTCTTTTGTTGTTTAGTTCACTACTTGATAGTTGATAAACCTTATTTGTTACTATTTCTAACTCTACTCCAAACTGAGTTTTGACTTTGGATATGGTGAAGGAAGCCCTACTCAATGAAGAAATAAGGAGAAAAGAGCTTGGACAAGAAGTTGAAAGTCGGGCCTTGATTTTTAAAAGATATAGAAGACATGGACGAAACCAAAGTCGAGGACCAAATTAAAGAATATGACACTCAAAGGGTAAGTCTATTAATAGAAAAGAAGTTGAATACTTTTACTATAAAAGGAAAGGCCACATCAAGAGGGATTATTGGAATTGGAAACGAGATTTTAACAAAGGAAAAGAGGGTAAAAAAAGCGAGAGAACATGCTCGATGAAACAACAGCTATAGTTTCAAATGGAGATGTGATAATTGTAAGTGATGAAAATTCCTTGAATTTTATCTTTCAATATTACTCTTGGATGGTTAACTCGGGGGCTTCCTATCATGTTACTCCACATGAGAAGTTCTTCTTTTTTTACCATTGTGTAGAAAATAACTTTATAAAAATAGGTGATAGTGTAAAATTCATGGTTTTGGTGATGTTTTAATAATTACTGCCTTGGGATGCAAATTAAAACTGAAAGATGTGAGGCATCTACCGGACCTAAGGTTGAATTTAATTTCTTCAGGACAGTTGGACAGTAAAGGATTCTCCAGTTATTTTATTAGTAGAATTTGAAAGTTAACAAAAGGCAATCTGATTATTGACAAAGGAAGAAAAGTAAATACCCTTTATATTACTGATGCAAAAATTGATAGTAATGCTTCTGCAGTGGTGGAATCATCAATAGAGCTGTGGTACAAAAAGTTGGGACATATAAGTGAAAAAGGTATATCAATTTTGACTAAAACTAATTATTTGTCAAAATTTGAAAAATTGGATTTCATTCCTTGTACCGATTGTATAAAAGAGAAACAACAAAGAATTACTTTCAAAAATTATCTCCCTACAAAGAAAGAAAAACCTCTTGAGCTTGTACACACTAATGTTTGTCAAATGAATCTTGGTGGTACTTTGTATTGGTGACTTTTATTGATAATTTTTCTAGAAAGTTTGGTTCTATGCATTAAAATCAAAGGATCAAGTTTTGGAGTCTTTCAAAAATTTTTATAAAAGGATTGAACGAGAAATAAGCTTTAAATTAAAATGTGTTTGAGCTGATAACAGTGGAGAATATCGAGGACCATTCGAAAAATATTATAATAGCCATAGGATCCGATTGGAGAAAATTGTTCCAAAGACCCTGCAGCAAAACGACGTTGCTGAAAGAATGAATTGGACCATTACTGAAAGGATTCAAACTATTATGTCAATTTTTGGTGGAAATACCACAGTTATTCTTTTGAATCTTCTATCTCAATATTTATGTAACAACTGAATGCCAGATATATCAATTTTCTGGTCTGTGTAATGTTTTTTCATTTACTTATCTTGTAGCCTCATGTCGACTTTGGAGTAAAGGTGCGAGGAGCTGATGCTATGTCCATTCCTGGGGTGTATAGAATTGTGCAGGTAATATGCTATTTTAGTTTCTGGCTTGACTGTTGGCTGCTTGATTACTGCTTCTATTTCTTTGGTGAGCTTTTTCCACTTTGGAGTTATTGAGATTTGAATTTTAGTTTTGGGTCTTCATAGATTTGATGCTTCTTCAGGAACTTATCAAAGATCAGGTTGCGAATATGTATTTATGGCCTAAAAGACTTGAGGTTCAGATAATGGATCCTGCAAAGTAAGTTTGGATGTGTGCCTTTTATGAAAGGACACACAACTTCAGCAACTTCTTCAATTTCTGATCAGATTTTGCTTTCGAAATTGACAGAACAACAAAGAAACCCGTTGGAATTCTTCATGTTAATGTTGTCAAAGCAACGAAACTCAAGAAGAAAGATCTTTACGGGCATCTGACTCGTATGTGAAGAAAAATCTCACAGAAGACAAACTCCCATACAAGAAAACAACAGTCAAATATAAAAACTTGAACCCTGAATGGAACGAGGAATTCACTTTTGTTGTTAAGGACCCTGAAGCTCAAGTTTTAGAGCTCTCCGTTTATGACTGGGAACAGGTATATTGTCTCTTATTCATACTTAAGATAATGGTACCCCGATCTTAGACTTGTTTGATCTTGTCATGCTAATATGTACTTACCTCTTTTCTTGGCATTTCATACACCAATTGCATTTGTTTAGGTTGGGTCACATGACAAGATGGGGTTGAATATAATCCTGTTAAAAGATCTGACTCCTGATGAGCCAAAAACTATGACTCTTGATCTTCTAAAGAATCTGGATCCAGATGATGCTCAGAATGAAAAGTCACGGGGACAGCTTGTAGTTGAAGTCAATTACAAACCTTACAAGGACAATGAACTGCCAACCAATGTTGAAGGCTTGGATGTAGTACAGAAGGCGCCCGAAGGAACGCCTGAAGATGGTGGGTTGCTTGTCATTGTAGTTCACGAAGCTCAAGATTTGGAAGGGAAGAACCACACTAATCCATGTGTACGCCTCCTGTTTCGTGGGCAGGAAAGGAAAACTAAGGTAAGCATTGTTGAAGAGCTGCAACTATTTGAGGTGTTTAGGTGTTAATTATGTATTTGGCAGGTTGTGAAGAAAAACAGAGATCCAAGATGAGACGAGGAGTTTCAGTTCATGCTGGATGAGCTGCCTGCCAATGCCAGGGTTCATGTTGAAGTATTTAGTACTTCAAAGATATCAAAGAGGAATCTATTGCACTCCAAGGTACCACGTCAACATGCAGCAGCTTTCAGTTCTGCATTGTATCTATACTTGTATTCCCATAAACATACATACGTTGCATGAACCAATAACAACTTTCTTCTTGTCTTCTTCCAGTGTAAATACTCTTCTCTGATCCGCAGTTCAAGTAGCTGTTCTCTGACCCCCTTTTTTTCTGTTGTAGGAGACTCTGGCTATGTGGATATATACCCGTCTGATGTTGTGAACGGCAAAAGGATCAATGAGAGGTACCACCTTATTGACTCAAAGAATGGTAGGATTCAGATTGAGATTCAGTGGAGAACTGCATCTTGATGGTCTTGCCAACCTGATGCACCACTTTTGTGAGCAATGATACGCAGCTATGAATGTTTCATTGTAGGTACGGTTTCTGTTTATGTAAACAAGACGTTACCTGGCATTTTGTTGATTTAGTATGATGGGAAGTTGTCTGTTTTTTGCCCTTTCCTGCAGAACATTAATTGCAATTCTTCATCTAATTTCTTGGCTGGTGTGATGGTAAAGAAAAATATGAGCGATGACGTTACTTTTCAGCATTGGTAAACCGAAGAGATAGGTATGATCATCTCAGTTTCCTTCTCCAGAAAACTATGTCCAGAGGTTGATAACGTGTCATGTGATGTAACATCCTACAGAACTATAAAAAATTGTTGGATGATAGGAACCTGAGATTCTTCAAGGTTAATCAACAGTAATCTACTGGGAGTCCAAAGTAAAATTCATTGATTGCTCACCCAAAAACTAGACTAGCTGATGCTCCATTCCCAATTTGCAACCTCTTGTGGGTAAAACGCCGTCGTTACAGATTGCATCTTCATCCGGCGGTCCACAATCATTTTACAAGCCTAAACCAACAAAACTATAACAGATCCTACATCTATTAATTTGTCATTTTTTGGGGCAACAAGCCTGATAGATAGCTCCAAGCACTTCAAAGCCCAATCTGAATACAGGCCAGATTGCCCAAATTCTAACTAAGATTTATAATCTTATTCTACGCTAACTGATGATGAATGAGAAAAGTGTCATTCTCTAAGTTTGACGGAAATGACCACGTAGACGTATATGTGCGGTCGTGCTCATTGGAGTCACCAAGTCCACCCCCACCCCACCCCCCTCCCCCCACCTGCGGGCCCTATTTTGTTGCATATAACCAGTTTTATGCACAACTTTGCGTCAACCGCGGATTTAATAATGTTTAGTCATAAATTGTAAGGTCAAAGAAACCATCACATTTGTTAGTCATACTCTGGCATCAATCAATCTCTGACCTTAAATAAAGTGGACCACGCTGTACTCGGTTTAGCACTCTTGTGCAACTAGGCGTTGTGACTTGTGAATTCAACACTTTCACATTTAATTTGAATTACATGGGGCCCAGAAATGGGAAGGGCCCTTTCCAATAGCAAACGTTTAAGGCCTTGTTCAGTTGGGCCACCACATGAGTTATTACCCAAATTTATATTAAATTAAACTTTGGCTTGTAGGCATGAGTATAAATAACATCATCATTTTTTACCCGATTAGCTTTTAAGAAGGGATGTCTCATTCTGTCAAATGCATATGTCTCACTCTATTTACTGATTTATTTCGAGTTTAAATCTAATATGATGAAGAATATATTAGGTTGGATAAAGTGGCATATCACACATAATATCTCAAAGTAAATGAGATCTATATGTTTTTAATGAAAAAGGTGTCCATATACGTGCCTACCATGAGGGACCATCATAATAATTAAGAAACCGAGTCAAATGAACTTTCATGGCAACACACATGTTCTGACTGATTGTGTGAGCTAATAATAACTAGGATGGGACATTTACTGACTCATCCATGTTACTAGAAAATTCATGTCTTCTCCACTCCTCGAAATGGATTTTCTAGTCATGATTACGTAGTCAATGCAGATAATAAAAGATTAATAAAAATAATCATTAGGTGAAAGTTGTTGCAAATGGTGAACCGCACAAACTCTTCTGACCTAATTCAGTTTGACCACGGAACAAAGACACAAGTGCTGTTCGAACACAACAACATGAAACAAAAAATTAGTAACATTAGTTAAATAAACGAAGCCCTCTGAAAAAAGGTGGGCCTTGCTTTGGTCAAGTTTATGAGCCATTAATCCTTTTTGTTCTTATATACACATATATATATATATATATATACTATTTATATTATTTTATTTTATATATTTTTTTAACAGACGTCAATTTTCATATGCTTATTTCTAAGACACTTATGTTAAAAAATAATACTGGCTTGAAAAGTAATAGTCATCTCATACACAAAAACAAAACACAACATATGGGTTCTGTTTTCAACAAATAGGAATAAACCCGATTTTTGGTTCTATATTTGCTCAACGATGCTTCAAGTTATTTATCTTCAAAAGCAAAAGAAGAGAAGGGCTAAAAGATTTAATTGTACTCAGATGTAAGCAATATGGCGGTATAATAATTTTTTTTTTAAAAAAAGAATATCCATACCGTATGTCCATTCTTGCACATATTATATCTATTTCAGGATTGTCCTTATCTACAAATCCTTAACAGTCAAAGGATACTTCTCAAAGGTTCGACTTTTCAGAAAAAGTAACTTAATTGTACCTTACTTTCAACACTTTCCCTTTTAACTTCTAAATAAAATAAGCAAAAAATGACTCCAAATAAAAAGAAAATGTAAAGGACACTTCAAAATTCTCAACAAAACACACGTGAGCACGTTGGTTGTCATGCTCTTTGCAATCTACAACCATCCAACCACCATTTAGATTAAAGAATAAAGGTCTTCTAACAAGATAAAATTCATAAATATGGTCACAACAATTATGCATATCTTTTGCACATTTTTAGGGTAGAAAATCACACGTGTCATCCACGTGACATGACATGTCATAAGGTGGGACCATCCACACACACACGTATTATATTCTCGTTTTCAGGGTGGACCATTTTGCTCCCTTTCTTTTCTTCAAAAGTCCTTATACGAATGCCCAAACCCCAAAACTATTGATTTTGACACCTTTGCTTCAACTCTTGTTGCCCTCTTGTCACACCATCCCCAACCCCACTTCCTGACCCATACCCGCGATCCTTGTTGGGTAGGACCTTCTTCCAACAAGGTTATGTGATACACTATCAATTGTTTTGAATTGCTTATGTGTTCATTTTGATTTTATTTATTCAATTTGAATCAAAGTCATCAGATGATTTCATTTTAAATTACTTGTGTAAGGACCACGGCACGGCTCCATACCCGGCCCGTTACAGGGCGGGCGGGCGGGCGGGTTGACTTGGAGGGATCCACACGCGTTGCACGTGTTACATGCCCACTCGTGAACTAAAACAGACCAACAGGCAGCGAATTTTCTTCCGAAAACAAATAAATAAAATGCAAAACAAAAAACAGTAAAGTATGTCAAATTTCAGAAAGTAAACACGGAAAATTCAGCAAGGGAAGGCGAAGAACAACAAAACAGTAAAGAGTCTCCGTGAGCAAAATTTTTGTCCTATTTTTTCAGTTTTTTTGTTTGTTGTTTTCTGTTTCAGCTGTGGAGGGACAGGAATTGGGGTTTAAAGATAGTACGTTTGAAGCAATTGAATTTAAGTTAAGAAGCAGGAGACCTTGGAATTGGAAAGCTTGTCCAAGTATTGGAAAGCGGTAAGAAACCTCACTTCTTTCCTTTCCAAATTCTTTTGATGTATATTTTTTCTGGGTTAAACGTTTTTTAATTTGATTTTTCATGCATTGATTGCATTAATCTTAAATAAATATCGACCATTTAGATCCTAATAATTGCGGTAATATGCAGAACTTATGCGTTTGAACACGTTAATTCTTGACGCGAAGTTAAGAAAGATGGTAATCTGGGGTTTCGGTTAAGGGTTATTTGCTTCATATGTTGTATGTATATGTTTTAGGATTTTGTATCTGTTTCTTTTCGTCTGACAGAAAGTTTTTGGTAGTGCGATATGCCTAGATTTGGTTCTTTTGGCCGTAAGTTTAGGCCAAATGGTTCTTTTGGAATGGCGCGGTGAATTCAATTCCTTTTGTTGATTGGATCCGTTTTCTATACTGGAATATTTCATCGATTGGATTACGCGTTATTGCTTGTTTACTAGTTCTTCTGAATTTTTATTCCTTCCACGAAAGTCCCTCAGTGGTTTATCTTGAAGTAAATGCAGCTTGCTGTTCTTGATGAACTGGGCATTTCTGACGTGGTAAATTGCTACTACTGAATCATTTATGGTTTCTTATTTGCTTATTTCCGGCTAGACAAACATTAGAAGAAACTTTGTTTAGATTAGATTGTTACCATGTTCTAGGAACGGTTCCATCCACCGGAATTACCTCTGTGTAGAATTTTTTTTCTAACATTACTTTGTGCTAGGCCTGCCACCTACGTTCATAGATTGTTTTATTTATAACAGTAGCAGCATGTAAATGGTTCTTCTAGCAATGACACCAGTAATTTACTGTTCCTCATCATGTAGATGTATCTTAAACAAGTATATGTTTCAATTATCTTGAATATGGAGACCAGATGGCGATCCAACGTGGGGTGTTATAATTTTTGAAGCTTATTATCTTTGCAATTCCTGTCTTTCAATTAGCAGATGGGGATCAATGAAAGAAAATAAATGCTCTATTTATTATCTTTCACCGATCATCCCAACTCTTTTATGGGAAGCCAAGTCCCATCTCTTTCTCAAGCTTAAATCAATTATCATTACTTCCTCACCATATTGTCTTGATTCCAATTCCATATGTTCTTTATAGTGCTACCACCTTTAATGACTGATGACTAATGGTACAGTTATGTCTTTGACCTTTTTTAGGATAAATTTTGCCAGGGTGAGAACTGAGATGATGCATGGAAATACAATAGTCAATTACATTCCTAACTTCTGAGAGATTATGACACTTGACAATTTTTTCACCTTGACTGAGATGAATAATGGGCTTACAACCCCTTCTCAAGTCAGGGAACTCATGGCTGTTATGCAGCAAGGGAGCAATTCTATTGTGAAGAATGCTGCCAAATCGATGAGGCAGTGGTCTGCAGTTGCTAGTGCTATAGCTGCCACTGAGAACAAGGATTGTCTTGATCTTTTCATTCAGTTAGACGGCCTTCACTTTATCTCGAAGTGGTTGAAAGATGCCATGAAATTCAGCAATGACAAAGTTGACAGCCTTGTGGAAGAATCCATTACTCATTTGCTGCGAGCACTTGAAAAACTGCAAGTGGACTATGGAAAACTGGTTGGTTCTGAAATTTGGGCAACTGTCCAGGATCTCTTTGTCCACAACAGCTTGAAGGTTCAAGATAAAGCTCGGATGCTGTTTGAAAGCTGGAAAGCAAAGAGAGGTTGTGATGGATCGCTATCAGATATCAAGAAATCCAAAACTTTTACTGATGATGAGTCTGGAAAATATGCTGATACACAGAGAGGTATAAAACGTGCAGAATCTTCTCTGGGAGATGATTCTATGTCAAGGCAAACTTCTGCCAAAGAAAAGATCCATGAAATAACAAGAGATGATCCAGTGCTTTCTACAGATTCTGATTCTGTTCATGAGGGCCAAGTTGAGACTGCACGCAATTTGGACCAGACCTTAGATCTCCCAATTGTGGAGAGACCTTTAGATCATGTAAGCTTGCGTTCCTTGCCAGAGTCTACCATGAAGCCCCCATGTCATTCTGATGGCACTGCTGTTGAGCCATGTAGTCCTGCTGTTTCTAAGTTAGATACTATTGACACTCATACAGAGTTTCACAACTCGGAGTCTCCTAGTAATAAAAAGCTGTCCCCAAAAATTGAAATTTCATCAGATAAATTAGGCTTGGTTGAAGAATTGAAGACATCAGAAGGCAGACATTTTACTTCAAGTCCTGATGCTGTTGATGAAATGAAACCTGAAAGTGAAGTCAGTTCACATAAAAACTCTACAGCTGGGGACAAAAGTTCACGTGATGAATGTTTATCTTGTGTTAATTCAATGACAATTGACTCTGATGGAAAGGCTGCTATTGATAGTGATGATTTTACCTGTCGGTTGCAAAATGCTTCCAGCAGTGAGAAGAGTTGGGGAAATACAAAGGATTTGGGGACATTATTTTCGGGGATTGAAGATGATGGAAAGGGGAAAGCCCTTGGCCAAAATTTAAATGGCCATAATCTCTCAAGTAATTACACTTTTGGCAAGAAACATATGGCCAGGGAACCTGATCAGGCTGGCAAGAAGTCTGGTGTGGAAATAGATTATGGAATTGTAGATCCGCTAGAAGTTGCTAGGCTTGTGGCCATAGAAGTGGAAAGAGAAATTGTAGATTACAGAGAACAGAGTTGCAGTTCTTCGGAGAAACTACCCGAAGATATACGGCAGCCCCATAGCCCAAACTCTGTGAGTGAAAAACAATCCCATGCCAGTGAGGGCTCAGCTAAGGAAGTGGCGGATGACCAAAATTTGTCAGACAAATCTTCTCCAATGCAGCAAGAATCCCCGACTAGCTCTGGAAACCTAGATGGTGAGCAGACAAGTGGCACACAAGGCATTGCATCCCCTAAGGTCAGTGTTGCCGCTCAAGAAGCAGCCAACTCAGAGAAAGGCTTTTATCTTTTTGATCTGAATCAAAAAGTTTGTCCAGAAGATGTTGATCATCCTGAAAACCAAAATTCAACCCCAATTTCAGTTGTGTCTGCTTCAAGAGCAGCAGCAGCTCCTGGACTGCCTGGTGCTTCTTTACCGTTTGAGGGGAATTTTCACTGGAAAGGTTCTGCAGCAACAAGTGCGTTCTGCCCAGCGTCGCCTTGCCGAGTGCCTGAAAATGACATGGATAATTCCACTGGGGGAAGTAGTAGCAGTTCAAAACACCGACAAGGACATCTTCATATTGATCTGAATATAGCTGAAAGTGTTGTGGCCAGAACAGGAGACATATCACCAGATAAACATGTTCAGGTATCTTCCAGCCTTCCATGTGGAGAACCTACTGTGGAAACGAATTCCAAAAAATCTGAACATGTTGAACTGGATCTGAATTGCGCAAGCGAAGATGTTGGCCCCCCATCAGATCAGCAGATGAGGTATTTCTTTCCTCAAAGAAATTTATACAGTAATCATTCTCATTCTTCATCATCATCAAAGCAGCCTATAAGGAATATTGATCTGAATCTGAATGATCAGCCATCTTTTCTCAATGATTCTTGTGATAATTCCTCTTTAAGTATGGTATCGCAAAATTTTAATGTCTCTGGTGATATTAAGTCAACTGACTCCATGATATCCATAATGGGTACAAGAGTGGAAGTCAATCAGAGAGATTTAGTTTCTCCTCCTCTGCCCTTACCAAATGGACAGACCTCAGAGCTTGCATTTGATGTAAACTTGGGGAGAACTGGGAGTTCTTTAGGGTTTGGATCTTTGCTTCCGTATGCCCATTCATCAGCTTATGGTTACAACAACATTGCACCTGGGCACACTATGCCTTTCTCCTCCACAGTATATGGATCTGGAGGACCCATTCCATACATGGTTGATTCCAGAGGAGCACCAGTTATCCCGCAGATCGCGGGCTCTGCTTCAACTGTCCCAGGTGGTTTCTCACAACCACCCTTTGTCGTAAACACGAACAGTTCAGCTGCTTCAATTGGGATGAGGCCTTGGCGAAGCAGTTTTGAGTTGAATTCTGGAATGTTGGTGGAGAGTGGAAGTAAAGATCCTGCGGGCTTGGGACCGTTCTTGAACTCAACTCATACCAGGTCGCTGGATGAGCAGTTGAGGTCCCATTCCCAATCTACCATGAGTTCAGCAGTTGGTGGGAAGCGTAAAGAACCAGATAATGGGTGGGAGCATTACCCTTTTCGACCTTATATGCCACCTTGGAAACCGAGCTAATGCATCTGGTTTTCTTTTCTTGGGATCAGATTAGGACCAAGCAGAGCAGGGTAGTAGGTTTTATAGCACCGGTTAACCTGAGGACAGGCAGAACTTACGAAATGTTGACATGGTCGGGGAGGATTTATAGATACTAAATAATCATGGGAGTTGCGTCTATAATTTGATTCTGGAGATCCAAGTTATATGCCTAGAGGAAAAATACAGAAGCTGGTTCAATTGTTTAAAGAGATCAAATTTGTCGCTTTTTTTATGCCTAACAGGAAAGCACAAGAAACTTGCTACATTGTAGTGCTAATCTCTTGCATCTCCATGGAGCTTAAGAGGAAAAGCTGTTGTATATACTATGCACACTATGACGTTTTCTTTGGAGGAGCCGTAAATAAATTCTGTTTTTGATGCCACTTGCACGCCCTTTTCTTTATTTCTTTCTTTTCATTTGTTTTACACGTCAACTTTATTGTAGTTCCTGTTTTCCCTGGGGTTCAAAACCCAAAAAGAACATATCGACAATGAGTCCCTCCAGTCTTTAGCGTGCAAATCACGGAAACAGAACATTCCGCGGCTTCATGCGTCTAAGAACTTTGTCACTTTTTCCAGGCGCATTTTGATTGCCATTTCATGGTACTACCGTTTCTTTTTGCTCTATAGGAAACATTCATGAACAGTCCCCAAGTTAGAGCAAGCCGTGTATCTTTCACCACACTAAGCATCATGGGTGTGTGTGCGTGTAGCTTGGTGGTTATCCCCCATCTTTTCGGCTTCAGGCCCCGATTGGTGCTTGGTTAAATCTATATCTGTATACCATATTCTACACACACACACACACTAAATTTAAAAAGGACATATAAACCCTGACTAAAATTTTTATATTTATTTTAATAGATAATGTTATATAGGTAAAAATAAAATTCTATTAAAAATATTTATCTTTTAGTATTCAAAGATTAATAGAGTTCTAATGTATATAATCTACTTTTATAATTATTTTTAAATTATATAAAATAGAAATCTTTCAGTTGTAAGAAACTAATAAAAATTTTAATTAATATGTATTTTAGTAGTAGAAGATTAACATAGCCCTAACATATTCAAACTATTATAATTAAATCTAAGTTGTGTAAAATAGAAATTAAGTAGTAGGAAATTAATAGAATTTTAAATTATTTATAAATCAAGTAAAATTAAAAAATTAATAGAATCATAATTTTAGAAAATTACATATAAGTCTAAAATCATAATAAAATTATAACTGCATCATCGTATTTTAAAAAATAACAATGAATTCCATGAAGGATATTGACTTCATAACTATATGGCCTAATAAATAGAAAATAAATATATATATATATGGTGAAATTTTACAAATATAGATATCAAATTTGTTAATTAAACTATGAACGATAACACATAGTTATAATAATGAATTAAAATTTTAAAAAATAACAAATTTCGTATATAAGGGCTTCGCTATTGTTAGACCAATATATAATAAAATATTTAAATTGAGTGAAACTTTGATCACCAAATTTATTAACCATATGGCAATTCATTTTATATTATTATCATAGTGAATTATATTTAATAAATATTGTAGAGAACAAATAGCAAGAAATATAGAGTTACAACAATTTATTAAAAATATAAATAAATAAATTAAATATATACATATTAATTCAATATTCTTATAAAAAATAATATGATATAAAATATTAGAAAGGAATAAATTTATTACTATCAATTTTATTAAATATGTTATTATTGCATAATTATGTTAAAACATAACAATAAATTAATTGGAATATATCGGTATCATAATTATATCATCTCCTAATAAACATAAAATAAAATAATTTATTAAAAATTTATAAGTATAAATGGCAGTTAAATTAAAATATGAAACAAAGACAAATGGCAACATAAATAAAGTTATAATAATAAAATAAAACTTTGAATAAATAAATTTTATATATGTTATAAAATATTTAAAATGGGTGAATATTTAACTTTCAGTATTATCAAATATGTAATGAACTAAAATTAAAAAACTAAAATAAAATTCCATTATAAAGAACACTATTTTTAAGATAATATATCATAAAATATCTAAACCGAATTAATCTTTGACCATTATTTTTATTAAATATGTGATAATTCTTTGAATATTATTATATTTATTATACTTAATTATAATATGATAAAATATCATATAAAATAAATAAAAATAGAATATGGTACAATAATGAGCTAAACTTTTAATAAATAAATAAATAAAAATTTAAAAAATAATATTTTAAAATGTACTGTATGAAAATTTAAATTATAAAGGCCAAAAGTATTTTTAAAAAAAGAATAATTAAAACTATATTAGCATGGTATTTTGGATTAATAAAACAAAGGTAAAAAAAATGAAATCAAGTTTAGTAATGCTTTGACAAAAAATTATATTAAGAATTTTAAATATTTATATACAAGAAAGTGGTAAATGATAATTTAAAATTCAATCTAATTAACATTAATATAATTAACTATATTTAAAATCAATGTAAAACAATAGAGAATTAATATCAATAATTCACCTATAGAACTAAGTATAATTTAAATTATGTTAATATTAAGATAATTTTGTATTTCAATAAATCTATTTAAGCAATCAATAAATTTTAGTTTATAGTGTATCATTTAAAAACAATATATATTAATAAATAAAATTGAAAAAATAGAGAGAAAGTTAACACTGTGATAAGGCAATAGAAAGATCATTTTTCTATCAATAGTTAAAAAGAACAATTTTCATCTTTACATTAAATTATTTATGAAACTCAGTTAATTTGATCTTAATATAAAATATTTTTCATAGATTATTAATTTTTATTATTGTATATATTACATTTTATTATGCAATCCTACCATTAAGCTAATAATAAAATATCAACAAGCGCATAAATATGAGTCCGTATTTGAATTAAGAAGGTCAATGCATTAAAGTAGTTTCAATTCAATTTATTTTCCTATAATTTTAGAAAAAACTATGAATTCTTATAAAAAAAAAATTTAAAAAAAATGTGATAGAGTTTGTATATAACAATGCAATATCCAAATTTTAATTAAAAAATAATTTAAGAGATGTGAATTTATTTTGATCAATTATCATCAAAATTATTTTTATATTTAGAAAATAAATTTTGTAAACACAAATGTATTTCAATACAATATATATTAAATTCTAAAATTATTTCAGATCTCTAACTTATAAATAACTATTATCATAATAAATCTACATGTATTGTTTTCATTTATTCATATAAATCAAAATCTGAATAACATGTTCTTTATTTATTTGTTACTTTACTCAATAAATTTAAAATGACATATATATCAAAATAATTTTCTAGTCATAAAAATTTATTATAAAACTTAAAATTTAAATGACATTTTCCTTAATCATTCTTTTTATTTAATTATATGATATTACAAAAAATTATTTGTCATTGACACTCATAACGTTATGGTCTAAAATTTAAATTTTTATGTAACTTAATAAACATTTTTAAAAAATAAGACAATAATGTTATTCGTCACACAATAAATACAAGAAATTAAATATATAAATTCAACTCTCAAAATATAAAACTAACACATACTAAAATAATTTAATTTAATATACCTTAAATTATTTGATTTTAATACAGTACTTTATATTTTCTAGTAAATTTAAAAAGAATTAAAGCGAATGCTTAGCATTGTAGAGTGATGCCCGCACCTGGCTTCAGGTTGTCATGGTCGTTACAAAACCTTAATGCTGAATACACAGAGTTACTGGAGAATAAAAAAAAATATTTCCTGCGTTCGCATTCTTAAAAACTAATATATTTCCGAAAGGGAACATAGTAAATAGTCATTCCCAAAAATGTTTTCAAGCATAACAATTCTCACATTCAGAACATAAATGAATAATAATTCCCTCTGCATTCAGTCCATCGATGGTAATAAAAATTTCAAGGGGCATATTTAACCCAAAATTTGATGGAAGCAATTAGATTAAAAAGAACAGCCGAGACGATTACATCAGCTGCCACACTCTATCCGAACGAAATGCTACATGGACTAGACAAAACGGAGTGCCAACTAAATGTCTAATATTGCAATGCTCAACGGACGGAACAAGCTGGCCATGATCTTCAACATTTTGAACCTACTTGCGCTTGTACCTGCAAAGTAGCATACGATAATGTTCCAATTACTAAGCAATCCCAGATATGAAAGCTAAGTTTCCAATAGGCACCACTCAGCAGCTGTGGAAGAACCAAATATTCATATATAAAAAATGGAAGTCATTAATGCAGATAAGGGAGAAAGGGAGTCACAGGTAAATCTAGAGTAACAGAGAACATAAAATGGCAGGGAGCAAAGACATAAAATGATATGAGACTCCATTAGCTATATGGCAATTAGGAAAAAGAGAAATGAGGGGTTAGGTTAAAGATTCAATTTACAGGATGAACTAAGAAAATTAAAGGATGCATCAGTGTTGATGAGATAAAGCATCACACCAATGGTCATACCGTGACTTGCTCTTGAACGAGGACTTCCTCTTCCCACCACCTCGAAGTGTTCTATTCTGCTTTTTCTCGCTCATGTCATCCTGGAAGAGTTCCTGCATCTCTTCAGTTCTTGATTTAATATTTTGGGTAGGATGCTTGGATTTTTCAACCACCTTCTTCACAATTTTGCCAGCATCAACAGCCCTTTTTGCAGCCTTTACTGCTTTTGCTCTACGATACGCCACATCGACAAGAGAAATTCCATTTTTTTCTTTCTTAATTTTCTCTTCTCCCTGTTCATTTAAAATATGGATCATTGAAATCAGTGTGACATACATATAATCAAACCCATAGCAGCCCCCCCCCCCCCCAACCCAATGTTCATGGGAAAGTGCATAGAAAAGACGCTCATATGAAGCAAGGAAAGTTAAGTAGACTGACAAAATCAAGTCGTACATGGAGATGCTACACCAGGAACCAGGTCCATGTGAGGACAACATGCTGTCCAATATATTAGGTAAGGTACAAACAAATCAGCAATCTGCTGACTTCTTACATGGGCTCAGAACCAGTTGCCCAGGTTCTCATAAGCCATCCACCCAATAGATCCCCAGAAGTATAACATGTGATATACAGCCATCATGATCCAGATCCATGTAAAAATAACCTCTACAGATCCCAATAATGCAGTGTATTTCTCCCGCAAGATTTCATAAATTTTGACAAAATTATACTGAAGATCACAAGACAATAACAAGGAGAAAGGAGAAAGATACATGCCTTCATTTCAACTTCATCCTCTAACATCTCTCTAGCTGCCTCCAATTTCCTTCGCTTTTTTCTAGGCAAATTTTTCTATGAAAAAGTAGCTTCCTATAAATAAATTTGGCCAGACAAATTCTACTAAGAATGTGTAAGTGCAGTATGAAAAGCACCTCTCGCTCTCGCTTCCTCTTTTCCTTCATCTTCAACTCCTCTGCCTGTTCAGCACTGATCACCTCACCGCAAGAACCTTTTTGCTTTTCCACAGCTTCCTAGAAAATCATTTGCAGAGGCCACTTGTATAGTTAGCAAACCAATAAACTATAATTGAAAACATCAGCTAATTCATTCAAATAAAACCTTGATTAAATGAGACCTGACTCATAAATAGTCACTCTCAATCATCTGAACATAAGAAGAGGAGGGGGGAAGGCTCACATTCTAACTAGTTAAGCCTGGAGAATTCACTATCATGATATGCCATCATCAAACAATCAAATTATTAAACATAACTGCTTGATAATTCAAAACTTTTTTAGTACACTCAAAATTTTGATTTGCTAGACTATAAGAAAACCAATGCAAAATGACAGTTCCAGACAATAGGAAATTACCTTTGCTGCTTTAGCTACAAGCTTTTTTTCCTTCTCTGTAACAAACCAAGTTCTCTTAGGGCGTGAATAAATTTCATCCTTGTGCGCAATCATGTTTTCCGCCTAGAAAATTATGAAGAAACACATTTATAAGGTACAAGTTGGAAAAGTATGTTATCGCTTGGCAATGTCATTATGTAGAATATGTTTAGGACAAATTTATAAATAACTTTCCATAATAACTGCTGAGTGCTTATATCACCAAAAGAAGCAAGTGCTCAAAAACTAAATGAAAATTGTAGAAAAGAAAACCTTAGTTGCTTCCATTTCTGCTTTTCTTAGGGCCATTTCTTCCCTGCAACAGTCAAAAACGTTAAATGGCCACAAAAATCATATACTTTTGGACTGGGTATCAGACAGCAAGAATCACTTACCTTTCTTCTTGAAGAATCAAGGACACTTGCTCTTCCATTTGCTCAATTATTTGAGACCATTTTTTTATTGATTGCTCGGCCACAATTCGGCTCTTAAGCTTTGAACCAGCTCTTTTAACCTGTCAGAATGGTACAAGAAACATTAGCAATAATATCAAACTCAAACAAGTGTTATGCCCACAATATATATTCATTGACAAAATTATCAAGCACGAAGTCATAATTTTACCAAATATTTAGATGGAAATTTTAAAGGATATAGAAGCTTGACCAATGAACGATTCTTAGAATCCAAGAAAAAACCTAATGTCAGTTTGATGAATTAATGTAGTGAATGTAAATATTCTGAGATGTATAATTCAATTGTTCTCTTTTACGGTAATGCTGATATATCAAAAATGTGTCTCAACATTTCATATGAATTTTTGAGGGATGGTAATGTACTTCATATATTACTTTACCGAAACATACGCTCATTTCATTCTGATATATCAAACATATATATATTTTGGGAGTGATGATTACATACTTCATTAGATATTACCTCATTAAGGTCAAAGCTCAAGCACATATTTTTTAACCATCACGAAGTCAAAAAAATAAAACATAATAACTTCCAGCCTAACTCCTCTCAAGAGGAATTTTGCACTTGTTAAAATGATCTGCAGTAAAATTATAATAGCAACAAATCTTCAAAATAAATGATTACATACTACATTCTGAACTTAAATGGAGCACAAGAAGACATATGTTTAATCCAGTCAGATACATGTACAAAAAGCCAGTTCACATCCAGAAACAAGAATAGAACTTCAAGAGGTTCTCAATTGACTTCAACAACCTAGATGATGTATAAACAGACATGACATGAATCACAACTTTGAGTGAGTAAGATTAGATGCTTACAATAGCTTTCAGAAGAGATCGGTCATTATCAGTAACAAACGTGACAGCATATCCTTCTCTGCCAGCTCTGGCAGTGCGACCCACTCGATGAACATAACTGCATGAAAAATAATTTTCCCAATTGTATATAATCAGACCTATTTAGTTAGACAGGTTTCCATAACAAATAAAAGATTAAAATCAAGATATTTAAATTTGGACAATTACATTGGACAAGCAAAACAACTGAACTGTAAACTACATAACAAACAGTAAATTCTGAATTCGGTGATAGAAGCTGATGTCTATGCATACCTTGTAAGATCTCGTGGGCATGCAAAATTAATGACTGTCTGAACACCGATTATATCAAGACCCTAAAGCAGAAAATAGAATGAGATGGAACGACAGCATTGCATCAAACAAGACTCAACAAGGAATGTATTAATTTAAATCACTAAAATCAATACTAATTAGAATTGAAGAGAGGCTTGTAAAACTACTTTAGCCTGTCAGATTAGTTTACTAAATCTCTACTCTCCCTTTTCTTTCACATTCTCTCCTCCCTCTCAACCCTCTCTCCTCTCTTTGTTAATTATGACAATATTTTAGTTGACATTTTTTATCTCTTTTTTATTTTGATCAAATTTTCTTATACTTCTATTAATTAATTAATGAATAATCATTTTTTGTTTACATTTTCATGGCTAGACATGAAGCGTGCCTTAATTACAAGTGTAGAAAATGAATCTCACCAAAGAGAAATGGTGATAATTTTTCATAATTAGATATATGTCTAGAATAATGTGATACTTACACGAGCAGCAACGTCTGTTGCAATTAGAAAATCCACTTGCTGCTTCCTGAAAAGTTCCAAGGCCTATACAATATATGATAAAAAAAAAATGCTTCAAGATATGGAAGGGAACCATCACACACTAAAGAGAAAGCAATGGGGAAATACTTACACCTAGACGTTGGGCCTGGGTAAGGTCTCCGTGAAGCTCAGCTGCTTTAAAGCCAGCTAAGCCAAATAAAATTTTCAATCTATGTGCTGCTTTCTTAGTTCCACTGACAATATAATGCAATTTTTTAAAACATGAATAATTTTTAGACTAAGCAAATGCACTACAGGACTTCGAACAAATTCAAGAAAAATATTCTTGTGACGAACATTAATTTTAAACCATGCCCCAGTTATTATATATCGACAACCATCCTAAGCACATGCAAATGCATGTAAGTAAAGCATTTGATTAAACACAACAAGGCTGCATATAGTACAAATGAGGAATTACAGAAAGGGCACAGAAAAGACACTGCTTCCATTCCTAGCTTTAGATGAAATATAAAAAACTTCATGCAGTGGGATTATATGCCACCGACACAGTCTACTCCTACTGCAGGATTGATTTTCATCTGATTGAAAACAGCACTTTTTAGGGGGATACAATAACTGACTGCTTGGATCATCTTTGATATTCTCACTTTGCTCACATGTCAATGAGCAAGTTAATGCCTAAAATGTAGCACAGAAATTTTTAAACAGAGATGTAACAATGACAAAAAACTCAAGGAAAGGATTCCACAACAAAAAAATGGGAATTCATGAAAATTGTGATCAATTCCTTAGAGACAGGCAAAAACCTGAAAATAATCACTTTAGATGTAAAGGTCTTAGAGCATAATGCAACAAGAACTGCTTCCTGATTTCCTTCGCGCATTCGACGTATGCGCACCACCCTGCATAGTGCATACAAGACAAAGTTCCATCAGATGGTTTTCGTACAATAAGTAAACAACTGTTTACAAAATAATTTAGACCATCCTCTCATCTTAAAAACAGGAACAATGAAAGTAATCAAAAGGCCAAAAAAGAAGAACTATTAATGGCATACTCTTCAGTTAATGTTGTTGGCCGCTTTGCTGATGGATCAGCTGATAAGCGCAATGGTTTATTCAAAGAGAGCTTGATAAGTTCATCTACTTCCTCCGTCATGGTTGCCGAAAATAACATAGTCTGCCTCCTTTTAGGACACAACTTCACCTGAAGTTTAATAGAAATTGTTTCAACAAATAAAGTTCAGAGATAGAACGTTGAGTTCCAATTTTATGGAGGAGAAAAACAAGAATGGAAAACAGTTGCTCAAACAAACAAAAATGGCCATAGAAAAAGTGCTACTTCAGTTCTGTTACAGAAAATCCTAGAGTCCATCAAAAAATACAGGTAAAGCCTGATCCACGTAGATTTACCTACTCTCTGGACTGTCTCTACATATCCATCATGAATTCTTCCATGAATCTCATACATATGTATATTATACAGTCTACTGGTTGTTATATGACAGTGGGGTTGGGAGGTGAGCTGAAGGTAAGTAGTTGGCAGTATGGACCTTCTTCGAGGAGGTAACAGTGATCTTGGGTAGGATAGATCCACATGTTGAAAACTTCAAAAATATGTTGTAGAAAAAACAAATTGTGAGATACGTGAGCAATGAAGCTGAGAATTATCTCAAGTCAAAAGGTGCAAGAGAAATGTTCATACAGTCCTGTCCAGGGGGAAAAAACATGTTTCAGTGCACAAAATCAAAGTCCATACTGAACACATTCCTAAACACCACCTTCAGTTTATTTTGTTAATTTTAAAGTGCCCTCTGATAAGTAAATAGAAGCACATAGGTAAATAAGGGAAACCACAAAGAATATGAATTGACTTTCTAAATGATTAAAAACAGCAGAAGAAATAAAGATAACAGGATTGCATCATTTCTTTTTCACAATCATGTTTCTAGAGAAAGAGAAGGGCCTCAACACAATCTCCAGCTTCTTTTTCTCACAAATACGAAGAACTAAATGCAGTCAGTAAGACCTTATAAATGAAATCTTTGATCCACTATTTTCTTCTTAATAGCTATAGTGACCACAAAGCAAGACCCAAAAAAAAAAAAAAAATCTTTTCACAGAACCATTATAACTCTCAATAATCCCTTTTTGCAAAAAACTAATTTTGATCTACGAAACCAGGCTCTCAAACTTCATCACTCAAGCACTTACAGTTCCAAAAACAACAGATTTAAGCACACTTTTTCCTACTTAAACCAGCTTGAAGATATACCAGTTCATGAATTTCAGCACTAAATCCAAGCTCCAGAAGCCTATCAGCTTCATCAAGTATCAGAACTGCAAGCTCGTCCAGATGAACTGACAAAGAGTTGCGCAGGTGATCTATCATTCGTCCAGGAGTTGCCACAACTATATCCGGCAGTGATCTCAGGGCTGTCTCTTGGACCTAATATGACCTTATATCAGCATACGTAAATACAAGAAGAAATCATAAAAGTAATAGGAATTACAGAACAAAGAACTTCATAATCGAGAGTTATGCTTTTCATATCAATTCCACTCTTCAGTAAATCACCACTATTCATTGGACACACTGGCAAGGAGCATAAGCTGATTACATGTGTGTTTGTCAAGTATTTGTGATAATACCTTTCAGTGATACAATAAATGACACCTGCTGGTAGGAATAAAAACCTCAGGAGCCATAATTTTCAGGAACAATACAGAAGCTAACTGATTAGAATAATTATTTTACTTTGGATGTAGTAAAGTACTCATGCCAACTAAATTTTCAAATACCTGAACCAAGATTTCTTGCACATAACAACAAAAATATTTAACACTATTCATCGCTGATTATCTCTGCAACAGCAGAACCACCAGTTATGAGGAGAGATTCAGCTTAAGCAGCATTCAATTACAAAATACATACATAAAACCGCACACTGTAAAGATAGTTTTGAACCATATTTCGTAAGTGATTTATTATCCGTGATATTGTTTGGTATTTGATGCTCCTTCTGGATCTGAAGTTTTCATTCAGAAGAAAAAGATTTTTTGCTATGCATTTTGAAAGGGCAGACTGCATTAGAAAGAAAATATAAAGCGTGACCAAATAAAACAAGGTTTTTGTTCACAAACCAACCTTTGTTGAAAGGCCGCCAACCACAAGACAACATCTGATATCAGTCACAAACTGAGCGAGTTTTCCAATCATACTATGCACTCTGAAAAGAAGTAAGTCAAAATCAAGTAAAAACTACTATAATTACACAAACACTGAAGAGAGAAGAGGGATAATCAAATGTAAAACTAAATTTAATATGTTAAAATATAGCTGTTAAATGCCTACTGTTAGTAGAACGCAGGAGATAATAAAATGTTGCCAAGGCCACTAGGGCTTGAGCATAATGCATGAGCAAGCAGCACACCTTATTGAAGTGAAGCAAATTCCAGAAAGTTGACTAAGTTGATGGAAATTTCGGATGACTAGCAAGGTATGATAATTCATAGAGTATCCCTTTACCTAGTGAACTTCTAAATTACAGACTACTCATGTTGTTGACACACCATAAGCAATAGGTGCTACATGTTACTCTATTGGTCAGCAGAAGCCATGCCAAGAGAATAACTTCTGTAAATTTCCCTTTTCTCCTCAATAGCATTTCAGTTCATTCATTATAGTTTTCCCCTATATGTTTGCAGCCACACTCACACAAACACAGCTTTATGCTGGATTTATAACAGTAAATGAAAATACGTGTGGTTTTTAAGCATTGCTCAACCTCTTAAAGGTGGCTTATTCATTTAACAATCCTAAATATTAGTTTTTGGCCTTTATTTTTCTCTTCACTCTTCAACATTTCAGTATGTCCTGCTACTCATACAATTTGACAAGTTTGTTCTTCAAGCACAAACAAGAAACATGAAAGTGGAGATCTAAGATTTCAGGGTCTATTTGCGTGGCAAACAAAGCAGTATCTCAGGCATTACTATTCAGCTCCACTAAGATCAAAAAAGCAACAGATGCAGTAAGTACTGGTCAAAAACTAGGTGAAGAAACTGTGCAATGAGTTCTTCATGGTGCAGATTTTTGATAATATAACTTCAAAATATATTAAAACCAGTCTTCTAATATGCTAGTGAAGAACCTAGCATGAGCGGGTGAGCTATTTGTCCAATCCATACAATAGCCGACATAAAAAAGACTTGAAACATTTATAATCATCATAAGAATTGAAGCACAAATTAACTTCCTGGGAAGCAGAACTTACTGAACAGCTAACTCCCTTGTTGGGGTAAGAATTAGAACCCTAATAGCTGGTCTATTCTTTGGCCGGTATAACAGCCTCTCCAATGTTGGAAGAGAAAAGGCAGCTGTCTGTTTATCACAACAATACATGCATCAGTCCTATGGTCAACACGCTCATTTTTGTCATCACAATACATATTATATAATACGAGGAAAAGGAAAAGAAAGCAAAAGTGGAATATGAGGCATGATCTAGTACCATCTCACACAACACCACCAATAAACCATAACTACATATATTTCTTTTCTGCATTACCTGTCCATCTTTTTCATGGGATGGATTTAAATATAACACATGAATATCAACAAAATTAGAAAACGAATTAGAAATACCTTTCCAGAACCAGTAATAGCACTCCCACATATATCACGCCCAGTTAACGCCAAGGGTATACAGGCAGCCTAAGTAGATGGGGGAAAACATGGAGTCACCAAATGCTGAACTACAGACACTAATTAAACAACAATTAATTAAGAAAAATGGAAAAGTGGGAAATGATTAAGAACCTGAATAGGGGTAGGTTTATTATAACCCAATGCTTCACAGGCCCGCAGCAATGGCCTCGAAAGATGCAGATCCAGGAATGAGTTTGCGTGGAATGATACACCCTCCACCGGTGCAAAAAATGACTTCACGTCATTCCCGCTCGTTGTTGGCACGTCGTCTTCCTCTTCCGGCCTGTAATCCTCCTGCACCATTCATTAGCCCCAGGATGAATAATGTGAACGCGCATAAATAACCCATAAGTGGAACGACATACAATTTCAAGGTCTCATTAGTCATGAACAAAACAAAAAACAACGGTAATTACTTGGTGGTGGGGTTCGGAATCAGAATTTTCTCCGGAGTCATCATCTTCGGTGGTGGCTACGGGTCCTCGCTCAAGAGCTTTAGATATTTTGTAGTCAATTGAAGTGGTGCTCCGCCGGGAGTGTTCATCGGTGACTGATTCTGTATAGGAGGAGAAATCCCATGGCGACTGCGATTTTTTGTTTTTCGATACCTTTTCTTCTTCAGGACCTGTTTCTTCTTCTTCTTCGGATTGGCTTTCAGTTTCGTGCTCGATTTCCTCGTCGCTTGGCGGTTCGAACACGAACTTTACACTAGGTGCCATTGGAGGCGGTAACCCGGAGCTATGTTTAGGACGCAAAAGACTTTGCAGTGGAGGGCTTTGTATCCTGCTAATCGCCTCCCCCGAGCTATGAATACGATGGGGTTCGCGACGCAAAAGATTTTGCAGTGGAGGGTTTTGTATCCTGCTTGTCGGCTCCCCGGAGGCCGGAGCTATGAACACGAGGGGATTCAGGACGCAAAGGCTTTGAAGTGGAGGGAAGCGGCCCAATTAAGCAGGTCCGAGTCCAGTTAGCTTAATAAAGCAAAGCCCATTAGAAAACTTGGCCCAGATCACAGTTGGTCAGGTCCATGAAGTCTGATGTTCGGTAATAACTTACAACGATCAATGGTTGATAGTTCGTCGAATGATGAAATCCCCTAATTCAGCTTGGAAATGAAAAGGCAAAGTTTGATGGCAATAATTATTTCGTGAAATAGTATTCTGAAGAATACAAAATTTCCCTGTTTTATTTAAGTTTTCTTTGTCTACGTAAAAGAATTTAATGCAAAAAACTTTCACAATTCCGTTGTAATCGTTTACTCAATTTAAATAGTCAATGTTGGAAATTCTCCAATAACTATGAACAGGTTATTTTCTATTTTTGTGATTCACAGAAAAATAATTTAATTCGATCGTTGCACTTCAATTTTCACATGCTCCTTTTTCTTTTTATTCCCTTCACTTTTTTTTTTTTTTCCTGAATTCGTTGATCAAACATGATATAACCACTCAATATTCACGTCCATGTTTTGGCACACTGTAAAAATTGAAATTATAAGGGACAAAAAGGGAAACCAATAAGATTCGGTTGGACTAGGAATACCTTTTGTAAAATGAAATTCACGTCCATCCATTGGATGGAAACGACATGTTTCTTCCACAATTTTATTTTACACCACGTATTGAACACGTTTTACTTAGATTCCATCCACAGTACAAGATGGTTTGGGTTAACAAAGCCATAGAGAAAATAATATTTACAAACATAATAATCATGATAAGATATTTTTACTCGAGATGTAATGACCTTCAAGGATTCCGTTTAAATATCTTTCGAATGGAGGCCCAATGTTTATTCTTATGATGAGAAGTGTAAGAATTCACAAGAAGTAGGTTCACAAAAGACAAAAGGAACGAGGCTGCATTGAAACTTGATTGGATCCCATCTCTGTTTTTGACCTTTATGTATGTTAGGACAAAACAAAATGACATTTTACCAAATGAGCTTTTGCGAGCGATAGTTAAGGATGCCACTAGACTAGATGCTATTATTCTCGAACCTTGATGTAGCTTATATGACAAGTTGATGATTTCTAATGAAATCAAATACATGACAACTTGTAGATTTGTGATTTGTCTATTAATTTATTAAATAGAACAGTGATTCGAAGGGCTATTTCAAAGGATAAAACTATAAATTAATTTGTAATGATTTTGATACGGCGTAGAGATTAATTATTGAAGAGTTCAGACTTATAAGTTAAGGTGTGTGATATAAAATGATACATGATATGGATGAATATTAGATACTGGTCGATTTGTATTACGATCATTATTATATGAACATTAGACAACAAGGCCGTGACGGGGCAAGGGTGATTTTTTTTAAAAGATTTTTTGCTACTACTTTCCTTATATAAATAGGGTAAGTTGTTGGGACAAGGCAACAGCTAAAAAATAAAAAAGAAAGATGAAGAAAAAGAACAGAAAAGTAAGATATCATTTGTGCCCAAATTATTTTTAGTAAGTTTGATTATTTGAGATGATTGCATTTTTTATTTTTCTATTTTAGCATTAATATGAGAATTATTCAATTAATAATATCATGTCAAATTTATCTTTTGAATGTTCTATAAAAAAATCATTAACAACTTAATTATTTTATCATAGTTATCAAGTATGATTATTTATCTTACAACTTTATAATTTTATATTGAGTCTTTGTAATATTAAGAGTTTTAATCAATCAAAATAAATATTTAATTAATTTAAATAAAATAATGTATCTTTGGTTTATTATCCAAAGTAGACCTGGCCTAAAAAACATGGAGAAAATAGAATTACACGAAGAAAACACTTATTATAATCTATTACTTACCTCAAGGAATTTTTTTTTTCTAAAGCAGAATTAATTGAAAACTTTAGCCAACCAAGTCACACTAGCACGATATTTCCTAATCTCCTTGCACTATGCTTGAGAAAGGGGTTTTTGTTAAATAATAATATTTGGTGTAATTTGTGTTGGTATGGATAATATGTTTTTTATACTTTTAATTTATTTCGATATATTAACATATAAAAATAATTGAATGATATGACAATATATAGGAATAATGATTAGTTTATAGAGTATAAGTATATATATATGTAAGTGCATGTGTAATTATATATAAATATGAATTTGATTGCAAATAAATATAATAATTAATTACTTATATATACGTAAGAAAAAGAAATTCAAATTTGAATTTAAATAAAAATTTGTTGAGTAATATGTGTGGCTTGATAAAGTTTGAAGAGGAGTAGGCAGAATGAAGTTGTCCTCCAAACATAGCCAATGGGGGATTATTATCCCATTTGCACATCTAATGAATTTTTCACAAATATTCCAGTACTTGTGAGTTGTGCAACATCCATGTCCATAGTGTTCTTTGTGATTGTCCCTGTTGCAACGCAATCTCTCTTATTCATCACTCATATCCACTACCATACAATATATTGAACTTATAAATGAATTGTAGATATTTTTTTGTTCATGTTTATCCCTTGATCATTCAAAGGGAAAAAAATATTCCCCATTTCAGTTCAAGCATCCTTCTTCAATTTACAAGGATGAATTGCCACTTTAAGCAATTTTAGCCTCATGTGGAAACTCTAGACTCCGTTCCCTTTAAAAGGTTCCTACTTCCTGGCTATTAGATTGGATTGAAATACTTAACTTGTAAAGCGTGTTGTAAATAATTCAACACAATAAAATAGATAAATGAGATACAAAACTATCAACGCAATTCAAAACAACCATTTCTATGTTAGTGTAGCCTTACCCCATATACATGCTCCACTTAGCAAATAGAAGTAAATGGATTAACAACAAGTCCCTCACTCATTCCATTATTTCAATCACAAAGTTTTCGTTTAGTTAACAATACACTATCTCAATAGTATATACCTAATCTTCTTTTAGGGTCAATTTTTCGTCATAGCTCTCTCAATATTTTGTTTTCTTATATTCTTTACTCTTTTAATACATCAAATCAACTAAATATAATATTATCACTCATAGGAGAACTTTAAACTTTTTTGACTTAACTCTCTTTGTTGTTCTCCACGCTTTCTATCTGAAGCTCTAGGACATCCTACGGGTCTTCATCAAGAATTTCCATTGATATTTGACTTCTTCATTGTCTATACCCAACCTCCAAAAATCTAGACAAGTTCTTCTTTATTAGCTCGAGAAAGTAATCAACCACCTGAAGTAACAAAGCTATGTTCTTGTCTTTTTTTATTCGGGCATTTTCCAAGTCTATCAAAACTCTTCATCTACAATCTTCTGATAATATCAATTTGTTGTTGATCAACATCTACATATGCAAATTCCTTTCTATTATGGAAGACTAGTCCAACATAACCGGACTAGATAAGATTGGATAGTTGTAGACTTTAAATGATCCTTGTTCACTTGATTTTTAAAGTCTAAGGAATTCTCTAGCAACAACTACTTGATAGCTTTAAATAGATTAGAAGTCTTATCCAATTGTTTGATGGTAACAGAAGTTTTGACAAGTTAAAATTTATTAAATTCATTTATATTGGGTACAATGTGTCAATATTTAGTCAACATGGCAACTCTAGTAAAATCAAAATCCATAATTAAAGAATTTACTAAGGAGCCACCCAACTTATAGGGCATATGTTATACAACAAAATTTTTGCAAGGGATTACCTCCAGTTAGTCCAACGAAATTAGAAGAACCTTGATAATTATCAAGATGAGATTTATTCAACCTACACTAGAATCCATGTAATTTACTAAGGCCACATTCATTTTCATTAATGAGGTAAAGGCTCATTATTTTTATTTTAAATGATAATTTCATTATACTTTATGAATTGAATTATTTATTTATCATTTGAGATACATTATACTAAACTTTTATTTTATCACAAATTTTTATCAATGTGATTAACTTTAACAAAAAAATTTATCCAATCAAATAATTCAAAGTGAACATAATTGTCTCTAGTGAATCAATAGAAAAAGACCAAGCATGGAGTTGAGGGAGCTCAGCTAAACCTAGAGGTGCTCATTTTGCCTGTCAAAATAGTTTTCACATATGCAACTTTGCAAACTACCAACACAAGTGAGGATAGCTTTTCATGGCCACTCGATGTTGATGTTTGCGGCTATTGATAGACCAATAGCATCTATCTCAACCAATAAATGGAAATCAAACTGTTGGACTAATTGGAGTGCATGAAAATTGATGGGATAGAAGTCAATGCATTTAAACTTGAACAATCGAGTGTAATGCTTTTAACCATAAATAGATGAGGTTTTGGAAGTTTTTGATATCAATCCAAACTCAAAAATTCAAAAAATGAGTGTGTGCAAAGGTTCCTAAATAGAGAGTTTTTTGTGAAGATTGCTTAGAGAGTTAAAATTCCTCTTATTCTTGTAATTATTTTCTTTCCTTTTGTATTATACACACTTAAATACAAAGTGTAGCAATTTTATTAAATTCCTTTCTTCCTTGAAGTCTATTTTTCCCATCAAGTGATATCAGAACTAATAGTTCAGCTTAAGATATGTATGAAGACGGTGCTCGGTGATCATATGAGAGGTTCATATCTCATGGAAGACCTATGAAAGCAATGAGCATGCAAATTTACTAGGTGATCACATGGGAGCCCCATATCCAATGGAAGGAAGGCCCACAAAATTGTTATGCATGTATAAACAACCTTTTTGAGATCGTAAGATACTTGGAAAGCTTCTAATTGAGAGGAGCAAGTGGAAAAAACTCATATTTGATGGGGAGATTGTTGTGAAGCAAATAAGAGTTGAGAAAAAAAGTCAAAGCGAATTATCCCAAATTGGTAGAAGAAGGGAAAAGTGACTTGTATATAAGTGGATATTTGACCCATAATTCATAGTTTTAAGATTTTGAATTAATATATGTTGTCAATGGTACTTATATATATATATGCACGTATAAGCGTGGATGGTTCTCCTTAATTTTGTTGAACTCCGTTCTAAGCCCAAGAGGTGTTATTCATGAGTGATGATTCTGATTTAGTTGGACTTCTCCTTTTAGCTCAATAAAGTCCAATCAAAATTTGTAATTGAGTCCCTACACACCCAACACTAGATCCATATATTCCAAAGGGAGAATTAGCAATTAATGTCTTCAAGAATAAAGCTTCTAGACAATTAACCATTTGACATAGGCAACGCCAGCAAAAAGATTTTGTTGCAAAAATTGATGTATCAAGTGAAGAAGATGAGGCATTTAGAAAATAGGACAGCCACAATATTTTGTGTAGTGTAAATAAGGAAAGCATTGGATGCCTTGAATCAAGATTCAAGTCGTGAACTCAGTATTACCAGACATTTCATAATTTAATAGAAATTCATTGTTAATAAAAAGGGCACGTCCCACCTCCTTCACGCTGTTAACCAAAGTACCATACCCCCCCCTCCCCCCCCGGCCCCAAAACCAAAAAAAAAGATGATAATGTACATGCACTAAAAAGGACACTTGGATGTTGCAACAATTGTTGGTAATCAAATGAATAAAAACATTGACAAAATAGGTGTGAGAACATCAAACTGTGAATGATCTTTTAAATATTGTATTCAGTGTAAAAGATAAGATTGTAACAAATGTTATAAATTTAATATTTAACTAATTTACAATTTTAAATATCCAATCCAAATATACTGAGTACATCTTCAAATAGAACAATGTAAATTAATTAGCCACTTCAAACCCTAGTTGTAAATGAATACTCCATACCGTATCATACCGATAGCCTTTAAAAATGCTTAAAAGAAATAGCAGCACAATGATGCTATATCTCATGCATCAAGTCTAGCCAACTATAAAGCCTTGCCTACATTCCGCCAATTAAGTAGGGATGAGAAAACAAGTGGCCACTACAATTCCACTTCGAGATTCTTTGTTCCTAATTTTTGCTCTGTCATATATATTATTGTATTTATCCATTTATTTTTTATATATAACCTTGACATGTGCATTTACATGAATAGGATAATTTGCACGACACAAAAGAACATAAAAACTTTAAAGGACAAAGAATTCAAACCACTCTAACTTATAATTTTCGTTTGAAATCATTGATTACGCCATTGCACAAGCAGTCCCACAAGAATCCATGCGCACCATTATCTTGCCCTCGTCTTCTCTAATCTTCAACACTCCACGTGAACTCATTACAAAGTCGAAAAATGCAACAACATGTTCAAAGACCAATATTGCCATTGATTGGATTGGACATAGGGGAATGTTTGATATTGTATATACAATATATTTAATTTCAATGATACATCTGTTGTCCTTAATTCACGAAGCAGAATGACATAGGACAAATGTACATTCGCCCCAAAATAATGCGTACTTTGTTATTTACACACAAGCCACTGATTTTGCTACTTGGACTAATTTAAATACTTACAAAGTAGCAGCCAGTGCCTTCAAAGTTTCGAAGGAAAGAAGAGTTACTATTCTTAGATAAAAAGAGGAAAAAGAAAAGAAAATAGAAGGTATTTCTATGTATTTTTTTTCAAATGAATAGTATAATTTATTTGAATATATGTATAAAATATATAATAATGATTGGATGATGTTGTAATTTATAGAGATAATAATAATTCTATTATAGGGTAAAAATAAAAATAAATGTGAGTGTATATATGATATATATATATATATATAAATGTTGATTTAATTGTAAATATGTGTAATGATAGCAAAATAATTAGTTAGTTATATATATGAGATAATGAAATTTTGAATTTAAATTTAGATAAAGATATTGTTAAATGATATATTTAATAGTATAAATTTTGAGATGTTTTATGGTTGAAGACTGAGTTTCAACATAGCCTGTACTTTTATTTAAAATACATGTAATTCCCTGTACTTTCTAGGTTATTTAACTGCTAGCATTTATATGTGCTTGGTGGTACTAATTATAATTATTGCTTTTGTTATTGATTTTATAATTGTTGGTGTTAATTATTAATAGGATGGCCATGTTTGGGAGAAGTGTTTTAGTTGGGAATGATGTCTTGTAAAAATTATATTAAAATGAGTAGTATATTTAATTATAAGATATTGGTGGGATGAAAATTTTAATTTATTTGAATATATTATATAACTTGAAAAATTATAAAAAAATCTATGTTTGTTTTCAAATTGTAGATCTAAAAATACATGTTTAATTATTATATTTCTTAAATTTTATCTCTCTCTCTCTCTCTCTCACACACACACACACACACACTCTCTCTCTCTCTCTCTCTCTCTCTCTCTCTCTCTTTTATTTATACATAATTTTCTAAATAAAAATATTTAAAAACATACAACAAATTTTGAAAATAAACATAACCCTTACAACTAAATATACATGTAACATAACTCCCCATAAACATCATTTTTCAATAAAACTCCTTTCATCCATTTATCCATCTCTATGAAATAAACATTAATTTTAAAGTGGAGTGGGGAGGTTATTATTGTAATTGACTGAGGTCGGATGGAAGCCGTGCATATAGATCAACTCGACTCACAAGTGGAGACTTCGAACTCTGCTGAGTTGAAAACGACTACATTTACTCCATACGTTGAGTGCAAATATCAATCGACCGACTCAACTCACGTAATGCTTTTTGTCACCTGGAACAGGTAAGGTACGAATCAGTTATTCAAACGTGCTTTTCACCACTGAGGGAAAATTGATATCTGTATTACCAGATTAGGATAATTCGATTAACCAAACAAAACTGCGAAACAAGGACAAATTACTAATCCACACTCCAATCGAAATCCAAGCAATCCGTAAGGGTACATGCAACATAGCTGCTTTACACTTGACTTATGAATTCACTCGCATGTCTCAAGCCCATCGAGTGCTCGGCCCAGTACAGTAAACAACGTTTTGAAGGAATTCCCCAGAGTTTGCCCTCGCTATAGTTATTACAGTTATATTTTGTAGCTTTGATGTGTCATTTTGTGGAAGATTTTAAGGCACGTAGTTTGATCAATGATTTTCTTTAGGGCTTTGAATTAAATATATGTTATTTCATGGCAAGTGGTGTCAACGAATACGCACCAAGGATCACATAATAACTCATGAAACCACAAAATTAAAGGTAAATTACTTATTCTAGATACGCATAGGAAACTCGCATTTCTGTTGTCCAACCAGTCTGTAGGGAGGCCAAGGCGGCACGCCAAAAATGAAAAATCCAGTTTACGTTTTAAAATCGTAACGCGCCGGCCAAAGAAGCGCGAAACATCTGAAGAATTTCCTGAGAGAAGGGGCAAATTTTAGAAATATTTCCTCCTTCAAGGCTATCCAATTATCCCGGTTATGGCGTGCCTAACCTACAACTCATCTTTCACATCCTCGACGGGAGCATCTTCAGTCGTTGAAGAAGGCTCCGTTTCTTTTGCATTGTGATCTGTCTCGGCTTCTTCTACATCATCTTCCTCCTCAACTGTTGCATCAGGGCTGATGTTGAGGCTGCTCTTCACTGACCCGTGGATCTTAGAGGCGAAGTCCTTTGGATCGTTGAGGATAAAGCCACTCTCCATAAGGGCGGTTTGGTACATGAGTTGTGCCGTGTGCCTCACGCTTTCATCCTGCACAAAGAGGACAGACAATGCTGATTAATCAATAGACGAAAGCATCACAAATAGAAAAGACCAAATTTTAGATGTTAGAGCCAAATTCGACCTCGGGGTCTTTTACTACTCTCTCTCGAAGCTCCTTGATGATGGGGTGCCTGGGGTTGATTTCAAGCACTCTCTTTCCACGCATGTAAGCCTGCTTGCTAGCATCTGACAAAGTTTGAGACTGCATAATCCTTTCCATGTTAGCACTCCAACCATATTTTGATGTCACCACCACACAAGGGGTGTCGGCCAGACGGTTGCTTATCTTCACATCGTCAACATTTTCACTGGCTAGAGCACCCTTCCACCATTTCGTCAACTCCTTGAATGACTCCTTGAGTTCTTTGTCCTTTGGATCCTTACCGATTTTAACTCCCTCTTTGGATACATTCTGGAATTTTTTGTCTTCATAATCCATCAGATATTGCATTAGATATTCATCCACCGGATCAGTGAAGAAAATAACCTACAAATAAAATGCGAAGTTAGTACCAAATTGCAGGATAAACACACTTGAAAGGCTAGCTGCAACTGACAACTAGTGGCAATGAGATAATGTAAATACCTCGTAGTTCTTTTTTGTTAGTCTCTCAAGGAATGGAGATTTCTCCAACTGTTCCTTACTTGTACCAGTTATATAAAAGATATCTTTCTGTCCGGACTTCATTCTTGAGATGTATTTATCCAATGAAGTTAACTTACCATCTGATTTGGTGCTGCAGATTACAAAACAGCACAAAGTTATTCTTTTAAGTCAAATATTTGCCCTAGTTGCTTGAATGCAATAGATTATTCAAGGAATTTGCTTACGTCTCAAACCGAAGAAGCTTTGCCAGGCGGTTTCTATTAGTTGCATCCTCTATGATACCAAGCTTAATTGACTTGCCAAATTCGTTCCAAAATTTTGCATATTGACCCTTCTTCTCATTGCTCTCACTGGATTCTTCAATATCTGCACCAGCAGTGAATTTCCATATCAAGTCAGAACTTGCCAGAGTAATAGGGTTGAGAGGGCAGAGCAGAGACGCGACATATACAGTGACATTCATTTTACTCGAGAAAAACTACACTAAGCTAATTGCATTGCTGCAGTTGAACAGGTGCTCTACAGAGATAAACAAAGCATCTCTGATTCATTTTGTTGAATTGCCAACTATAGGCAGAAGTCCTCTATCAACCACAAGCTTTCATTCCAATATGCCATACCTTTCTTATCTTTATCATCCGATTCATCAGGGTCCTCATCAGCAAGCTTCCGGATCATATCAAGGGCTTTGCGAATAAGTTTCTTCTTAATTGTTTTCAAGCTGCTATGTTGTTGTAGCATCTCTCTTGAAACATTTAGTGGCAAGGTGTCAGAATCAACAAGACCCTGGTCACATAATCCAAATGTTACGATCTAGGTGCCAAAGCTCAATGTAGTGACAAGAACAGCATCTCCATGTGCTTGAGGAGACAGAGAATACCTTCAAGAAGTTCAAATACTTGGGCAGCAGCTCATCAAATTCATCTGAGATAAAGACTCTTCTGACATACAACTTCAAGCTGGACTTCTTAGAATTGTAGTAGCTCTCGTACAAATCATGAGGTGCCTTGGGAGGCACAAACAACATAGCCTTGAATTCAACGTCACCTTCAGCAGTAAAGTGACTCCATGCTAGTGGCTTCTCATCACTGAAATCCTGTAAGTAGAGTTTAAGATGTCAATGAAAATATAAAACATGCTTAATAAAACAAAACAAGAAAGCAGCTATAAAATGGGAAGAGCATTAGATGGTATCCACCTTGGCCAGAGAGTGATAGAATTTCATGTATTCTTCATCTGTCACCTCCTTTGGGCTCCGTAGCCATATAGCTTTTACATCATTCAAAAGTTCCCACTCGTATGTAGTTTTCTTAACTGTCTTTGTCTTGGGTTTTTTCTCCTCCTCTTCTTTCTCAGCATCTTCTTCCTCTCCTTCCTCGGAAGATTTATCAGCTGTTTACACCAAAGGATTATGGTCAGAATGGGCAAGAACTAGAATGCACACCAACTAAGGATATGCATAATACAGGGAGAGTTGGCTGATTTATCACTCATACATGTTTCCTCATCATCACTGGACTCATCTTCATCAGCAGGAACTTCCTCATCTATTTCTTTGCTAGCCCAAAGCTTTATGGGGAAGTTGATAAACTCAGAATATTTTTTGACCAAATCCTGCAAGCATAGTTATTTGAGAAATAACATCATTACGCTCAAATACAAAATAAAACAGTGTAAGGATATGAAAGGATTACAAAACGCTAAACATGAATGAAAAGCCATGTCCACAGATATGGTTGTTAGTCATTTTGCGTTAGATGCCAAATCACAGCACCGTAATCACAATTCTCTTCCAACCAACGACAATGTTAAGCTTATCTCTGTAACTGTAATTGCTTATCTAAAATAAGAGAAATTTTGATCTCCAGCTTGTCGAAGGTCAACAGCTAAGATAGGGTTCTTGAGGGTCAATAAGTTAATACATCGTCTTGAAATCCTATGCTCTAGATTTCACATTCATGCAGTTGAAATCAGGCCAAGATAATGAAAAGGGGCAGAGAGTGGAAAAAGAACCACACAGGGGGCAACATTTGATTCAATGTTTGGAGGCACAGCCATCAGCACAATATCACAAAGGGTGGTAAATAAATTAGTCCACTTGTGATGCCCAAATCAAGGATCTAATGGTTAATTATAAACAGATATGACATGCAGCAACTATTTGAGCACATGAAGAATAAAAGAGCATTCATCATTAACAAACCTTCAATTTGTACTCATCCAAATACTCCTGTGCTTCATCTCTGAGATGCAATCTAATTTCAGTTCCACGACCAATTGGCTCATTCCACTGATCTTCTGAAATGGCAAAAGCTCCATCAGCCTTCGACTCCCACACATACCTGGAAGTGGTTGCAATTTCAAACATCATATTTTGTATAACTTTCTGTCAGAAAACATCTACTAAGTATACTGTGTGACTGAGGTCCAAAAAACATACTGTTTATCCTCATTATGTTTGCTAATCACTTCAACATAGTCTGCCACAAGATAAACTGAGTAGAACCCAACACCAAATTGCCCAATAAGGTTAAGATCGCCACTTGTCTGCATTTTTTCCACAAATGCTGTAGACAACATCATGTATATTAGCAACAATTCTTACTGCATTGGAAACCAAAAATAGTAAGTGCTTTATTTATGACAACCATCAGATCTGCTTCAAGGCCAACTAAATTTATACGTACCTGAAGTTCCAGATTTGGCAATAGTACCCAAATTCTTGATTAAATCCTCCTTCGTCATTCCTATACCTCTATCACGGATGGAGAGTATTTTCTTTTCTTTGTCTAGTTTAATCTGCAGTTATCAAAACGGATAACTTCGGCTCATTAATATTTTCAGACGGAGTTTTAATCGCTCAATAATTATCTACAACAAATAAGTACAGTGAACCGCAAAAAATTAAAATTAGCCGAGCTTTGGTGACAATCATTACATGTTCAGGTGACACTGCGGACTTATGCATAAATATATTCAATGGGCTAAATGGATCTTGTCATGTTACACGAGAAACGACAATAAGACACTTCTAATTTAAGCTGCAACGAGCAAGCTTAAGCAAAATCATTATGCATTAAATACGAACCTGAATCTCGAGGTTGGCATTGTCACCTTCACCCAAAACTTCCTTGTCAGTGAGCGCAAGGAATCTAATCTTATCCAGTGCCTGAATTGTTCACGATGTTTAAACATCACACTCAAGTATCTTCTCAAATGAACACTTGGACACGCACACGCGCATACAAATATAAATAAACAAACTCTTAAACACTAAAAAACTCACATCTGAAGCATTTGAGATCAACTCTCTTAAGAATATATCCTTATTGCTGTATAGAGAGTTGATAATAATGTCCATCAACCGCGATACCTCAGCCTGGAACTCGAACTTCTCCGCATTCGCGCGGAGTGTTCTTCTCGATATTGACTCAGCTTCCCTAAATCACACAAAAAACTTCATTAATATACATTCTAACAGATTAGATTCGACCGAGTTTCAATGAATTAAAATATCAAAGTACCTCTTGACGACGTCTGAATCCGTAGATAATCCATTTGGAACAGCGCCGATCTTCTCTTCCACCTTGGGCGGATCTACCGGCGAATCTGAATTGACCTCTGCATTAGCATGTATTTTCCGACCTACGAAATTTCAATTCCATCAGCCAAAGCTTCAATTATCTAGAACTTAACCATTTCAACAAAGCTTATAGCATAGAGCACTCAAGTAAAGACAGTGAATGAATCATTTGTGGAAAGGCTAGACTAAACGCCAAAAGGGGGAAAATGCTGCAAAATGTTTACACCGTAATTAAATACCTTGATCTGGGAGAAGAAACAGAAGACATAACAAGAAAAGAACTGAAGGGATCGTCCACTTCGTCATTGTTGAATTGGCGGCCTACGTTTGTTGTGTTATTCTAATAATCATTCGGAGTCTGAGCGATGCTGATTAGTGAGGAGTGCTTATATAGTGAGCTTTTGCAGGGGAGTGGAGGGCTGCCACGAGTTTGAGCAGTCTGATTGGCTAAATTTTGCCAACGTGGAGAATCTAACGGTAGCCCCGATCGAATTGCTGCGTGCATCGTTTTGATTGGGTGGCGTTGGCTTGCTAAACGCGGTGAAGCTGTGGGGTTCTGGAATGCTCGACAGAGAAGACTTCGAAGACTAGGCTGTTTGTTTCTGTACTTCCCATTTCCTACGCCCAATCGAATATATTATTTAATAAATTTTTTATTTAAATTTAAATTTAAATTTTCCTAAGCAGGGATGCATGCATTTTACACGCGTCCAACTCAGGTAAAAAGGGCAAAACTTTAAAACCTTGCTCGTGCACATGGTCGCATACAAAACATTTAAAATAGAATTTATTGCGCGCGTGTATATCTGTTAAGTAATATTTTTATCATATAAATATTTTAAATTGTGTGAACAAGTCTTTAATTTAAAATAGATCGTCTAATGAAAATCATTTATTTTATATATAGTAAAATTATATAATTCTAATAACTATGATAAAATAAAAATTATTAAATTTTAAAATGTATTGAAAACGTACATAGAATGAGAGAAAAAAATATTAAATGAAAAACTAAAGAAGAAAAGATAGATTGAAACAAAATTTTAATTAGGAATGATTAAAAAAGAGAAAATATATAAAAAAAATGATGAAAAAAGAAAAAAAAGAAAAGAGTGATATTTTAGCTTTTCTATTCGAAGCACCAAAAGGTCGTTATTATATGAGGTATAGTTATAATAAATAATATATAATTACAAAAAGGACATTTTAAGAAATATATTAAATGGCCAAAGTCCATTATTTTGTGGGTCACCCTAATAATAAACAGCATAGATATAGATAAAACAGAAAAATCATATTTATAATGGTCATAAAACCTAGTTGATTGTCTTTTTATTATTAATTAGTTTTTAGCGGATCAGTTACTAATTAGTAATCTATATTATATTATAAAGAATTATGTGCTTATTTAATTGTACATTGTGTAATTATAAAATTACACTTAATTAATAAATTTACATTGTTATCATCAATTAAGACGATAAGACACTCAATTATAATTATTAATAAACTATTGTTTCTTTTGTATACTATTTTCATCTTTGTTATATGATTAAGAAATAAGACTTTTTGTTGCCAAATATGATAATTTATAATTAATAATTAAATTTTCACACTTATAGCGTGTGCGTACTTTTACTAGTATTCTTTATGACTAATCCATATCTATATCTAGGCTTTTATATTAAGGTTAAAGATTCAATCTTCGTTGCACAGTGTTTAATTACTGTCATATCATTATTTTAATATGTTAACATTCTTACTACTTTATATAATATTATACTATTTATTTTCATATTTAATATATATTTAATTCAACCATTTGTCTGTACTCCGATGTAGGTCAAAATAAATAAATAAATTGAATAAAATAAAATTTATGTAGATTTTTTGACTTCTATTTCTAAAATATCTCTACAATATTTTGTCTCTGTATTAGTAATATTAACACATTCAATGTGTATACAAATTTTTTTTTTTTTATAATTTACGAAGTTTTATTCAATTTAACAAATAATAAAAATAAAATTATTTGTAAATTAAAAGAATATAAAAATTATCAAAAATGATACTGTGAAGTATCTAACGAAAAAGGACAAATTAGATGGTTTAGATTCATTATTTTCAACTCTCCTATGCTCAAATATATGAACATCAGGTTTAGGAGATCTATTTCCAACACAGCAGCGGCACAAATAGTCTAAAACCAACCACAATACGAGCATAAATTTAATTAGTAGTCCGTAAAAGATCCAAGACAAAGGTGAACATATCTAAAGCACCTAACCTCTTGCAAAGGGATTTTTATAACAGCAATAATCTATAGAATTGTGGTAGTGCTGTTTGGATGTAAATTTCCATCTATTTCTTACAATTCACCAGAATCTTCACTTCAAGATGTACAACTCAACAAACTATTACTTTTTTTTTTTAATTCTTCTCCTTTTCTTTTATACTATTTCTAAGTTTTCACACCAGTTTTTCTTTCTCAACTATAATTTATATCCAAACAAAGCTCTATCAGATGAGTTGAGAAAAGGGTCCATTTATTATATCATGCGAGTGAGACAAGGACAAAGGAGGGGAGACATTATTCGCCACCTTGTATTGAAAAAAGAATGGCAGGCTACCTTCCATATTACTGAAATGGGCTCAAATAGATAAAGAATATAAATAGAATATAGATACTGATATCCTCCTTCCCTCACAGTGTTTTTCATCGGGCAGGAGTATAGTTTTTCCATAATGGAGAAGGGTTTAGAACTTACAAAGTTGAGCCCATTATATATATATATATATATATATATATATTTGATCAATTTTATATTCCATACGATATATTAAGACAAGAGATATTATTTAATTTTATAATGTTAAATTTCTACAATACCCTCATTTAAATAGTTACTTTTCTTTCTTTCTTTAATTTTATTTTGATATAGCTCTATTTTTTCTCTTATATTTTTTATAACTTTCATTTTTTTTTTTAAGTAGAAACAAGAACTCGTTCATTCGCAAAGAAATGAAAGAACAGTCAAGAGATCAACTCAAGTTCGGGTTCGGCAAGAGCTTCTACATTATAGATACGCCTAACAAACCGATAAGCAATACTATTAAAACACTGACCACGCGCAACAATATCCTCAATCAAAACACTAAGCATCGCCAAGTTCGCCTTCTGCTGTTGCAATTTAGTGATGAGCGCGAGACAATCATTTGTCAAAACTGCATCCTGCCAGCCCTTTTCCACTGCTAAATCGAGTGCTGCTCGTGCCGCCAAACACTCCGCTACAAAAGGATCCCCCACATGTCGAACATAAGTGGCGATCTGTCCAACCTTCTCGCCTACACTCGTCATACCGATATCCCCAAGACCTACACCACCGCTGCTGCGAAAAATAGCCCCCATCAAGGTACAGCAAGATACATTTTGGATCTGTGGAATGCTCATCCAACTTATGCCCATCCAACCGAATTGTTTTCTGCGCTGCTGCTTCATCAAAATCATATAGCAAACGGCAGGCATAATCCATCATCCGTTTGGTTGGAACTTCTTCATTCCCATGCACTTTCATATTCCAAGTCACCCAGACCATCGTCATCGCCCAGCTGAACTGATCTTCCTCAAGATTCGTATGCAGCAGCCTCAACCATTTGATAGGCGGATCACGCCATTGCTGCACCCAACCCCACGGCACATTCGAAAATGCCCGCAATTGTCTTGCGAAATGGCATTCAGGCAGAGCACGCTTGGTATTCTCCACCCCATTTCCACAAAGTGCACAGGTCACGCCAATATTGCATCTCATCGCGATAGATTCGTCGCTGTAGGAAGGATATCACACCCCACTCTCCAGGCTAAGAACTGTACCTTGCGCGGTAACTGAGTCTTCCACACAAATTCTCAATTTTCCTCCGTTCCAGTGCTGCACTTCCGCCTCCTCTAAAATTTTCATTTGATGAGCCGTATGATATGCCGATCAAACCGTATATATCCCAGTTGTCGAGAAATGCCAGGTTATAGTATCTTCACTACAATACCTACCCTGCGGTATCCTTAAGATTGCCTCCACGTCATCCGGCCGAAAACAAGCTGAAAATCCTTTCCACATTTCGTGACCGAGAGTTGGCAATTTATCAGGTCGGCCACAAGCAAATCCTGTTGGTCCAAGGGACACGGTGTAAGAGGCTTAAATGTCCGTGGCCTAGGAATCCAATTATCCAAACCAAACTAGCAGCTTAGTTCCATCATCAATCCTCCAGTGAACTCCCGCCCCCAACAGCCTTCGAGCTAACAAAAAACTGCGCCACACAAGTGACGGTCTAGTCCCAAGCGCAGCCTCTAAGAACTTGGACTTTGGGAAATATCTCGCCTTCAACACAAGACTCATCAAGCTCCTCGGATATTTGATTATCCTCCATCCTTGCTTAGCCAACATTGAGAAATTAAAATCTGGGAAGTCTCAAAAACCCAATTCCCCTCTTAGGCAAGCCTTGACAGAGGGGGTCCAACCCCCTCATTGTACCCAGAACAAAAGCCGCTTGATTTAACGGTATGATATCCTCAAGTACCCGCTTAAGCCGGTTAGCAACTACTTCAGAGGCAAATCTATATATAACATTGCATATGTTTATAGGATGGAATTGCGTTATCAACTCCGGTTTTGACACCTTTGGAATTAGATCGATATTTGTAGTCTGCATATCCACATTATCATAGCCAACATTCAAAAAATTGAGTATGTAGTTTGTTATCTTGTTCCCAATGATGTGCCAATACTTCTGAAAGAAAACCCGGGCCATTCCATCCAGACCAGGAATCTTCAGCGGTTCCATATGCTTCAAGGCAATGATGATCTCATCCTGTGAAAATGGCCGAATGAGTTCCTGATTAATTTCCTCCGTTACCTTGGCCGAAAGACAAGTCACTGCCACATCAATATCCTTCGGGCTAGGAGCAGAAGATCTGAATAAATTTATAAGGCACGAAAGAACCATATGTTGGATTTGGTTGAAATTCGAAACCCACTCACCCCCAGTGTTCCTCAACCCCTCAATCCGGTTATTCCTCATGGGCAAAGATGCATAAGCATTGAAAAAAGCTGTGCTGAAATGACACCATCCCTCAGCCCACTAATGCGAGTTTAAAGTTCCTTACTACGCCGTGCTGCCCCCTTAAAAATCTGATCATCCCATTGCACCAACGAGGTTGCACATCTTCAAATTATGTTTTCACACTCCCCATGAAGCGTCCGCTTAGCCTCAAATCGAAATAGCCTTGTACCTGAGCTGCGGCGCAAAAAGCCTCCGGTCTGCGGCTTCCTGGTCAAGAGTGGCAAATGGTTAGAATGAACGCGGATGCTGGACTACCATAGCCGGATATAATGTACACCGCTCCTTGTTAGCACAAGCACGATCAAACCTCTGTCGTATTCAGCCCATCTCCATTATTTGACCATGTAAACTTTGGCCCAATAAAACCAAGATCAAACAAGCCAGTATGTTGCATAGCTTCCCTAAAACCCTTCATTTGCTAATACTGCACCTGTGGTCCTCCAGATCCCTCTTCTGGAAATAAGATAGCATTGAATTCCGAGCAACACATCCACGGCATTTGAAACCTTCCGCTAAGAAAAGAAGTTAGCCGCCAACTCTCTCTTCTACAAGCCGTATCGGGGTATCCATAAAATCCTTTAAAATGCCATTGCACCCTTCGTAGACCATCCTCGACGATAGCATTGATGAAATTAGGAGACATGTCAACCACCGTCACTTCAGTGGACTTATCCCAGAGAAGTGCCAATCCACCCGATTGTCCTCTATGCAAGTTAAGTTCTCTTTAGCGACTCAATTGAAACCACGGATAATTTGGCCTCACCAAGAAAACAACAGAGGGGAAGTGTTCTCGGATGAGTTCTCCGAGATGTCGAACCGTCCAGGGGTTAGAGAACCCCTGGCAGTTCCAAACAAGGGAATTCACGGCTCCCCCGCAGCCTCCACCTTTTGAAGGAGGAACGCTTAGCATAAGAAAGCCTGGGGCTCTTAGAGATTCTGCCAACTTAGTGGTGCACATCCGCTGAAGGTTGTTGGCCATTCTGTCTGCTGTAATGATAATCGATCTTTCCTCCATCCATGCCAATACCACGAAGCAATGCTTGATTTTAATTGTACACTTTGGACCAAACCCTATGAAAAGAAATACTAGTTTGCCTGCTCGGATACGTCTCAAAATCTATCCACTGGAATAATAATCAATCTCTAACAAATTTTGAGAGATATTCATCTCAAAATCTGTCATGAAATAACTATCAAATCTTTAACAAATTCTGAGCCTATCAGCTTGAAATAATTCAACAAATTTTGAGAGATCTTCGGCGAGGAAGGATGATGCATGATGTACACATTCCTCAACTTCGTTCTTGAGGCTTATTCTGATTTTTATTATCCAAGCTTATATGCAACTCCATCCCTTTTGTACATATTAAAGGGTTTTAACCCTAAACATGCATATACGACAATTTCTTAAAAACAAGCACAACTTCAATTAAAAAGAAAAAGAAAAGAAAAATGGATCCTCCTATAGAGCATGTCATCAAGAGGGGAACAGAGACCTTCCGAGTAAGAAGAGAAAGAGCAGACGAAGACAGACCCAAACCTCCATTGCGCGGCCCACAAGTGAGGAGACGTCGTTCAGTTAAAACTCTCTGGTTGATCTTCGCCGTTTTCACAGCAACCGCCGCTTTTATCTGCTTCAACCTTTCTTCAATACATTTCGATTTGGCAAAGAAACTCGCGGAAAAACTGGAGAAGAAGATAGAGAAGAAGATGGACGTTTGGGATGTGGCCTCGTGGATGGTAGATGCTGAGGTTGTGCTCCTCACATCCTGCGGTTTATTGCTGGTGCTAATTTATGAAACCACAAACCCGAGGACGGTAAGGGTGCATCGAGTTTTCAAGTGGCTGGCGAATTCTCTGATTATCTTCCTCCTCCTTTCATTGTCTGATTATATGGACGATGCATTGATGCTTTTATTCTGGTATGCCGTCTGTTGTCACATTATCGCCTTCTCCAACGTCGTAATCTCCGTTGAGAGTCTGGGCATTTTTTATTGTCCTATTGTCTTGTTGTTGGAGAAATCGATTTGCCATGTCAAGATTTATCCCAACTCTCACTGGGCTCTTGTGCTGCTTTCTGGGTCGTGTCAGTTCCTCCGCATCTCGATCAATATTCCAAACAAGGGTATTAGCACAGGGATCCATTCCATGATCAATATTCCAAACAAGGGTATTAGCACAGGGATCCATTCCATGATCAATATTCCAAACAAGGACCTGCAAGTTGAGGAGTTTGGGAAGGGTGTTGGGAGGTCATTAATTGCGGCCAGAGTCGTGGTTATATTCTTAATTTCTGTCCTCTGATGTATTTTTGCAGTATGAATGTGAATGAATTTAATTTCTCTAAGGGTTCATTTAATGTTCATATCATCTTATTTAATTACAAGAGGATTTAACAATTGAGCTCGTATATAAAACAACTTGCTTGTATTTAATCATGTGAAATCGTCAATGTATAAAACATCTATATGATTTTTATTAATAATAAGATAAAAGATTATTTACTGTCACGGTGCATTTCTCTAAGGTCAAGGATCCCGTCGTTTAGGATAACTTTACGTAAATATTAGGTATCCCGGGTTTAATAGTCTTTTTAATCATTATTATTAACTTTAATGTTCTTGGAAAAAATATTTTGGTAAGAGAATCCACAAATATACTTCCACGCTCCCTGTTTGGTCTTCTTACTAGCGACATCCTTTTATCCCAGTAATCTAGGTTTAAAATATATTTCAAATATTTATATAATAAAAAATATTACAAATTGAAAATACATTTATAATTTTAAACACTTTAATGGAACATATAAAAGTATTAAATTATTAGGTTAAACATAATTATGCGCAACGAATTTTTAGGTTTAACACTTCACGTCCTGCTTCTTTAGATACATTGTCCAATGGTTTTCCACCAAGTGTTAAGCTCGCCCTCGAAGAGGAGGTACAATGCCATCCCATATTGGAATGATCGGCTCAACGGTTAAATCGAGAATTAGTATGTTTTTCGGTATAGACCCGATTCTATGTGCAAAAGGGAAGAAAAGTTTGCCAAAAAGTGTGATATCTATGGAGATTTATTATCACGGGAAACAGGGTTAAATTAGGATCATTAAGGTTGACTTTGGGCCGAAAAAACTGAGAAAATTCGTGTGAATTTTCCACCCAAAATTAAGGGAGCCCTACTTCTATATATGAGACATACACTATAAAATAAATATGACCTCAAACTTTAAGAGAAAAATTTATTTTCCCACCCCTAAAGCTTTAGTTACCATCTAGAGAGCAGAAGAAAAATAGGGGTGAAATTTTGAGGGCAACGCAAGGGATTCAAGGTGAGTAATCGGACCAAACTCCAAAAAATCCATCCATGTTCTTAGGAGTTATATTTTACACACATTTGGACACCAATAGCATGATGAATAATAGGAAATACATGAACAAAATTTTGAACACGAGAAGGGGACGCAAAATCGAACCCTGCACAGGAAACAACAAACAAAAATCACGTTTAAGCAAAATACATTAGGTTTGGTAAATTCTTGTGTTCTTGAGGTTGAGGTATTGTGGAGAGGATTTGAAAAGATTAGATTTTTATGATTGGAATATGAAAGAAAGTTCTTTAGAACTCGTAAATTATGTTTAAATATTAAGTAGGATGGTTAAAATTGCATAAATAGAAAATTCAAACTAAACAGTATGTCACAGGTAGAACAGGTGTAGCTTCACAGTCACCTTTATGGTCTCAAGGAATGGCCTCGCAGTTGTGGGGTGTTGGTTCGTAAAAATAGAACACACTGTGGTCGAGTGAGCAGTTGCGAGAGCAGAACTCGGAGTTGTCCAAAATGCACTGCAATTCATCATATGGACATAAAACCATTTCTCGCGTCATAGAACTAACAAATAAGAGGAAAAGTGATTTGTCATTTTGAAATCCAATTTTGACATTTTGAAACTTAAAACGCATAAATGTTAGGAATAAAGACCCAACAAGATAATAAAAAAACAACATGAGTGAACTTGGATAGAAAAACCAAGTCCATAAGCAATTTAGAACCTGAGAGAAAATTTATCCAAGACATTAGGATTGCACTAATAACATGTAGAGATTGAACTCCTGTTACCTTGGGAATTAAATTGGGATTTGTTTTGACTTGCATAGAAAATTGAGAAAATCGAACCTGTGCAGTTCAAGACTAGTAAGTAGACATTAGGTAAATGGTTACCTTGCGAACCTTTATAGCTGTCTTTTAAAATAATTTTATTTTATACATGAAATTTCCACTACATAAGTGATTATTTGTAAGTTTTCTTAATAGTCTTTCAAAATAGAATGTTTCCTAAAATTTTGATATTTTTACTGAATTTATTTCAAATTATTTTATGAAAATCTTCTATTTTGTTGAGACGTATTCCCAAGTATTTTTAGAAGATACTCCTATTTTATTTACGCAAATTGGCATGATCTTGATTTTAGAATACTTTACTATGAAAATATTTTAGATGTGAACAAGTATCCACTGATTTATATTTTAAAATTACTTTGAACATATTAGTTGTTATATTGGAATATGGTAATGTAACATTTACGATGATCAATTGAGATAGTGTAAAAGCTAATTTTATTCACTCACTGGGCAACATATGAGACATGTGATCCTTTAAATCGAGATAGTAGATTGAGACCATCTAACCTTTTAAATCTAAATTATAGGTTAAACACGTGACTTTCTTATTTGAGGTCGCAAAACGAGATAGTTGCAAAGGTTGTCATAAAATAGATTAGTTTATACCCTTTTTCATTACATGAAATGTAATAGATCTTATTTTGTAATAAATATAATTTATAAATTAGTATGTTTTCGATATATTGGTTTTGGTACTGGTTCAAGATTTTTTGGGAGTGTTGCCGTGTTGGGGGCATGATGGGAGCATTTATTTGGTCAGGCAATATAATTCTTTTCACATACACACAAACAAAACTTGTTCCCCACAATCCCCTAAAAAAATTCTTTATATGTTCTCACACAAGTATCAAAGAAAAAAAGAACAGAAATTGTGTTTCTTTTTTAACAAAGTGATGGGTGTATTACATTTACATGTACACTTTACCCTCTTAGCTATATTGTATGTTCCATTATTATTATCATTGTCGTTGTCGCCATTTATTGGGAGAAATATAAAAGTGTCGCCATTTTGAAAATCACAGAAGTGCAAAAATGGTCCACAAAAAATGCATTTAACATAATAGTTTTATTACTAAAACACAGACATCTTCACATGCCAAAAGGATTTGCTAATATGCCCGGTTTTATTGATATCGGAGTTTTACATCTTTTTATTTTTGAACATATTTATAAGAATAATGTACTGACAAATTCCAAGACATAAAATAATAAAGTTTCTAAATAAAATTTAAGTTGGATATGTATTTAAATCTATGTTTTATCTAGATAAGTATACATGAAATAACATAATAGTATAGTGCCAATGGACCAGCGACTGGCAACGAATTTCAAAGAACAATATGGGTTTTTACAATATTGCAGTTTGAATTGTGGGTGTGATAAATTGATAATGTTACTGGATGGTGTTAAGAAGATGTTAACCTTGTGATTAATCCCAAATGAATAAAGTGTCGTTATGCACGTGAATTCAAAAAAATATTTTAAATATTTTTTTTATCAAATTACAAAATAAAAGTCAAACAATAAAAGCTAAAAAATTACTAAAATATTAAAAAAAAGTTGACTTTAAGTGGATGATAATTGGTAATTAAATAAATACTATCACATGATTACAATATTAATATTATTTATAATTAAAAATAAAAATATAAAAAGTTGAAATTTCAAAGATGGTTGAAATTCGTAATTAGACTCTATACTTATGGGTAAATATTGGGCATTACCCAGTCGGTCTAGTGTTAAATTAGACAGAGTAGGATATGAGTATTATATTTATAGATTTAATGGGCATGGGTATTTATGGGTATAATGAGTATGGGTATGAGTATGGGCATGGGTATTTATGGGTATAATGAGTATGAGTATGGGTATGAGTATGGGCATGGGCATGACAAAACTCTATCCATTAACAGGCCTATACCCTATTTATACTTATAAAACAATACCGAAATTTGAGTTCATATTGAATATAACATACAATATCCAAATCCATATCCATACCCAGTGAAATTAAAATTATAAACATGTGTCTTACCATATCCATTAATATTCATGGGTATTTATACCTTATATTTACTCATTAATACCCATAGCTATTTTTCAATGATCTGATCTTAATTTTTTTTTTTAAATTCAATTTTACAAATACAATTATGAATATTTTGACTAAAGTTTCGTGAGTTTTCATCAACAAACATGCTTAGATATATATTTTTATGTTAAATATAAAAAAAAATTAAAAATATAATCAAGTTGACTTCATTGAAATTATATTTGATAATTCAAATTAATTACCATATCAAGTGATTATAATATTTACATATATTATATTAAATATAGCAAATACAAAAAAAAAAAGAAATTTTAAATATGACACATATTACCCAATTATAGTTTAAACAAATGGATAAAACTTAGACATTACTCAATAAGTCTAATATTAGATGGACATTTAAGAATATATTATATATGGATATTTATAAGTATAAGTATAGATAAGATAAAACTCTATGTATTGACAGGACCATACGAGCTTTACACAGTCTTTAGACAAAAATACGGAAGCAAAGATAGACGAGCTAGGAATCTAGTATCCAGTTGAAAGATACGGCCATTTGTTGAAACCTTAAATTATATAGGATGATAAAACAATCAAAATTCTCGAATAAGCAATGTGGCAACCGTAAGTGTCATTACCCTACAAAGTTTGCTGAGGAACGCACAAAAGGTCAAGATCTTCACTGAATCCAAATAGATTTTGCATGTTGTCGGCCAAATCAGTAAGCAATGTACTATAATGAAAGGAAATTAGCAACGCTGCAGCAATTATGATAGAAAATGTCTTCCAACACAATTTTAAGCCACTTTCTTCTTGGAAGGTTGATGGGCTTCTGGATTCTTCATAATAACCGGGCACAGTGAAATTTGTTCTTTTCGAAGAATTTTTGCCTATGGAGCTTCTCTTCTCATGGGTCTTTTTTGTGGATAATTATATTGAAAAGCTAGAAAGAAAGAACATATATATATTTTTTCTGTGTAACCAAAAAAAAGAAAGAAAGAAAGAAAGAAGAAGATATGTCGCCGAATTGTGGGCTTCCATTGATATTTTTCCTCTTTAATTTATTGATTAAAAAAAGGAATAGTATAATTTGCACTGATTAGCATTTGCCTTAGCTAATTTCTTTTCCTCTGTACCCCCCACTAAATTGCTATTACTTGTATCCTGGTAGTCTAACTGCATATCTCACGTTGGATACAAATTTGAAACTATTTTTCATCCTTTAAAATCATTAATTTCAAACATATCATCTAATAAAATAATATTTTTATGACTTTCTCTATTTTATTTTTATATTATTTTTAAATTTTTACGTCAATTTTCCTCCCCATCTTAGTTTGCATCCAAACAAGGCCCATGTTTTTGGTTGAGAGGGAGGTACCTTTTTTTTTTTATTTCAATTTTGTTTTATATAATTATATGTATAGGAACGTATTTTTTAAGATTTTAAGAATGTAAGAGATGCATTTATTTGATGTTTGTAAATAAAAAATTAAATAGGATATATTTAAATTAATATTTTACCGAGACACGTATACATGTGTACTTTGAATGCATTTTCAATTTAAAAGAACTTTCATGAATTTTTTATTTGTTCGAGTTAAAATTTGACCACACCGCAGGCCCAAATCTTTATAGTTGATTCTATAAAGCCCAGTGTTGTTATTCACTTGTCCATGTTAAGAGTGTGAATGTCCAACGAACTTCAAAATAGAATTTGGGCTTTTATAATTCGAAAAGGTGGTGCTGATTTTTTTTGTTGCTTAAATCCTATGTCCAATAAAGCGGCTAGGAAAGTTTTTACTCAAGTTTTCATACAACTTACTAAAGATTAGATATAATTTAATTTTATGTTTACGTTATAATATGAGTACTTCAAGTTTGCTAATAAAATAAATATATGAAAATGAAACAATTTGATGCACTAGGATTGTACGGAAGCATGGCTAAATCAAGCATTGGCAAAATACATTGTGGAAGAATAGTACTACAATTTTATCCTTTTTATTTTTTGGCCTCCAATGGAGAGTAGTGTGTGTGTGTGTGACCATTTATTTTGCTCTGGTAATATGGGAGTGTCTAAGTGTTGATAGAATTGTGAAAAGTAGATTTGTGGTTTACGTAAATAACACATTTTTCCAAGAAATGTGAATTTAGTTACGCTCAAAAATTAAAGTAAATATACCATATATATAATAATTATCTTGGATACATAATTGATAGCAGCCTAAAGTGATCCTAAATCACAGGATCAATGCTGTTGGTAGAAGCATTGTTAGAGTAAACGATCTTTATCTTATCATTGACGATATTGTGTTTTGCTAATAATTTCGCGCAACTAAATATAATCTTTTGACAGCAAAATGTTATCAAACAAGAAACATTACCTAGCAATGCAATTAACTATTCTCAAAGACAAATGTCAAAACAAAATGACAATTCTCTGTACGTGTAGATGTCAGGCTTTCAATTTTCTCCTTTCGTCATTTGGATTTTTTCTGCATGTTTTAAAAATTAATTAACTAGAAGAGGCCCCTCACTCACCTCCATCTATTAAATATTAATTAATTCTTCAACTAAACGTTCTTGTAATGCTAATATTTAAAATTTAAACGCGCCCCAGATAAAAAGATATTTTTAAAAAAAAATCAAATTTTTAGAATTAGGGTCACTAGGGTTTTGTATCTTTCTACAGCAATTTTGTGCTCTACTTCTCTATCTCTTTGATATACCGTAAAATTCTCTCTCGTCCTCGTAGGTGTACGCAACCCAATCTACATAAATCACTCCAGCCTATTATTTTTTGTTCGCTTTTACGCTCTTAATTATTGTGAATTATATCACAATCTGCTTGTTACATGTATTCTGTGTCTTGATTTTCCAATGTAACTACTTTTTAATGTGCAACAAAGCTTTATGAAAAATGGTAAGATTCAGCTAATCTCACAACAACCGCACAAGTCAAACTTTTAATTGTGAACATCGTCTACCAATGTGATGTGGTGGGAGTTGAATATCTGAAGGAAAGGGTTGGATTCAGAATGGGATATGTAGAACAAATATATATAATCTTTGTTTTCTTTCGGGATTATATGTGTGAGTGTGTACGTACGTATATTGTCCGAAATAGGCGAAAGGTTTTCTGTCATTTGGAGCTTGCTTCAGTATAATATCGAACAACATGATTGAAGTTTGGTTGGTGATACGAGTATGTATTGGGGGATTAGGTTGACACCGAAAGTACTTTGTAGTGTGTTTCTGGAAAAATAAAGCACCACAACCTTAATCATATATTTAGAAATTGGATTTCGAGTTTTCCTTTTTTAAAAAATAAAATAAAATAAAAGGTATTGGAAAACAAACACGGAGTCGCGTATCATTTGAAATGAAAATATTTTTCTTCCGAAATCAAAGGTTCAAGTGGAGTGTAGTGTTCGACATATGGACACTAATTGGTAAGACGCACAACATCCCATTTGGAATTCTACAAACGTAGTATTATTTGTTCGTAAGTGCTGTAATTTTAATTTCCCTTAGCTAAAACGGGCATTTTTCATTACATGCATTTTTATACAAATGAGTGGGAATGAAGCCAGAATAGCATGGGATCCACATTACCCAAAATTATATATGGAAGACCCAAATCAAAGCGAACAATGTTGAAGGCTTGATGTAAACGATTTCCACCGTTGATTTTCGTGGAAAACAGACAAATATTATCTGGGTTCGCTAGACTAGCCTATTTTATTGGATGGTGACAGACAATATGATTGCATCACATAATGTATGCAGCCGAAAGAATCGCGAACAACTACCAAGCTTGTGATTCCAGCAAAGCAACCCAACTTTGCTCGAAAGAGCACCCAACATCCACAACAAAGCCAAATTTCATCATGAAGGAATTGCTTCTTTTCCCTAGTTTTGCTTGATCAACGTCCATTATAACAATAGAAAAACTCAAAATCAACCAACCGTCCACTTTACTGATTCCTCAAAATAAATTATGATTGCCGTAATCGATAATTGATCCGACATTAATTATGTACATTGTGCTTTACAATCTTGTGTTGGTTTTCATGTGTGGTCCTTGCTAGCAATGAGAATGCCTTCGATTGTGTATTTAGAATGAAAAAATTGTGAGATTTCTTTCTAAAATTGAACAAATGAGATTGAGACAAAGATTGTTGCTGCACAAACTATGAGATTAGAGCGCAAGGGGGAATTTGATGAGCCACCTACGACAAAATTTGGGAGCCAAGAGGGAACATCGTCTTGATCGACCCCCACCGGGGGAGGTGGCCAACTTGGCGTTCCGGCTGTCGTTGCTGGTGATGACGACGAGTCTGTTGAAGATTTTTGACTGCACAACAAAATAAGTGTCAATGACTGTCATTCTAATCTTCTAATGTAACAGAGTCAATGAATTAATTGCATTGCCAATTCAACCTGTTAACCATAGAATAACGTACACGTTGCTCAATATCAACTGGATGTTCAATCTGTTCATCTTAATTTTGATGATGATAAAAAGGGCAAAAAAGAGAGGATTTGCAACAAAAGTTAAGCCTGATATAAACATTAGAAAAAAGGGCAAAAAAGAGATCTTATATTTGACCCGACGGAAAGCAAAAGATTCTTCTCGTTTGCCAGCGCTGCGACTACTATTTAATGTTAACTATTGGTAATCCTACATCTTTAAATTATAAAATCCAACAGAAATAACCTTATTTGTTTCCTATGAATATTATGACCTATTGAGTAGTGCTAGGCCACAAAGCAAAAGAGACACGAAAATATTTAACAAATGTAACGAATATTTGCATAACAAAAAGAATACTAAATAATGGAATAATATTGGAATAAGAATATATGTATTTGAGTTGTTTTTTCCTTGCAAAAGATGAATGTTTAAGTACCCTGTATGTAAAGGGCAGAATGTAATCGTATAGTCCGCTCCACTACACGTAAAAGTACTCGTAGCATCATCGTAAGCGTAGCTATACGATCTGGGGCAGGCATTCTTAAATATCTGTGAATATACCGACGGCCGGCACGTGGAGGGCGAGCCGTGATCGCCGCTACAACAATACTCCGAGGTGCCAAACGCCTGGCACGCGCTCTTGCAACCCTGCCCGTCGACTGCCCTCAGCTCGTTCGGGCATCTCCGGTTCAGATCGGTCACGCAGCCCGTCGATCCGCAGGCGCCCGAACCGCCGACAGGTTTTACGATCAAAGGCAAGTTGTAGCCGTCCACAAGGCTGACGTCATAGAAATCTTGACCCCCGGAGCCGATGGTGAATTCGGCTAAGGTGGCTGGCGGAGTTGCGCCCGCGCCATTGCACTCAATTTGGTTGGAACCGCAGTCACCTGTCGCGCAGCTGCCCTGGCCGGTGGTGGGGTCAAACGAGCAGCCGGTTCGGCCCCAGAAACGGCCGGACCAGCCGGATTGAGCTTGGAAGGACATGGTGGCCCGGGGTGAGAGTTGGAAACCGGTGGAGCCTAAACCGGAGCTGCCAGCATTGGATAGTATTCCGGGCCATACTGTGTAGTCACACCTGTTGACTAGCCTGAACATAGTGCCTAAACTCTCTGTAAAAAAATCAAATGGAAAGATTTATTACATAGAAGAAATTAGCCTGTGGACAATGAATATAATGTTAATGTAAACGTCCAAGATTAGTACCTTCGGCCATGAGAAGAAAAATGAGGGCGATCGTGTGAAGGGTTTGGGAAGAAGTTGATGACATTTGGAGAGATGTGGTTTGAATTTGGGTTTGTGTGTAAGCCCGAAAGATACGTTGAATGCAACGAGAGTGAAGAGAGGTTGCTAGCCTCAATGCAACCACACACATGCTTGTCCAAGAAGTGCGTGTATGTATGTGTTTGTGTATGTCTATATATTACAAGGCATACGAAAGATTCATATAATATATATAAACAAAAGAGGGAAGTTGGGGGGCGCATTCGTCAGTTCGGTTTGGCAGAGTAAGGGGGTCCGATTATAGGAAAGTAAATTCGTTCTCAACATTAGGTGATGGGAATAATAGGAGAAAGTTTTTCTCTTTATTTTTTTTTCAGTGGTTCAAAATGGTCAAACTCGGATGGAATTTGACAACAAATACAATGTTATTTCAATAAACTTGTCATTTAAATATGACCGTAACGAACTTCCAAGCAATAATAATTCGTCACTTTCCTGAGCTCGTAATCGTCGTTAATTACAAAATTATCTGACCCACGACTAATTATCAGGCAACAGGGAGGGAATATCTAACGAAAGAACACACAATTTTTAGAACTTGTGCATAATTTCTTAGTAGTTTCCTATTTTTGCATTCCCACAAGAAAAATAATAAAGTGGTGCTGCAGACAACTCAACAAAAAGAATAATTATAATGGTCTGTCTGTCGAGAAATTGTATAGAAATATTAGTGAAACACTTGGAAAGCATCAGCGGAAATGATTGGAAGGTGGTGTGCAATTTTCTTGGAACTTTTTCACTATCACTTTTTGTAAGCTTTTTTGGTTAATCAAACAAGAATATCCTCTTCCCGCGTCTCTTTGTTGCAAACTGTGGAGCTCCACATATACAAAAATAAATAAATAATATCGAAATATGAATATTTTTATCGTATGTCAAAATCCTCTCGAAACATAAATTTATCTCTTATTATTTCAGCACGAAGGAGACAGTATAAACTTTAAATAAAATAAAAAAAACGGTTTCACAATCAATAATAACATCGAAAAAATTAATTTTACCTCTACAGAGAGAAAAAAATTTACACAATGAGATTTGTCCTGGTTCGAAGTTTTTGAAGCTAATATGATTTTGAAGAGTGAATAAAACTAATTAATACTCTGAAAAACCAACTAGTGGGTCTATTGGCAAACCCAATAGAGATTGCATTTATCAGGCAGTCGGGCTTGTCAGTGGTTGAGATTTTTCTGGGCTTGCTTAAACAAAAGTATAAAGATCTTGCGGACCAGAATATAGCAAAAAGACACAATGACCTATGTTTTTGCACCCAGCATACGAAAAGGAGGACTTTTGTTCGGATGCAAATTTTAAAGATAGAACATGTGGTATAAAAATTTAAGAATATAATAAAAATAACAAAAAAAGAGATAGAAAGTGTTAATTTAATGAATAGTAGTTATTTTGATGAATGCAAATTTGCATTCAAATATAGTAAGAGATTTCTTAAAACAGGCATAACGCATTTTTATTTATGTTCAAGTATGTTATGCCATTTATAAAAAGACGCATTCTTTCGGGTTACAACCTTATTTAGGATTAGTAATTAAAATTAATATGTATGACTAAAGATACACAAAGGAATGTCATGTAATTTTAATTTAACATATTTGAAATTGCATTTGCATGGTTTTTACTATAATGATGTCATCTCATCTAAATATGTAAGACACGTATGAGTATCTCGATATATTGAAGAATGTTTTCTGAACGTGCGGTTCTAAAGTTAAAATTAAAATTTACTAGAATATAAAAATCAGCCCACTCAAGACAACATGTCAGGATGGCCGAGTGGTCTAAGGCGCCAGACTCAAGTTCTGGTCCTCGTAAGAGGGCGTGGGTTCAAATCCCACTTCTGACAACAGATTCTCCTTTTCTATCGAACAATTTTTTGCATGCGTCGCGAACTGTCCTCTATGGTTCAATGTTTTATCTCGAAAATGAAAATGCGAGCATGAAAAATTAATGATATATGTAGGAAAATATTTAGAACACACTAACGTGTTTCCTTCCGTGTAAAGGAAAGTTAAATGTTCTGCTAGTTGCCACGTAGCCACACGCAGTGTATGACTTTCAGAAAATCTCCAAGAACCTATAAATGAATAAAAGATGCCATTATAAAGCCCCTCTGTTTACATTTAAATTCTGGTTTCAAACTAGGTGGCATCGTCGTCAGCCTCTTACTTCTTTCTCTGCTTTCGGTAGCTGGGGTTCATGACTCTTGACAATCCTTTTTGGCAACAAAGCCCTCATCCAGTACAGTTTGAAAATTGAAGTAAGTCATAATTAATATCCAAGTTAACTTACCATACAAAATTCCACCAAAATTTCTTGATTTATATTTATACTCACCATTCTGCTTTGACTGGCCAAAAGTGGCGTTGAACAACATCAACGCACGTCTTCACGCAAACTTCAGCAGAAATATAATAGTTTTCGCTGATTGGCCCAAGGCCACTTAGACTAACTATCATGTTTAATTTATGGATTGATTGATCAAAAACTTGGCATATATGGATGGAGCCTTCTTGGGGCTGAAACAAAATTTGGTTATCAGATTCAGCAGCCGCATAAAAGTCAAAAGCGTCGTATAGGATAGCATTGTTTAGGATAAGGTTTGGATATAAAGCATAGACAAAAGATCTGGTATTTGATCATTTGGGCATAAAGACGATGCTGTCTATTTTTAATCTTGAGTCTGAACGTCAGAAGAAACGCCATGGCAACAAGTCAAGAATCTCATTCTGTGGTGATGCGAAAAGTAGGGCTGCTTGCACAGAAGAAAGAAAAGTGTACGTGTTGATGGATATGCATACATTGCGGAGTGCACTGCAAATCATCTTTAGAACGCTGTCCTTTTTCTTTTTCTTTGGAGATGTTCGACTTGTGTTCCCACATGTGGCTTTGGAAATTAATTTGTTCCAATTAAGAGTCTTATCAGTGGAAACAAATGCACAAACTGAGCAAACATGGGTTGTGAAGGTAAAATTATGTCCATTTATTATAAATGATAACTAACTTGATACTTTTTTAATTCATTCGAAACATATACCTATCTAGTGGATTTATTGGAAAGGACGACCCATAATGCCATGAAAATTTATGCCCATGATTTTTTTTTCTTTATTTTTCTTTCGCCTTTCTAATGAGTGTGGAGAGGAGAATTAATAAACGACAAATTATCCTTAGGGTCTCACTGTTACGGGGATAATCTTATAATTTATGCATGAATGGTTGTCTTTATTCTTTTGATGGTGTCGATCATCGCGACAATATCTAAAAAGGACGAAAAATAATTAACAAGATAAAATATCAAAAACCTTTGCTGTTTCTGCTGACGTTTAATTAACCTCTTTCAGAAATTAGGAATGTTCATGGACATGAAGTCTGTCGTGTAAAGAGTCACAAGGATAATACTATGTTTTCGTGTGCTTTTACTTTTCATTATCTTCTACTCTTTCTAATTAATCCTTTACCAAAGCGATCACTATTATCAATACAGGGAAACTTTGGCCATGTATGGTTGGTAATAATTTTGTTGAATTATGCTTGTTAGTAAAATTTTGTTGAAATGAAAATTTGAATTTGTTTTGATTAATATTAATTTCAGGATATAAAATATATAAATATGAGTATACATGGATGTGTGTGTGTGTATATATATATATATTGATTTGTTTGTTAACATGTGTAATGATTAAATATTTTAATGTATATGTGAAAGAGAGAATAATTTCAATTTAAATTTATATAAAAATTTTGTTAGATAATATTTTTTATGTTATAAATTTTGGTGGGTATAAAATTCATCTAATATCCTGGAACAAACATGAGAAAGTATTAACAAATGTCACGTCCACTCAAAATACTGTTTTTGGTGTAGGGTCTAATTGACCTAAGATAAGGATAATCCATATTATAAATTGGTGCATCTTTTGAGTATCAGCTCGGCATATTTACTAAGATCGAAAATAAGCCGAATTAGGGGTGTCGTGGGTTGGAAAAAATGAAGTTTAAAAATAAGTTTTAAAAGTATTGAGTACAATTCAAACATTTAAATGCTCAATCTTTTAATTCATATGTTAAAATATTTTTAAAAAATTATTCAATAAAATATATTTATTAAATTACTTTAAATTTATAAATGAATTAATGGGTTGACAAGTCAACTCATGGGTAACTTGAAATCTACTGTTTTTTTTTTAAATATATTAATTTAATCTAATTTTGATCCATACTTACAAAGGCTCAATCAGACTCATCAATTTCGTATTATATTTAAATCATATTTTTAAGTCATGTTCGAAATTACCACCGTAGTCTAAATAATCTATTCTGAAATTATTTTTCCTCTTTAATTATGTATTGCCCTACGGTATGTACAAGGGGAAAAAGTCCAATGCAACATCAGAATTCAAGTGTGTGAACATTATAAAAAGAAAAAAAAAAAAAAAATGGGCCAACCAATATTCATCCTTACATCTCATCTAACCACTTTTTTAGCGTCAATTTATTGGGTCACAGCCCGACCAGTTAAAACGTTAAAAAAATTAATTATTTTAATTATATAATATTATATATATTGTTATAAAAATAATTTACAAATAAATATAAGCCAATTTAACAATATACTAAAAAATGAGTTTTAAATATAATGATAAATTAAATAATTCAACTAAAATAAAAATTTATTACACATATTAAAAAATATATTAAATTCAAAATAATTAAAAGTATAAAATTGAAAATAGTTTTGAAAAATAAATTGATTAATTAATATGATCAATTTTAATTTTAAGATACAATAATTAAATTTTAAAAAAACTGATTAGAAAAATAAAAGGATAAAAATTGCTAAAAACAAAAATCAAAATAAAAATTATATATTTAATTAATATTGAGGAGTTGTAAATGTAAGAAATTTTTAAAAAAGAGTGATAAATCATGTTGTAATTTTTTCAAAAAAATTTTTTAAAATTTTCTATTTAAAAAAAATTTAGATAAAATCAGTTACGTGCATTTCTAATTTTTTACCTTAACCGGAAAGAAGAACCGAATAGTTCTTGATTGAATCGGTTGAATCTGTTATTCTTGTCCGGTTTTTTTAGTGTGCACGCATTGATTTTAGTCTATTCTAGAGTGCAGATTACTTTTAAACAAGTATTATTAATGTGGAGACACATGGAATAGATTGATTTCAAGTTTGTTTTAGAGTCAAAGTGAAGGTCCGTGCCACGCAGGAGCGAATCGAAGGCTAATGCGAATGGGATTGTTGAATTCTTCCTAAAATATTACATGGCAATTTTCATTCTTAAAGGTGGTGACATATTGTTCGACTACACCCGTAACATGGACGGTTACGTCGATCATGTGCTGGCCATGTAAATCTTCACCACCAGATCTGCAGAATAATGGGAACTCTTTTTTGGGATGTGATCCTTACCGATCTCAATGGCCGGCTATTAATCTATATTATATTATTATGATTTTGAGACGCATTTTAAATTTATAATACTATCCTTTTATTTAGTAAAATTACATTATTAACTTGATTAAAAACATCGAACATACCCGAATACAATTACTAATAAACAACTACCTTCTTCAGTACAATATTCCTTATTGTATAAGGTTTCTTCATTACATGATATAAAATTAAGCAATAATCTTTTTTTTTATCATTTTCTTTCTCCCATTCTTTTTAGCTTCTCATTTCTTTTCTCTCAAATTTTCTCTCTTTCTAAATTTTTTATTATTCTTTATTTTCTTATATTAAATATTGTTCTAGCTTTGATTTTAATTAATTTTATAATTATTATATAAAATACAAAATTTTATAATATAAATAAATTTACACACACACAAAGTACAGTGTGCATTTTTACTAGTGTATAAGAATAACAAAGTTTTTTTTTTATCTATCCATCTGTTCTTCTATAAAAATGAAACAAAGGCGAAGATGGTAAGTCGGAAACAGGGTTGTGAGATTGTAAGTCACTTATATGAGTATATATCTACAAATTATCTACTAACATCGTTGTCATATCGACAAAGATTTGAAAACAAAATTTTATCATATTCTTATTAAAAAAATATTGTCATTTTACTTATAAATTTCATTTCCATTCTATATTTTGGATGGCCTAATTTAAATTCCCGTGCTCAAAATGACTAATTCATTAATCATGAATTGTTAAATAAGGGTTGGAGAGGTATATTTGATTTTTCATTTTTGCTTCGTGAAGTATCAATTGTAATAATATACACGGGCATATACATTTAAATTGAATCGAAAAGAAGAATGTACAAGTAATAAATAGATTATGATCTGAATATATTAAAAATAAAACAATAATTTTTATTTTCTATATTTTTTAAAAAAAAATCAAATCACACTTACAAAAATTTAGAAATATTTATTTTATCTGTTAGTAACAATATTTACTCATACTTAGAAAATCATGCCAATAATTTTATTAAAATATTCTTATAGTATTTTTGAAACAATAAAACAAGTGTAACCTAGAGCCCTTGCAAACCCATTCCATAGGTGTGTGTTTTAAATTTTGAATCACACAGCGAGTTTGTGAATTAATTCATAGTATAGATTTATATGACACATTAATGTAAAAAAATAAAAAGTTAATGAATGCATCCAAAACACAATGTGTAAACAATATCACAACTTTGTAGGCGCATCACTTCAAAAACACGCTTTCCTCATCACTACTGCATAACTGGTATTCTATGCCACATATAAACAGGTGCACATCTTCAATTATCTAAAAGTCGCGCTCTCATCATTTCAATAGACAAGCGAAATTGTAACGTACACGCAAGATGAGATGGCCATGCGCCCCCATTAAGGACCAATATCTTTGATGTTCACAACAGATAAACCACCTATTCGTATTGCCAAACAGCTCATATACCCTAATTATGACAAATATTGCTGGACTTTAAATTTTTATAAATACCATGGAAATGCTTGCCACTGCATCATTCTCAAAACCCCCACTACAATAAGCAAACAACAAATTAACTTCCCAGGTAAAATTAAAATTAAAATATGTTGGCTATGTTCGTTTCCAAATTCTATACTATTTATTCTCACTTAAAAATCTTACAAATATCTTGCTGTACTAATTTCATTCAAATTCAAATTTAGAATTTTCTTCCTCTTATTTTTTATAATTAACTAATAATTTTTTAATTATTATACCTACTAACAATCAAATCAATACTTATTCTTGTAACTTTTCAATTCATATTTATTTTTTATTACTCTATAAATTTATATCTTATTAAATATTATATATATATATATATAATTTTTTTTATCTATTCAAATCTTACCAACCAAACATAATCTTTCTATGGGGAATGGGTAACAGATGTCAATAAGGAAAAAATATACTTTTTGCTTTGTTTATGGTGATAAATTAATCAGCAACCACGGGCTTGCTTCATGAGAGTTCTTGCTTCATGAATCATGATTCATGAATCATGATTCATGCACTTCGCCTCTTTTCTGAACAAGCTTAGGTGACTCCATGACTCTGATTTTCTTTATATTGGGAATCTCGGGTAATTGATATTGTCGCAGCCTTCAATTAAGAAGAAATTAACTCGATTAACACATATTTTGCAAAATCGAAGTTAGTTCCAAATTATAAATCTAAGAAAAGAAGTAACTTATCGTGTGAACGATCAATTACATTTTAAATTATATCATCCACTAATTATATATATATATATATATAATAATTAATAAAAAAGGTCATAATCTGTAAGGAAAATTACTTGCACTCGTATAATTTGTGATTGTACGTCATTGAAATAAGGGTAGGTCTCGTAAAAGAATACTTATTTTTCATCACTCAGTTGTCGGCATGCTTGTTGCTTGCTTAGGCAACTTGATACCAGGAGTGCAGGCATCAGCTTCCCATGCCATTATTAACATTATTAACTGCATTTTTTTACATTTATCCAATCCAATGTTAAATACTTCAGAATTGCACGCTTGCTGTCTGTATATATCTTATCTCCGTTCACAACTCAAATTACATAAATAATACACAAAGGAAACCACAAAATGATAATTAAATAGCCAAATGATTTCTCATCATTGATCCACCTAACTGGAGTGGGGTTGGTTTACTCGTATTGTGACATAATAATATTAATTCATCAGACAAAAAATTTCCTAACCCACCTAATGATTCTCAATCTCCACCCTCAATCTTTAGAAAAATGGAAACATAATGATAATGACCTCTAAAAAATAATATTCCCCAACCAATAACAATTCCTCTGTGATGTGTTTACCCTTTTTTTCCTTTTAATTTTCTCCCCCCTTTCCTATTCCTGATGACTCGGCTCCTCGTCACGAGATGGTCCACGTCGAGAAAGAACCAGAAGAGGGTGGGTTCAATGGTCCACACGTCACGCACCCACCCAAACTCCGACAAGTCAACTGCGGGCTCACCTCTCGTAAAGTTGGAAAGCGGAAGGTGAAAAGGTTACAATAGCCGACGCAACCGCCCCGGTGCCGAAACGCTGGCGATGGCTACGCCCAAAACGTGGGCGCATGTGGCGTTTGCATCTAAGGCACCTTCGTGCACCATGTTGCTGTCCAGTGGTGACCTGCCGCCGTTGCCTTCCGTTCCCGGATTTTGCCCACCAGACGGTGATTTCTGACTGTAATAAAGTAAAAACGCAAGATCACGTTGCAAACGACCGCCCGGGTTTCAAGACGGAGTGCGTGCAGTGAATGCCAGCCGACCGTTACATTAACGTTAACGGCACAAAGGTACGTAAAAAGGTACAGTGGCCTGCAAATTCAATAAAGCGTAAGTTCCCTTGATAGTAAATGGGGATGGACAAAGTTTTTAAAATCAGACTAGTCATAAATACTGAAAACAAATTAAGTTATTGATTTGATCAATTTTAAAAAATCAATTATTTTAGGTTATATTTAAAATTATATATACACATATAATAATATTAAATAATTTTTTAAAAATAAATTTAAGTTCATTCATTAATATGTTAAATGTTAAGTTTTAAATGCAATATTAAAAATTTAATAATTCAAATGGATAAAAATATTTTTACAAAAATATAAAAGAAATTAAATTAAATTTAAAGTAAAATATAATTATTGAAAATTGGTTTTGTAAAAGAAAAATAAACATTTAATATGAAAAAAAATTAATTTCAGGATGCAATGTTTAATTTTTTAAAAACTCATTTAGAATAATATATAGATAAAAATAATTAAAAAAATAAAAGTTAAAATAAAAAAAGTAGTAAAAATTATATATTAATAAATTATTTAGGAGATAAAAATGTCAGAAATCATAAGAAAACCTAAAAAATATTTTTATTTATTCATTTTTAAAAAACATAACACTTTCTATTTTTAAAATTTTTTCATCAATAAAAATATTAAAATCTAATTTTAACATTTTGACTGATTTGATTAGTTCTCACCGGATCAAATGATGCTCAGTTGATATAGAGTAAGAAAACCAACCAATTATCCAGTTGAACCAATCTAACTAACTAGATGGATCCAATTTTAAAAACCTTGGTGATGGTTGGACCGCTTAGCTTTGCTAGTGGGCGGTCACTATTTATTACTTGTCTTAAATCGTATATATACATATATTTGTCTGTTACAAAATTGCATATGTGGAGATAAATGTGTCAATAATTTGGTTTAGGTCAAAAGGAAGAGCAGATAAATAATAAATTGTAAAATTGGTTGTCACATTCAGACCCAAATTTTATCGTCATTTAACAAATCGCATGTTTTTCTTAATTGATTAGTATGTATAATGTCTATCTATAGTAATTATGAAGTTTAAGGTCCACTTTTTGGTCATCAAACGGAGATAAAATATCCTTACTTTTTATTTGGCTTCCATCCCTAGATATAGTTTTTTTCTTTCTAATTATTTTTAAATATAAATTTTACATCTTTTATAAAATAATAGGAAAGTTTAAAAATAAGATTAATTAAAATCAAGAAAAATGATTTAATTAAGTGAAGATTATAAAAAATAGAAAATATATATATAAAGAAATAGATGTATTTCAGTCATTATACTTTTAGTAATCAAAAAGAGATTTTTTTTTTTTGTCTTAATACTTATTATAAAAGGTACACTTGATTTGTGTATATGATTATATAAATAAATTAATAATATTTTCAAAAATTAATCGTCTACTAAATATAAGATAAGAGAGAAAGAAAAGACTTGAAACAAAGAGAAAAAATATAATAAAGTAAAGAGAGAATTGAAAGAAAAAAAAATTAATCTAAAAGAAGACAATTAGATAAATGAGGTAAAAAGTGAAAAGAAAATATGTAAGAAATAAGTTTATCTTAATAATTGTATATTTATTAATGAAAATAGGCCATTTACTAGTAACATGTAATAATAATCGTAGGCATACCTGACGCATGTGTATAATTATATAAATGAATTTAATAATAATATTGAATATAAAATTTATATTATTTTCAGAATAAGATTTAAAATTAATTAAATAGATAAAAAAATTAAATTAAATTTGAGAAAAGAGAGAAAATACAATAATTAAAATTGAGCGAAGTGAATGAAATAAATGAAAAATTAAGGAGAAGAAAGTAAAAAAGAAAATATATAAAGAAATAAAAGTATTATATTAATTTAATATTGTGCACTCAAAAATAAGTTTTTATTCTTAACTAGCATTTTGGCACAGTCATTGCATGTGCAATAAAAATATTGTATAAATAGTATTATTAAAATTAATTATATTTTTATACTATCTAGTATAATTAATTGTATTAGTTTATTATCAATTGACATCAAATTCAAAAAATACATATTTGACAACTAATAATCTATACACACCACAATTAAAATAAGTGGTAAAAATAATAATTCATATATTATTCATTTGTTTTAATAATCCAAAGAATTAAATCTTCAACTGAGCAAAGTTCTAATAATGGAACGTGAAATACTTGAGGCATAATGCTACATATGTTAGTCTTCCCAAGTAAATTTAAGCCTATGATTGTAGTGATTAATTCTAAAATTTAAAAGTTTGAATGTAGAAAACTATAGGAGGAAAAGTTATAAAGTCGAAAAATCAATATAATTTATGATTTAAATTTTTGAAGAAGTTATAGTTATAGAAGACATTTAAGAGGTAGGTTCCACTACACAAACCCATCATTCCACATGCTTTTTTAGAAAAAACTCAAAGTTTGTGCAATTATATTTATAGGTCTCAAATTTTAATTTTAATTTTTAATTCACATCAAAGGAAGAGAAATTTGTTAAACCAATTATGTTATTTTAGTAAATTTACTTCTGACGACCAAAAAGGCCCCATATTCTTAATATACAGTAATAGACCTATAGCATAGATAGATAATACACAAACCACCGATGCATTAAATCAGTTGCTTGTGAGGCTTTTTCATTGCTGAATTATTAATGTAGTGTGTGTGTGTGTGTGTGTTTGGCTATTATGATTGGAAACCAGGTTTAATGGTTTAAAGGAAGCTAAGTAAGCTTTTAGTTATAAATTGCACACATACAGAACTCTAACAAACAAAACAAGTGGACAAGAATTATTGCACATTATTTTGGCAAGTGACAAAAAACACATCCATGAAAAAGGACATATGGCTTATGTTTTTGCGAAACTTTTCAACTCTGTTTTCTTAGTTCAGCCACTACTTTTTCTCAATTTACAGGTCTCTTCAACTCAGCTCTGTAGGGTTCCTCTACGCTGTCACTATGTGGAAGTCCTCCATTTTTAGATTTCATCTCGTTAGGTTATATGTTGGACAGTCTTTTGGGTTTGATAGACCATGTCCTCAGGACTAGTGCATTTGCAGCACGACAGAGTGACATGTGTCACTCTTTTTTTTTTTTTTTTTTTTATAACTATTTTCTCTTATCATTTTTTGTTTTCTCTCTCCAGTTTTTTCTTTCTAGTTTTTTTTTCTTCTCTCCTCTATCATATCTATTTTTATTCTTTTTATTTTATGTTTATTATTAATAAATTATTTCTATAGTTCCTAAAATTATTAGTAACTTTTGCATTCATTTTTCCTCTCTATCTATTTCTTATTTTAAGTTTTCTTTTTATTTTCTTCTTTATACTTGGGAATTTGTCTGTTTTTTATTTTCTGTTTATGCATGTTTATTTTCTGTTTTTGCTTTTCTTTTTCATTTTTCTATTTTTTGTTTATGCATTTTCTTCTAATTCTTCAGGTTATTTATTAATTTTTTATTGTTTTTAAAGATTGCAAAAAAAATAAAATAATAATAATAATAAAACCTAAAAATCATAAGATATGAAGATATGTGTGTCTGTCTATATATGTATATAATTTATAGAAGTTTATGAAGAGAAGAAAAAACGAAGATATAATTAACAAATCATTTTTAAAGAAATGAAAAATACAAAAACAAAAAGAAAATTCAAAAATAATTTTAAGAAATATAAATTATTAGAAACAAACAGAAAATGAAATGAAAACAGAAAAAATGAAAATAGAAAAGGAGGAAGAGAGATAAAGAACTAAAAACTGGAAAGAGAAACTGTAAAAGAGAGAAAAGAATAAATATATATATAGAACACGAAGAGTGACACTTTGTCATTTTATCCTACTGGAAAGGAATTGGTCTCGAGAGCAGATCGACTAAACCATTTTTTTTTTTTTCAGGATGATGACTAGAGATTTTGGATCTCTTGGTGAGGAAGATAATTTCGGATTTTCATAAAAAGAGCGAAAGAAAAAAAGTAGATAATGTTAAGACTTTTTTTGGGTAACTTTCTTATTACGGCTGTTTTCTAATTAGAATTACCAACTAGCTTCTCATTATACTGAGAATGGTAGTGATAATTTGAACTAATTGTAGGGATGTAATCTAATCTAATTATATTCAAGTAACATTTCAAGTTTGATAAATATACCTCTTGAACTCAATGCAAATTCAAAAAGAATTTTCAATCTCGAATTTAAATTTGACTCAAGATACATAATTTCAAGGATACTAAATATATTTTCAACCATATTTAAATTTGAAAAAATTAGTATGTTAACACTACTAATTAAATACAAGAATTAGTGTTTTAAAAACCAACCCAAATTAAGCGATTGAACTAGTCCAATGCATTGACTAGTTAAAAAGCAATTTGGGTTACAAAAAAATGAATAAAATCATGATTGGACTGTCAAACCAAGTGAGTCAATCATGGTTTATAAAAGTGGAATGGTTTAAATTAATAAATAAATAAATTTTTAAATCCTAAAATTTTGTCGTCTTAATTCAATTTTTATATTGTAGTTTATTTTCAATTTGGTCTCTTTTTTACAAAAAAATTATACTTATTTTCATAAATGAGTGGGAGTGTGATTTGAACTTGAACTTAAAACCATCGTTTAGAATGACTTTGATATCATGTTAAAATTGAACAAATCATTTTTTGAAATATCATATGTTCTGACATAAACATATATTAAATATACAAAACATTATCCAAATTCTACTATTTTTTTTATTATATATTTCGATAAGATATAATTTTATTGTATATTTTTACATTCATATTTATTGGATTCATTTTTATTGTTTTATTTTTGTAGTATTCTTATTATATTATTGCAATATCTATATTGTATTATTAAGTTAATAAAGATTCTTAATTACACAAAGTGAATTTATACAAATATCCTTTCTTAAATACTTTTAACATTTTCTTATTTCTTTTTATCCAACTTACAATTTATATTTATATATTCTCTTAATTTTAATCATTTTTTCCATTGTTTTTTATCTTTCATCACTTTTTATTTTAAATATTTTTGTACAAAGTAAAATCAGATGATTTTCTTATTTTAATTTTTCCTTTTTTCTTTTGACCTTTTCTATGTGTGTGTTTTTTCAAAGGCACATAAAAAGGCAATAGGCTTAATTTTCTTAATACATATGAAACAATATTAGATGGTGCATATATTATCAAAGTGTTAAAAAAGTTCAAGTGCATTTGATATGCATGAACAGAAGCATGCCATGGGAGCTTAAGCATGAGTTTTGTAGACCACGCACCTGAAACTTAGGAAGGTTTCTCCTGGTTCCACCTTCAAAAGCAAGCACCGGCAGAAATGCCATGCTGGGGGCCCTTCATATCCACAAGAAAATTCCGTTGTAAATATTAGATATAATAGTGAGCTAAAATATGTATGAATTGTCTAAGAAACTTCCAAATCGACAAACAATAATGAAATAATATAAATCTAAGATGCATATCAAACACGACCAGATGACAGCTCAAACAATGTGCATAAAAAGAAGTAAAAGAGCACCACCCATGCAATATGGACAGCCAAAAATATATAACAACACAGTGCACTGCTACTACGTAGAACATCATTTCCCCTATGATTAAAAAATCTAAATCGGACAGTAAAGAAGTACAAAATACACAACAATCTAACAAAAGTTGGATGCATGTATGTTAAAAGTACAATCATTTCTGAATATTTCCTACGAACTATATTCATTTTCCAGAAAAAAATTGCCAAGATTCTTGCCATTCAAATCTATAACAAGAATTAAAATACAGAAGGAGCAAAAGAAACATAGAAGGTGCTCTCTTCAAGATTTTATTGGTACATCAAGTAAAATGAAAACAAAAGACTGGCCCCACCTAAAATAGTTCAAGGAATACAAAAATTTTGTGATCCCAAAAGTATTGCACTCTCCCCAAATACAACAAAGAAACTTCCACAAAGTCACACTTCGACCGAATCCCTAGGCCTAACACACAACAAAGCCCCAAACACCTTTTAAGCATAAACTCAAGAACAAAAAAAAGGCAATAGAATTTTAAGGGTGTCATAACATTTCAAAACAATTTCCTCCAAAGCCTTTTACGTGTGTGCCAGCTGCATAAGCATTATATGAAAATTGATGCTAAAAGAATCGCCACACTCCACGGTCTACCGCAAGAAATAGATACAAAATAACAAAGTAAGAAAACTTTTGTACCACAAGATAAAGACATCACTGCAGAGCCAAGAGTACTTACATGCCTTCGCATCAACCACTATTCCAAGTACATTATCCCCAGCACTAGGTAAATACTGGAGAAAAAAACATTTTGCATTGAAAAAGTCATGGAATCCTTCTCATCAACAGATTTGATAATGAAAAAATAGGACTCTCTTTGCAAATAGAGCAAAACTCGTTTTGATTTCACATGGCCAATATTCAGAAACTTACTCCAAAAAATTTGGCCATGGATATTTTTATCTAAAAGGAAAAAGAAGGCAATATCATAGAGAACTGAACAACTTCCATAGATGCCTAAGCTGCAAGGAAAACTGTAAGAATTACTTTTCCTAGTTAACCAGCAAAACTTGAAATAAAAAAGATTGGTTTTCTAGTTGCATATTTATTGTTTGTACTACAAACCATGTGCAGAAAAAAACAATAAAATGGTCCTTTTAGAGTAAAAATAAAAAACGGAATAGTTCTTTACCAATTGCAAATGGAATTTCTCATACCACTCATTACATGCTTCATTATGCTGTTTATAGATGCCTGTTATTATATAGGTAAACACGATTTCTTACCAGTTTTGCAGATATCTAAGAACAGGAATGTCTGATAATGCTAATGACTCAGGTCAAAATGAAAATTAACGAATCAGCAAAGCAGAGAAGAGTCGTGCTCTTTATTCAAATGCATCTTTGATGCAATCCAAGTTCACCTGACAATAATTACAATGTATTACTATTGAGTTCATCTTCATGTTCACCTGATCTCGTCAATTGGTATTGGATAAAGGACAATGAAAAAATAAAAACTAATCAAACCCAATTTTGAATTTTGAAAATTTGAACCATGCATCAGTGTCCGACCCAATACAATAAAACCAAAATTGATAATAAGTGTGAACTCACATAAACATCACTCCTATTAAATTGATTTGAATATTCTTTTTCCAAATAAAATTGAGTAATTTCATAACTCTCAAACTCAAATATCAAATATTTATTTTTCAATTGAATAAAATAAGTATTTATACTAAATTTTATTAGACTCTAATAAAATAAGTTCATATAACCTAAATTATTAATAAAGTCCAATAATAGATAAAAATAAAAATAACAAATATTAAATAAAATTCGACGAATCCCTTGATTGCGTCACAATCGGATTACTGCATAATCTAATTTTGAAATATATTAATAATTATTTACATGGACAGATGAAATTTATTAAACATAAATTGGAATGAGCCAACACCGGTTGGATCAACAACATGGGATTCTCTCATATTTTGTGCAGTTAACATTCGACTCACCCGTTCATGGGAGCTTTCATTCAACCCAGTACTTATTTGGTTTTGAGAATCGTAGCTTCCTGATTTCATAACATATATAGCATCTCCATCCGGAAGATTGGACAAACACCCATCAATATCTGTGGTGAGGAAATTGTAGTCATTTATTCCATAAGAAGCAATGCACCATTCATGTGTTTCCTCTTTCAAAGTGCCATCAGAAATGGTTTCACGACTACTCACTCCTTAAACTGAAATCCTGGATATTTGCACCACGACCCATCCTTACAATTAATTTAAACACCTTTTCTGAAGTAGTTTTTTTCCCTTTCCTATAGACTTAACATTAAAGAAAGGGAATTCCAAATTACTAATTCAAAGCAACACTTGTCAAACATCATATTTCTGAAGGAAGAAATTTTCTAAAGAAAGTGGAAGTCTTGCTAGAATATATCTAGTTTTTGTAACATATAGACACGTTCCTAACCCTAATGATCACAGAAAGAAAGCACAGCGAGAAGAGAACATTTTTACATAAATATAAAACTTTGCACCTCAAGTTCTCCAAACACCACGAAAGGGCGCAATGCAGTACATTATTTACAACCGTTCATGAATAATTTTAAAACTCAAAACACAACGTAAATTCGTTACTCCAAAATTCAAGTGTTGCTGCCACTGGACTAATCATTAATAAAATAAATTTCCAATAATAAATAACCCCGGAAGAAGAAGAAGAAGAAGAAGAAGAAGAAGAAGAAGAAGAAGAAGAAGAAGAAGAAGAAGAAGAAGAAGACCTGAAGCAGAAGAAGAAGACCTGAAGCAGAAGAAGAAAACCTGACGGGGGCCGCCGCCGAGCTTGATGGTTTGATTAGCTATTTTGCTGAGGTCCAACGCTACATCCCTAGGAAATTAACACGAAAAAGGCAGGAAAAGCAGAAAAGAATAAACATGGACACAACTTGCATCATCTTTCTTATATATAGTTTGAAAAATTAATTATGAATCCAGATATCTAAATGTACATACCACTTGTTGATCTACTAAGCTCGAAGGAGAAGAGAAATTAAGCTTAATTTTTTAAAATTTCTATCAAAAAAATAAATTACTTTTGTATTGAAAATTATTTTTTTTAAGATGTGTATGCATGAATATTCAAATATACATAGAGTTGGTGATGTACTTAGATATTAGATAATATGTATGTCTATATTTATAGGGTTAGTAAATTAGGTGGAGATAGGTAAAATAATTAGGTAGTGATTAATTTGAACTATTAAATTTTTTTAATTACCATCTTCTACTCTTGATATAAAATAATATAAATAGAAGAATCTTACCAGTCATTTGTAATTCGAGATAAGAAAAAATATAGAGTTGAGAGAATTTAGAAGAGTGAGTTTATAAAGTGTTGATTGAGTTGAAAAGTTTCAAAATTCTTAAGTGTTTTTCTCTTTACTTTCTCTTCTTTTTATTTTTTGTTTTTATAAGTTGTTTTGTAAGCAAACCAAACAATAAAGCCAAGGGTTTTGACTCGCGTATTTGAATTTGAAATTAGAAACATTGGTGGGAAGGGGTCACAGGTTGGGTAAAAACTTGGGCATCCGACTATTACTTCTTCTGCTAGAGACATTTGGTCCAGTGAACCATATGAGATACACGTGCGGTGGGGTGGAAGGAGCCGTAAATGTATCCCTGATTCTCTGAAGTGTGGGCAAAAATGCATCCTTGTATGGGATTGTGATATGGTTTGAGACAGAGAGAGTTGTGGTTGCATTCCTAATTCTCTAGAGCATGGGTAGAATTAAAGAATGGTCATGCAGCGATCTTGTCGCGTCAAAGAACATATTCTCTTTGGTGTATTCAAAGGTGAGAATGGCAAAAATGTCATTTTGTTAATCCAAGACCCTGTGGATCGAATATGCCCAATATTTGGATATCCTAATTTCTTGGGTGGGAATACCACCACTAACCAAGCATATCATTCCATTTGCGCAGATTTTCTTTGGACCTCCATTGCGTGTCCAAACATAACTTATGCGTTTCAATTGCGGTCCCAAATATTTATATTTTAAATATTAATTAATATAGTAAAAATATATAAAATAATAAATATTCAAAAAATACTTGAATTTTAATTATAAGCATTTTTTATAATTATAGTAACTAAATATATTGCACTAATATAATAAGAATACTACAAAAATAAAATCAATAAACACTAATCGAATAAATAAAAATATAAAAATATACACCAAAACTATATCTTATCAAATTATTTAATCAAAATATAGTAGAATTTTAATAAAGTCCTACATATTTAACAAGTGTCTAAGTCAAAAAGTTTGGCATTTCGAAAACAATTTATCCAATATATAAAAATTGTTGAATAAAGGAGAACAAATCAAAAATAGACTACAATAAAAAAAATAAAAATAGAATTAAGAAGACAAAAAATTAAGATTTAAAAATTTATTTATTTATTAATCTACAGTTTGATTTTCATGAACCATGATTAATTCATTTAGTTTAACATTTCAACTGTAATTTTACTTGATTTTATTACATTTTTAATTTTTAGATCCTATCTACGTCCTTTTTTTGACCCATCAACGATTTGACTAGTTCAATCTTCTAATCTGAGTTGGTTTTTCGAACACTAATGCATACGAGGACTGGAATGATTTTTGAGTTTCAATCCTTCAGATTTATTCTTCCCTTTTAGGGTTTTCTGTTGGGGTTAAATGAAAAATATTCAAGCACATTGTCAGGCCAACTTGTCCAAGTCCATATCACCATGATCTAGTTTTGCCCAAGCCCATAAAATGAACCGGACCAGGTCCAAGACCAGGAGGACCCCTGGGATAATAGAAACCCAGTCAATGTTTAGCCGAATTATATATGGTCATGTAAATGTTGCAAAATGTAATTCAAAAGATTAATAAACCTTAAAAAATAAGATGTCGGAATTTAAAACTCATCATAAGAAAAATAATGAGACTTAATTTATATTCTTTATTGTGTTTGTTATTATTCTAAAGGTTGAGATTTGATCCCTTAACATTTATCTCGTCACATTATATCATAAAATTAATATACGTGTGTGTCTGTGTGTGTATTTCAAAATACATCTAAAGTTAAGATTGTCTTAATTCATAACTTCAGACTCCTACTTTGACGATATGGCACATGTTTGAAAGTACTCGCGTCCTGTTCGGCCTTTGAACTGAAGTGAGTAATAATTAATATCCAAATTAAATTATTATATATAGTTCCACAAAGGTGACTATTTCAACGCATGTTTTCTTGTTAGTTTTTCAAAGTAGTATAATAATTTTCTCTAATTAGCACAGCACTATAGCCAGACTAAGTATTATGCTTTCGACATATACATGGATCTTGATTCGGACTGAAACACATGTCAACTAGTTATCAGACACAGCGGCCTCGTAAAAGTCAAAAGGGTTGAATAGGGTTGCATTGTTTTAGGATAAGGTTAAATAAAGTGGTAGACAAAAATCTGGTATTTTTATGATTTCAGTACAAAGGCCATGCCAACTATTTTTAATCGGCAGTGTGAACTTTAAAACAATTGTAATGGCAGCAAGTCCAGAATCACAGGGCGGTGACGTGAAAAGTAGGGCTGCTTGGGCGAAAACAGTGCATGCATTGATGGACAAACGTAAAATTTGTCGTGCACTGTGAATCATCTTTTGAATGTTGCCGACTTCTTTTTCTTTTTGGAGATGTCGGACTTGGGTTGCTACATGCTGATTTGGGAATTGACTTGTTATAATTAACAGGCTTATCAGTGGAACCATGTGTGTGTGTGTGTGTGTGTGTGTGTGTGTGTGCGTGTGCGCGCGCGTGTGTCTGTGTGTGGTATAATTATATGTACCCTTAAAAATGATGAACAACTTGATGATTTCGTTTAATTTGCTCATAATATGAATCTAGTGTCTTTATCGAAAAGGACCAATCATGTGAAAATTCATACCCGTCAATTTTTTTTTCTTATTTTTTTCGCCTTTCTAATTAATGTGAAGAGGAGAATTCATAAACGACAATCATCCTTAATTAAGGTCTTATAGTTTTGGTTAGGGTGATGATCTTATAATTCGTTATGGACGAATGGTCATCCTTTGATAATGACGATCGTCATGACCATATCCAAAAGGGACCAAAAATAAAAAGGATAGAAGATCAAAAAACTTTATTTTTTCTGCTGACGATTAATTAATTTCTTTCAGAAATCAGGAACGTGCCTAGGCATCTAGTCTGTCGTGTGAAGAGACGAAACAATACTTCTATCTTTTACTGGGTTCGCACTTTCATTACCACCTTCTCTTTAATTCATTCTTTAATTTGTCGGAGAAAATTTAAGTTACGCAAGCAAAAGTTCTAGGATTAGTTCCGGGAAACCTGAAAGTTGGTCGAGTTTTACTTTTCATTTATATAGTTGAGTCATATCTTTGTCGGCCATTTTAACAGTTTATAGCCATAATATAATGAAAGATAGAAGTATGGGATATATGGAGAGGGCCGACTATATTTGGAACAAATTAGTGCTTCTTTTGTGGATGTTAATGAAACTAGGCAGTGGCCTGAATAAGGGAGAAAGTTCAATTCAAGATCAGAATAGAGAAAAAGTAATTATGCATGAATCGACATAATCATCTAAACCCTAAACACCACTCCCTCGTAAGCGTCTTTTTGAAGTCAAATTCAACAGTGCCCTAAAAATAAAAATCTTCGTGACATAAATTTTCTCAGTTGCAGATATAAGTGCAGTGTTGAGATATAAAAAGATAAGATCTGATGTAAAGCTGAAAAAAGGCGATCATAAATATTAAGCACTAGCTAGAGGTTCATAATACAATCCGGCAATAAAGCAGAACACTGCATGTGGGGTTTTTGCATGGGGATTAAGTAATGCTACGTTCAAAGAAACTGCAACAACGTGGGTGATGTGGATAGGCACGCACAGTTGATTGATCCAACTACCAGATGATAAAGCTCTTCTTCATTTCTTTATGCCACAGAACTCGAAAAAAGTTCCTCTAGGAAATGCAGTACATAGCCTATCAAGTAAGGCAAATGGAAAAAAGAGACCATCTCTGAGCTGGACTTTACACACACACACATAGAGACACGTGTTTGTGTGTTTGTGCGCGTAAGCAAAGTGATGGTATGATGAAGAAAAGTTGGAGCATTTGAACTTTTACAAGCACTTTATTACACAGATCATGAGGCTTTTACATTTCATGTATCCAAAAGCTTTTTGATCCCACGAAAAATTTGGCAAAAAATATCCAGTTTGCTGATGCTCTTCTGGGCTAAGTCGTCTGGTTATTAATAATTAGGAGAGATTAGCCAGTTGCGAGTTTTAAGTGAAAATGATTGAACTAATTAATAGTCCACTTTTGTTCAAATCACGGGCATGGATTACCTGAAAAAAGTGAGATTAATAATGACGATCAGTCATTTCCGAATCAGACAGCATTCGTGCAGATCACTGTGCCTTTTCATAACATGACAATTGTAAGATTACAAGTGATATATTTCACTGTGTCTTAAATTAAAACAACATCATAGTTTATAAGCTTAAGATATAAAAAAAATGAACTATTCGATATTCGTGTAATATTTTATAACAGAAAATTCCCAATAGGACTGCAAATGAGCCTATATATTGGTTCCCTAGTCATTCATGGTAAGGGAAACGATAATTTTGGTCCCCATGTTAATTGCTATTGTATATTTATATTTGTCTCAAGAGGCCTAAATTGTGTGTGTCGCATGCACTACACATTTGTGTTATATTATTAAGAAAATAAAGTTTTTTTTTTTTTTTATTATAGATGTAAAATGACACAATTAATCTTATTTTATATCTTTTATTTCTTACATTTTTTTCATCAGCTATTATTTTTATTTTTCTTTCCTTTCAAACTCTTTTGATCTTTTTTTGATTTAATTATATTTTTCTAATTTAAAACAAAAACATTATAATTTAAAAAATATTTTGAACTTATATCTAGCATTTATATTATTTATATATTTGTTCCAAGATTTTTCTACATGTGAAGTAGGTGAAAACACGTAAGCTATCGGAAGTAGCATTATTAGAAAATGTCCATAAACACAAGAGGAAAACTTGATTAGGAGAATACATTTTTTACTTCATCGACGGCAACCTAACATGAAACTTGAAGGCGTGAAAAGGAATTCTAATGTTTTAATTCCTAATGTAGTGACGTGTTTCCATTTATATTCAAGAGTCGGGGCGGCAGGTAAATGTGGTTGAACAAGACAAAGAAACACTGTGACAAGTTGGCTCCACCAATTTATGTGTACCCCAACTTGGTCCCAACCAATTCAGACAATGGATAATGGGACTTCAATTGCGGCAAAAAAATAAACAATGTGCCTTTCGCTTTAGCCCGTGATAAGATTCTTTGACAGAGCATAATTATTTGGTAACACCAGTAGTCATGTGGGTTGGTGCCCAGTTACGTCAATTCAAGAAATTGTGTATTTTGTTTTGTGTTACCGTGTGAAATGAAGATAAGAAGAAAGAAATCTCTTCTTCAATCATAATATAATTTTAAGTCCATTCTGGTGTACGTACTTTTAATCAACGTATTAGTGATGTGGAGACACGTGGGATAGATTGACTTCAAGTTTCTTTTTTAGAGTATAAGTAAAAGACCCGTGCCATGTAGGAGCTAGACAGAGGGTAATGGGAATCGGATTGCTGATTTCTTCCTAGCTAAAGATTCTTGGCAATTTTCCTTTTTAAAGATGGTGATTTGTTATTCGACGACACCAGTAACGTGAACAGAATCATTGATCATATCTCTTATAAAAAAAAAGAAACAAAATGAAGACTGTAAATCAGAAAAGGCACTCGCGATTGTAAGTCACACGAGTATTTACTAATCATCTAAAAACATCGTTCTCATATCGACAAAAAAGATTTGGAAACAGAAATTTATCATATTCTTATTAATTGAACTATGTATTAGAAAGCATTGTCATAAAAAAAAAAATATATATATATATATATTATTTATAGATTTCCTTTCTATTTTTCTTTTTTTTTTGGATGACCCAATTTGAATTCCCAACTCCATATCTCAAAGAACGGCCTTAAAACGGCTGATCTTATGTCGTGTCATTCCGTCATGACTCAATAAATAAAGGATTTTTTTCGTTCGAATGTTTTCGCGATAAATTCTATATACCATTTATGTGGGTATCTGATTTTTTTGTAGAATACCTGTTGTTATATACAAGCGCATGCACACTTCAATTAAATTGAAACAAAGAACGTACGAGTAATTTATAGATGATCTCAATATGTTAAAATAAAACAATTTATTAGATATCGTATTTTTCACAATATATATATATATATATATATATATATTTCTCAAAGCACACTTGAGGCAATGTTGCAATTTTTTGTAATATTTTTAAAATAGTAATCTAAGTGAAACCCGGAGCCCCCGCAAAACCATTCCATACTTACATATATATTGGTTTTCAATCAGACTATAAATTTGAGAACTAATTCATTACATAAATTTATATGAATAAAATACGAAGTTAATGAATGCATACTGTAAAGGAAAAACTTCCGGCGGACGGCAACATGTCTAAGCTTTGCAGTTCATAATACAGTGTAATGTTCGTGAGACTTTTAACAACACACACCACAATACAAAAATAATGAATAAATAAAGAGCGAGACCTGATATGTTCACGCAAGTCAAAACATCTCTTATATATCTGCATGGAATTGTTCAAATAAAACAATTCTACCGTTACAAGAGTGTTTAAACAAAAAATACCTAATAATCGTCATTATAATAATTCATTACTGTATGTCACGGGTTTGCAATTAGTTAACACAATAAACACAAGCTCCTCCTATTTTGTGTGTTGATCTAATTTCTCTTAAACCTCAATATTGAATTTTCTCTTTAAAAAATGGCTAAAAATTCAATACATGAAAACAAATTAAGAAATAAGCAGGTGACAACAATGTAAACTCATCATTTTCTCATTCAATAAATTGTTACAACTTGAGTATTGGAGGCTCACTCAAACTGACACTTTTATTTATCGTTCACTAGTTTGGTTGGTTTAAATCTCTCTAAGAAGATCACTTCAAATGCTTGAAATTGGCAATTAAATCAACTTCGAATCTTCCAGATATATTGTCAGCTATGTTGCAATAGCATTTGAATATGCATAAACTGCTTGATAGTTATTCAAAAGTATCGACTACTATGAGTCTTCACCAATCTTTTCTATACATTCAGCCTTTCTCATGGCCGCTTTCTCAGTAACAATGGATCACCACAAATCCTTCCACAAGAAGTCTTTTAAAGTGTGCATCTCCAAGAATTTAAGAATGTGAGGAAATTTGATTCAATGAGCCATAATGTGAAAACATGTCACAAAACCAAAGATAACACATACAAACATAGTGTGTAAGGCACATCTAACTTTGTCAAGGCATCACTTCAAAAACACGCTTTGCTCATCCCTACCGCATAATTGTTATTATTCCTTACCACACATTCGTAAGCGCACCTCTCTATTAGCTAACCGTCGCTCTCGTCATTTCAAAAGAGGAGCGAACTAGTCACGTACACGCAAGATGAAGGACCATAACCTTTGATCTTCACAACAGATAAACAGTCTATTCATGTAGCCAAACAGATCATACCCTAATTATAACAAATATTGCTGGATTATCAATATTATAGACACCATGGAAAAGCTTGCCACTGCATCATTCTCAAAACCCCGCCCCAATAAGCAAACAACTAATTAACTTCCAAGGTAAAATTAAAATTATGACATGTTGCGTTTTAAATTTAACAGATGGGAGGTGTAGTGTAGTACTAAAACAAAATGGAAGGTAAAATTCTTAATAATGGTTAATTTTGAAACCCGATACGGTGCCACGCTTATTATGTGCGGATTTGAATTTTAATTGCATGAATGGTGATATCCTGTAATGGTACAAATGTAACATTGACTTTGATTGTTCCTATAGTAGTGTTTTCGTTGCAAGGGCACTAAGGTTTGGCAATGGATTACCAAAAATATCATACTAAATTAATGATTAAACAAGGAATTAGTTTCTATTAAATAAGTTATCTTGCGTTTATATTTATGACTAACATGCAAATAGAGACACGAAAGGCCGAAGGACAAAGAAAAAAGTAGTTTTGCTTTGTTTATGGCGATAAATTAGTCAGCACAACGGGCATGCTTCATGAGAAACTTCTTCACGAATCATGCTTCTTTGGCAAACCTTAGGTTACTGTATGACTGTGATTTTTTTGGTATTAAAATTTTGGAATCTTGCGTTCTTTTTTAATAAATTGATATTGTCGAGGTCTTCAATCATGAAAAATTAACTTGATTAACATTTATGTTGCGTAATCTATAGTGAGTTTGACAATAAACACTATGATTGGTTCTGTGCAAGGGTCCAGAGTATGGCAGTTGAGGTAGTTTCCTATTATAAATCTGGACAGAAAACAAATGATTTATTTTTCATTTCTAAAATATCTGTTACATGATAAACCATCTAAGAGGAGAATTGCTTATATTCGAGTAATTTTGCCGTAACCCGTCATTGAAACAAGGGTAAGACGTGTAACAGAATTACTTATTTGTCATCCCTCAGTTGTCCGAATGTTTGTGCTAGCTAGCCAACTTAACACCAGGACTGCAAGCATTAACTTCCCATACCATTATTAACATTAGTTCATTTCTTTACATTTATCCGATCCAATCTTTCACACTTCAATATTGCATTCAATCAATGCTTGCTGTTTTGTATACTCCAAATTTATTTCTGTTCATAACTTCAATCATACGAATAATACACAAGGAAAACGATAATTATATAGGAATATGATCTGTCATCATTGATCCACCAAACTAGAGTGGGGTTGGTTTACTGATATCGTGACATAATAATATCAATGCATCATACAATATATTTTCTAACCTACCTAATGAGTCTGAATCTCCAACCCCAATCTTTAAAAAAATGTAAAAGTAATGACAATAACCTCTAAAAATATAAATATTCCCCAACCATCAATAATTCACCTGCTGTGTATTGTCCTCTATTCCTACCAAAACTAATCCTCCAAGCTACTTTTTAAAATTTTCCTTTCAACTTTCTTCCCACTTTCATGTTATTGATGACCGAGTTCCTCGTCACAGGAAGGCCCTTGTTGAGAAGCAGCCCAAAGAGGGTGGGTTCAATGGTCCAATTGGGTTGTGGACCCACTTCTAGCAAAGTAGGAAACCGAAAAGTGAAAAAGTTACAAGAGCCGGCACAACCACCACGTTGCCGCCACGACGCCGATGGCCATTCCCAACACGTGGGCGCACGTGGACGGTGCCGTGTTCGCATCAAAAGCACCTTCGTACACGATGTTGCTGTCCAAAGATGATTCGCCGCCGTTGCTTTCGGTTTCGGATCCCGGGTTTTCACCAACGGACGATGATTTCTGACTGAAATTGGAAGAAAAAACACGCAAGCTCACGTTACAAACTGCCGCCCGGATTTTGCCGACCACATAATGCTTTTATAATTTCACGACAGAGTGTCTGCAGTACGTGAGAGCCGACCGTGGCATTAACGTTAACGGCACAAAGTTTTATACAAAAATACGTACTTTTTTGGGTTTTCTAACCCTACAGTCTGTCCATTCCCTTGGTAAGTGACATGCACTGCCTCGAAACGGACGGCCACCAAGTGGGTCTCAGCTCATTTACCAAAAGCAAAGAACTGGCCAGCCCACCTCAATTTTATCTAATTTGTCAGTTACTATAAACAGTTGCATTATCAACCAATTTTACCTGCTGACTACGAAATATGACCAAATCTTTCAACTACTTCGACAGAATTTGACTAGCCAACATTACAAAATAGTGTGGCCCTGATTTTGAATTTTTTTTTCAAACTCTCCACTGACTCACACGTTCAATAATAGTAGAAAGTTTGAACCGTATTTAAAAATATGAAAAATTACAATAATCCACACACACTCACTCTTGATTTTGATTTGATTATTGACTGATTGCATACTGTACGTCGTTGCTATATTCAACGGGTGTGGCCCAATAGAAGTTGAATAGCAAGCTGTACGTAATTAATACACTCGACCTAATTAAGGGGCTAATATTTTTTTTCATTTTTAAATCATTGAACAATGGTAGTCCCTAAGCTGATCAATTCCTTGCGATTATATTAATAAAAGAAATTTCTTTCTAAGTGCTAAAACTTGCTCACTCGCGATTTCGAAGGAAAAGTGACGGCAATCTCTTGCCATTATATTAATAGAAGAAATTTCTCTCTAAGTACCAAGGTTGACAGACGCACGATTTTTAACGGCAATTTGGTCAAATTTTCACCATTCGATGAAAGAAACGGTGACGGGGGATTCCCCAACCCTAACGTTATATTTGGCAGGCTTCAGTGAATTAACATTGACACCCTTGGAGAGAGAGGAAGATTACTCGTGCGTATTTTTGTAAAATTACCTCGCGTTTGGCGAAGGGCAGAACGTGATCACATAGTTGGCCCCGGTACAAGTGAAGGTGCTTGTACCATCATCATATGCGTAGCTGTACGCGTGCGGGCACGCGTTCTTGAACATCTGCGAGTATTGGGAAGGCTTGCATTTGTCGGGTGTGCCAAATGCTCCGCTGCAGCAGTACTGGTCCTTACGGAACGCCTCGCACGCGCTCTTGCAGGCGACGCCTTCACCGCCAACGCTTGTCACCCGCAGCTCCGAGGGACAAGACCCGTTCAAATCAACAACGCATCCCGAGTTTGAACAGTTTGTCCCTGAGCCGCCCTGCGGAACCACCAGCATCGGCAAGTTGTACCCGTCGACGAGGCTGACGTCGTAGAAGTCCTTTCCAGCATCGCCGTTGAGCGTGAACTCCGCAAGCGTGGCGGGGGGCGCAGCATTACCGCCAGCGCATTCCATCTTCCCTGAGCCACAATCGCCTGTTACGCATGAAAATTTTCCCGCGGAGTCCTGGTTGCAGTGCGTCCTTCCCCAGAAACGCCCTCCCCAAGACGACGGTGCATTGATGATTTTGGATTCACCAGTCTGTAAGGCGAAACCTGTTGTGGAAAGTGGTGCAATCCCAGCGTTCGACAAAATGCCTGGCCACACTGGGAACCTGCATTTGTTTACAAACGTAAATGTGGCGGATGAATGAACCCCTGCAGCAAATTAGATCGTGCAAATGTTCAGAAACCATGAATTAATTAATCCAACCGAACTATAGAAATTTAGAAGAACAGTTCCCAATTCCATTCCAAGTTCTTCAATGAGAACTAGCTGTTACCAAATTCAGTTAATTCTACCTGCTATAAGCGAGCTACTGAGAATGAGGAGGAGGACATGAAAGCATAGATTTCCCATTGATGTTAAGATATATGATTATATATGTATAAAGAAATGGTTAGACAGATGAAAGAGAAGAAGAATGTGGGAAGGGTTAGAAAGCCTCCTTTGCAGAAATGGAGGCGATGGGAAATGGAGAATGAGAGATTGGGGGGTTTCAGTCGGACTAGAAGGCGAACCTATATATAGACGCGGGAAGAGGATGAGGGGCTGCGCTGCCTGTGTGTAATCTGTTGGACATGGCGTCAGCAAAGCAAGATGAAAATACTATTCCATCACATTAAATGGATATAAATATTTTATTATTATACATCATTGTTATATTTTAAAATAGCTTATTATGTTCATATACAGAATTTCAACTTGTAGTCGTAAGCGGGACTGACTCAAATTGTTTGTTGGCCTCCATTCCTGAGTTTGGTTGGACTCTCAATTTGTTGGCAATGGTCACAATTGCTCTGCCTACCCTTATACACTTTCAGTTTGGATGTTGAACGGTTGAACCGTTTAACCTTATCATGAAATCTCAGAATTTCTTCATTTATAAGTAACTTTAAAAAGATTTAGTGTTTAAAGTTTGAGATAAGATGAGTTTTGATATATGTTTTTTAGTATATGTTGACGGTTGAGAATACACAAGTTTTTCCGTACGTTGAATATTCGAAGGTTAGCTGTAAAAGTTGAGAAAACAAATTTGTACACAGTTTGAACTTATGATGGATCCGTGTTTAAATTAAATTAATAGACAATAGGTGTTGGTGTGTAACCAAATTTTGAAGAAGTGGATAATGTTCAACCCAATTAGAAAAGTAGGCACTGGAGAAAGGGGGCGGGTTAAGGTTGACATTCACCCGTTCTGAATTGTTCAGGCGCCTATGCAGTATGTTTAAAGTTATCTGAAATGGGTAGGATAATGTCCCATCCACTGAAAAAATAGACAATATTCAATGGGTCTAATATTGATTAAGTTCAACGAAGTATTAGTATTTTTGGGTATAAGACTGTATAGATATAAACATATATGAGTGTTATAGTAATATATATTTATGAGTATTGGTAGAGTAACCCCTACTCCTCAGTCCAACAAATGTGACATTCCCTTTGCACAGTGGCATAGGTTGGTAAAAAAAATAATGATATTCTCTGAAAATAGCACCCTACCTATTGACACCTCTAAGTCCAACAAAATCCGACATTCTCTTTGTACATCAGCACAGGGTTGTGAAAACAATAATAATATTATCTGAAAATAGCTTCCTTCACGTAGTTACACTTTTTTAGACATCTCAGGACAAGTGGAAATGCGACTTTTACATTTTTTCTTCTCTATTTTACCATTTTCATTCTTTCAGGCTATGTTTGGGAGAGGTGTTTTAGTTAGAGATAATGTTTGGTAGGAATTATATTGAGATGAGCAGTATATTTAAAAAGAATATTTTAATGAGATGAATAATATGATTTGTTTGAATATAAATATATAATAATGATTGGATGATATGATATTATATAGGAATAATAATGATGTTTTAGAGTACAAATAAAAAAATGTGAATATATGTGTGATATATATATGAGTATTGATTTTATTATTAATATATGTAATAATTGAAAAATAATTAGTTAGTTATATATATAAAAAAAGAAAATTTTAAATTTGAATTTGGATGGATATTTTGTTGAATTGTATTTATGGTGATGCATGAGATGATAATTTTGAAATAAAAATTAAGTTCCAAACATAACCTTAGTGACTGCACTGGGAATTCCACCAAAGTCGTCTACCCGCGTTTCAGAGCTTCCGCTCCCAAAAAGTTGGGATTTCACTGCTATTTTGTGCTGCTTTCTGCACTTTCAAGTCAACACCACTGACATTTATGAATCAGAAACACGACTTGTGTACGTGCGGTTCGACCCCGCCCCGGTGAAACAAATACACCCGGTGCCGGTGCGCAGATGTTGCCAAATAGCAGAATCTCAAAACATAATTAATTAATTCTTTTCTTCTTTATTTTTAAATATGAAAAATTCATTAAAATAAAAATTTAAAAAAAAACATTAACTAAAAGAAAAATATCAAATAATCAGAAATAAAATAAAAAATATAAAAACCTTTGACATGCTTACTTTAAGTTTTTAAATATAAAAACAAATAACAATTATATAAAGTACTAAATAAAAAATATTATATATGTATTTTCACTATTTTTCATATAAAAATACATGATAAATTAAGTAAATATATTTAACAAAAAAGTATCCAAAATCAATTTTTATCAATGTAGTTGAAAATTTAAACATATTTAAATTTATTAATTTTAAACATTTCAAAATTTTTAATATTTTGCTTTATTTAATGTTATTTTAGTTTTTTGTTTATGTTACAATACACTTTTTATTAATTGTATTTTTTAATTATTTAAAAGTAAAAAAAAAAAGAACAGTTAAAAAATTAATACTATGCCATGTGTATCAATATGTTACACATGGCCACATCTGCCGCACTCGGCGTACTGGGTCACAGGTAATGTTTTAAAAACTGGACCGGTGATTGAACCGAAAAATTTACTGGATCACTGGTCCAACCGGTTGAACCGTTGAAAAAATCAGTTATTTTAATTATATAATATTATATGTATTACTATAAAAATAATTTACAAAATAAATGTAATCCAATATAACAATAGATTATAAAATAAATTTTAGATGTAATGTTAAAAATTAAATAATTTAACTAAAATAAAACTTTATTATACAAATTAAAAAACATATTAAATTCAAAATGATTTAAAGTATAAAATTGAAAAAATAGTTTTGAAAAATAAACAGATTAATTAATATGACCCATTTTAATTTTAAGATACAATAATTTAATTTTCAAAATATTAATTAGAAAAATAAAAGGATAAAAATTATTAAAAACAAAAGTCAAAATAAAAAATTATATATTTAACTAATATTAAAGAGTTGTAAATGTAAGAAAATTTTGAAAAAAGTCTAAAAATTTATTTTGTAATTTTTTCAAAAAATATTGTTAAAAAATTCTTTTTTTAAATTTTTTAGATAAAACCGGTTTTTAGCCAATTTTGACCGGTTTTTGACTTGGTTTGACCGATTCTTGACTAGTTTTATACATGTTTTATTTTTATACCTTAATCAGACAGGAAAACCAACCGATTTCCGGTCGAACCGGTTGAACCGGCCGATCCGATCCGGTTTTAAAAACATTGGTCACAGGTTTTTCAAAGTGTTAACACTCCACGTAACTTATAAATTATATGAACTTTTTTCTTAGTAATTTGATTTTCTAAAAATGAAATGAAGCCTATGACATTTTTAGTATGAGAGTGGATCCATTTGTTGATGACCATCAAAGCCTACACAGGCTTGGACAATCGACACGTGCGAGCACTCATGGTGAGCTTATTCAGCGGAATACAACAGCATTATGCACTCAAGGACATGGATTTTGGTGAAGAAAAATGTGACCACTTCACATCGAGATTAAAAAAAGAAACACTTGTGCACTTAATGACTGTTTCTAAAGGCAAATTGATACGGTATCTTCAAGATTTTCACATTGGTAAAAAGGGGAGAGAGAGAGAGAGAGAGAGAGGTGTTCAACTTTGATGACTAGGATACTACATGTCCCAGTCCCACTTGCGGTCAAAGTTATCAAAAACAGACTCAAAATGTAATTGGACATCACATTGATTTATTGATTCAATGGGTGCAATCAGTTCGATTGGATCTAAAAATCAATAAATTATTAGTATTTATTATATATATATATATATATGTGTGTGTAGTTTTAATGACAAAAATTTAAAAATATTTTAACAATATTTTAAAATTGCATAGCTAATTTGTATTTTAATCAATATGGAGTTATTATTTGAGTAAAAAATATATTATTAATTAATTATGTAAAAGTCAAACAAAATAAAGATATAATAATTGATTTTTTAGTTCTTAATAATTTATTTATTATGTATAAACTAAGTATATAATCATATAAAAAGATAAAAAAAATAATAAAGATTTATTTAAACAATTGTTACGGTATAATATTTTTTCTTTACACATTTTAATTTTTCTTTATTCATTTTTCATTTTTATTATATTTCAATCAAATTATTCATTTTTATTTTTTCCATTCCTCCTGTATTTCCTTTTTTCCCTTTTCTTCCTTTTTCTTCCTCTCTTCTTCTTCCTCCTCTTCCTTCATTTTTTCTTCTTCTCCTTCTCAAAATAAATAAATAAATAATACAAATTTCAACTGGATATCCACCCAGACCAGTCGGTCGATTCCCGATTTAAACTGGTCGAATTGGCCGAGTGTGAAAACGTTGCTTGTGGACTTGTCCCGAACACTAATTGCACTTATAGATGTGCCTCTAGACGCATCTCAAGGCTTTTTAAAGCACTAATCACAAATTAATAATAAAACCAATTCACATATATATACTATATAATTATTTCAATAAGAATTTATGATTGTACAAGTTAACTTTACATAATTATCCTTATATTAAACACTTTCATTCTTTCAATCATTTTTTTTTTTATTCAACTTGCAATTCATATTTATACGTTTCTTCAAATTTTATCATTTTTAAATTCTTTTAACCTTTCATTATTTTTTTGTTTTAAATATCTTTTCACAATATAAATTGTATAATTTTCTTATTTTAATTTTTCATTTTTCGTTTAAGCTTGTTATTTGTTGTTTCTCTCAAATTGTGCTCTCTTTTCTTTAAATTCTTTTAATATTTCTTTATTTTATTATTTTAATGAAATAGTTTTATTTCCATTAATACATATACGATAATTTTATAATTTATACATTAATTCACGTACATATAAGTGTACAAATTTTACTAGTATACTATAAATTATGCAATCAAGTAGTACACAGGTGGTAATTGAACAAAAAAATTCAAAGTTATCAGTTCATACTAAGCACAGTCACTGATTGAAATTGAAGCATAGAACAGCATACACATACATGCGCAGCCGAGGACGTGTTTCTTTTCAAGTTTTCAACTCGGGGAGAATTCTAAGGCGGCTGGTGGGCGGCGGCTATCATCGCTGCGCGACTGAAGGATTCAGTGATTCAGACAGTCGTAATTGGCAACCCTTTTCAGTTGGCAGGTAATTGATTAGCGGATTCTAAATGCACGTTTTTTTATTATTATATATCAATATTTGATCTTTATGGGAAATTGTCAATTAGAGGATAATGTTTATTCATTGACTAAAATTCCACAAAACCGAGACAATAATATCTTCAAAGTTTGATTAAGCTTCTCTTCTTGGCCTGCAGCCTGCTGCTTACAATTCTAAAAGCTAACAAATGGATAAACAATTGTTGTTGTTGTTGTTGTTTGCTCAGTTGTTTACAAGTTGAAGTAGCTGCTATAAAAACTTGCCCTGTATGTGTTTTTCCTTTTAAAAATATGCCTGGGTGAAGTATCGTTTTCGAGGAGTGGTTCAAGCTTGTGAACAAATAGAGAAAAATTAATACATTTCATACATTTACCATATTTTATCTTACATTTGCAATAAAATGACATATACGTCTTGTTGGAAATGTCCTATGGCCCCCATTTTAATTTTATATTTTATAAAGGTGACAAGATACGCAGGCCATGTGAAAGCTGCCTAACTTTAACCAGCAGCCAGCATGAATCGTTCCACATATTGGCCAAATATGATTAATTTTTGTTTAAGTGGACAAAATTTGAGAAAGCTTTACAGTAAAAACGTTGTCATGACGTACAAACGAGCGTTGCTAGTTATTTTATTGTAGGTAATTAATATTTTACGTGAATCAAATAGAGTCAGGCATAACTACATAAGTCATGATAGTAAGTATTTTTCTCCTAACTAATAATTATAGTCGTAGGTATCATATGGCTTCACTCCTGCGTCTGGCACGTCCCATCTTATCTGATGTAAGCCACTTGCTGCCGTATTTGACTCACAAATTAAAAGACACGGAACCATGTTGCTTTGACAACCCTATGGGAACTGGAAAGCATGAAATACAGCATCAGAAATGGAAAATTTTCCAAATTTCTGATTGAAATAATTAGTATTTGGCCTGTGATTCAACAGTGTGGACGCCCGTGAATTCACTGCTAACTTGTTAAAGAAAAATGAGCAGAAAACCGGCTTCTTTGTTCTTAACGATATATATGATATCCAGTCAAAATCGACATAGAGTGATCAGAACAAATGCCAAGCGACAGTAAATATGCTCTTGTAATGTGGTCAGATCAGAGAATCGAAGGGTTGGGAGCTCCAGTGATTTTCACATGGGGCCAGTAGGTGCTTATCATCTCTCTCATAAAGTTTATATGACAGCTCAATCATCCATGAGGTTCTGTTAACTGCCACAACTTTCTCGTCAGCAAGCACCGGCCAATTAAACAAATGGATAATTTGCATTTGGCCATATGCCCATACGTCATTGGCAGCTACAAGCAATTGAATTTTCTGGCGCATTAGCTTGTATTTTTCACTCAAGACAAGCGAACTCCTGTCCTCCTGTCATTGATCAAAGTTTCCTCCAAGACTTCCCCAGGCCAACATCCACGAGAATGCAAGTGCAGCATCTTATTATGCCAAAATGACTCAAAATTTTTACTCCTCTTGCCTGGCGGGGAAATGCATGAATAAATTTGGAGACGATATCAAGATATATAGCCTCCATCCTTTATTGTTTTTGTTTTTCCTCGTGTCTGCGTAGCTGGGTTCGGGGGGGAGGAAGCGGGTTTAATCAATAGACATGGGAGGATGAATTCCTAATTTTCTATAATATACTCACTTCAAAAAGCAATCTAATTCATCAGAAAATCGCAAAAAATCTTTGAGCATTCAGAGCAGCAGCATCTGGTTTTTCATTTCCTATGATAAGGTAGAATGCACTTTCCTAGCTAATTGTCCAAGCTTCCAGGATGGTAAGACAGGGAGACCGGAAAATCATCAACAGTGTAAAATTTTATAAGCAGGATGACGCAAGTATATGCCTGACAAGTTATGGAATTTATCGTACTGAAATGAGGATATGTGTTTAGCAATGCCTATTCGGGCCGTTCAGCTCTGCCGTTTTTTTTTTTTTATAGTTTTGGTGATCTTGTAAATGGTCAAACTGGCATCGGATGATACATGATAGCCTGGCAACAGCCCTCTTATTCTAAGCTCTCCTGATATAACAAAAAGACTAAAGCTTTCTATTTTCCTCCCTTTTTAAAGTTAATTGGAAATAACTGGTTATTTAGTTCATTCTTATTACAAATAATCACGGACAGGCAACTTTTACACCAACACTAAACATCTACTGTGACCTCTGCAGCTATGTAAAGTCATGAAACTGATAAGATGTGGCTTGGCTAATATATGAGAATTCTGTTTATAAGATTAATATATTCATGCTTTCACAGCATCTTCTAAGTGCCACTATCATCAATCAGCAATGCCATCATCCTGGATTAAATAACCAAATGGCCTTCACAAGTCTCATGTGGGTAAGAAATATTAAGTTTGTTGTGAGGGGAAAACAAAAGCAGAAAAATAGTCCCCTCATAAATTATTTGGATCAGAAAGAACTTAGTGGCAAGGGGACATTATAGAGCAAAAGAATAACAAAGTCACCTTTAAAGAATATCTTTACGAACACACAGTGGTCTAATGTAGTCTTCTTGTAGCCTTACTTCTCCATTATAGAATTGAACTTCTTGACCACTGCCTCAGTGCTTGTCTTAAACCATATAAGGTTTTCTTCAACTTATAGGCATAGTCCCCTTTTCCCTTTTCTTTGAAACCCTCTAGTTGGTCTATGTATAATTCTTCCTCCAAATTGTCATGAAGGAAGGCGGTCTTAACATCCATCCGCTTGATTTCCAAGTCGAGCCTTGTTGCTAACCACAGCACTATGCAAATGGATGTCATCTTTACCACAAAGAAAAAATCTCGTCAAAGTCTAGCCCTTTCCTTTGACTAAATCCTTTAACAACTAGTCTAGCTTTGAATCTTGATTACGAATAGTGTTTATCCTTCTCTTTCTTGAATACCCATTTATTCTTCAAAGCCTTCTTATTTTTTGGCAACTTCACCAAATCAAAAGTATCATTCTCGTGCAAAGATTCCATTTCATCTTGCACTACCTTAATCCAATTCTTCTTGTGTTCATCATCCATGGCTTCTTCAAAGTTTTTTAGTTCTCCCTCATCAGTTAATAATACATATTGATCTTTAAGATATCTAGCAGAGTATTGTTAGACTCTAGTAAATCTTTGTATTACTAGAGAACCTTCTTGAGGTGACTCTTGCAGGTCATCTCCAACTTGTCTCTGATCTATTGTTGGAAGAATTGATTGCAGGCCTACTAAACTGCTGTTAGATTTGGAAGCATTTCCTTGAGATTTATCCACATTCTTAATGGTTTGATCTTCCATAAACATAGCATCACAACTCCTAATGAGTCTCCTCTGGATTGGATCATAAAACCTATAGTTAAACTGATCTTGCCCATAGCCAATAAACACACACTGTCGCATCTTAACATTAAGCTTTGACCCATCGTCCTTTGGCACATGTTCAAAGGCTTTGCATCAAACACTTGCAAATGCTCGTAGGAAATATCCTTTCCTAACTACACTCCCTCTAGAGTGTCATACTGAAGAGGAACACAACATGAACGATTCAATAAATGAGTAACGTCATAAGTACGTCACCCTAAAATGATTTTGACAACTTTGCATGTGAAAGTAGACGTCTAACTCTATCCATCAAAGTCCTATTCATCTTCTCTTTCAATCCATTCAACTGCAGTGTCTTTAGAGGTGTTGTTTGTTGTCGAACCCCATGCTCCTTACAATAAGCATGGAAAGGTCGAGCGTGCTCACCACCATTATTTGTTCAAACACATTTCACCTTTTTACCTGTCTGCCTCTCCATCAAGGTTAAGAACTACTTGAAAACTTCTAACGCCTGGTCCTTAGACTTCAAAAGGTAAACTCACATCTTTGAAGAATGGTCATCAATGGAAGTCACAAAGTATTGAGCACCTTTGTGACTTTGGCATTGTTCCACACATTTCTTTAAGTGAACTTGATCCAATCTTGATAGCACATTTTGCTTTGCCAAACGAGTCATACTTTCTCACTCATACGACCTAATTGTTTGTGCCACACCTCAACAACACTATCATTCTCCATTATATTCACAGCATCTTAAGAGAGCTTTGCCTATATATCGTACAATTTCATGTATCTTTTTCCTTTGGCCATGACCATTGATCCTTTAGTGAGCTTCCATACCTTCATCATCCAACCCACTTGTTGAGATCAAACTCTGACGCATATCTAGGATATGCTTGACATCCTTCAGGACTAATTGTGTATCATTCTCTATATTTGAATAGACATCTCTTATACCTACAACTTTTGACATATTTTTATTTCCGATCCTCATTACACCAAAATCTCCAACTATATATGTTGAGAAAAATTCTTTTTGAGATGTCACGTAAATGGTAGCAACACCTTTAATCACCCAACCAGTCTCCTGGGTAGTAAGATGACGCAATCAGAATCACGTCGAAACAGCAGGATAGCGACGGTGTAATCGAACCCGAATCCAAAAATCCCAAGGACGCGAACCGAGCGAAGAACGTCGACCTAATGTGGTAGAATTGGATTGAACTCAATGAAACGACCACAATTAGCATACTGAATACTGATTGATACGTTACGAATCACACAGACCACTCCGGAATGAGTCGATTTGGGATAAGAACTCACGAGAAATTGAAAAGCTCAATTTCAAGGAATTGAAAAGAAACTTGAATTGATTAAAAACTCTGTCTACATGTTCTGTATATATTCTATTTCAACTGAATAACAAACTTCTATTATACTAAATACTATCAAACTCTAACCTAAAGCTCATATGACCCAATTTATTAATAAAACCCATTAACAAATAAACTAAAATTAATAAATACTAAAATAAATTTCGTCGGGTCTTTGCATCGCGTCATACCCCTCCTCTTAAAGGCGAATTGTCTTCAATTCGAATTTGTTTCCTCCTGAATCAAATACGAATCTCTAGAAGTTCCTTAACTCGTCATCGCCTCGCTAAAACCCTAGCTTCATCTTTCCATGAGCCCAACACAAAAATATCAGCAACAAACCATATAAAAGAATATAAAAAGGTACTGACGACTTATCCAGATATGCATATGTAGTCTCTGTAGATAAAAATATATTCAACTCTTATGCAGTACAATTGGATAGAGCATCTGCTAAAGGGTCAAATGGATCAACGTATACGTGACTCTATAAAATTTTAATCTCCCAATCCTCGACTTGCTCTTCATTCTTATGGTTGTTCTCAACTTTCACTTTAACTTTTATGGCTTCCTCCTTCTCAACTCTATCCTTTTCAGTTTCTATTAGTTCTGTTATTTCTTTTCATTCACTTTTCTTATCAATTCTCAGATGTGTGCTAACACTGCCATTATCTTCATATTGTACTTCCTCCGCTGGCATCTTCTCTGCAATCCTTACTTCAGTTAAAGATGTCATCTTTATGGTTAGACTTTTCTCCTCTCTCATAACTTTGGTAATGCCAATATGAGCATCGACTTCCTTGTTTTGACATTCACTTATGCTATACCCACGCTGAAAGCAATTAAAACACACCCAAAATTGACTTTCATTATAAGAACCCGATACCTTGGATGTCTCGTTGTACTCATCCACATTCGATCCAAATTCCACCTCATAATCATGCCGATCTTGCCTTACTGGCCTGATATGATGCTCATGCCTGTCCCTTGTCTGAGTTCTGCCTGGCATTGGGCTGCCTCTGCATCCAAGTGGCCTGAACAGTGAATTGTCTCTTTCTAGGGTCGTAGCTTGGAACGCTTCTACGTGTCCCAACCGGTCTTGCATATCTGTTATCCTGTCCTGCATACCTTCCACACTCCTGGTGAGCTTTCTCAATTCACCAGTGAGGGATTCGAATAAGAACTTAGTCTCGTCAGGGCTATTAGTCTGTCCTAAATACTGGCTGGCCATCACGATAACTAGGGTACAAAGAAACAATAATAGAAGACAACGATTAGTAATAAAAGTCCTCACCAACCTTGCTGTTCTCACTCCTCTCAGGTGAAGGCTCTCTGACACTCGTTTCTTATCTCCACTAGCGTATCACACACACTCAATCTAATCCTCACGAATTTCAATTTCTCGTGCCCTTCTCATGTAATTTCAAAATGGTCTCAATAATTCAAGCAACGTAATAAATACAAGCATTCGGTATGATGGATACGGGGCTACAAAAAAAAAAAGATATGAGATAAGCAAGTATCTTAGTCCCAAATACAACCACTAAAATAAAAATAAATAAAATAAAATAAAATTTCTCCCTTCTCTTCTTTTTCTTTCGCCTCTTTTTTTTTTTTTTTGCCTACTCTCTCTCTCCTTTTTTTAAAAAGAAAATTGAGTTAATTAATAAATAAATAAACAGATAAATAAAAATTCAGCAGCCAAACAGGCCCTTAAGTTGAGACAGAAATTCTGCAGCCAAACAGTCCCTTAAGTTGGAACAGAAATTTGCAACCAAACGCAGCCTTAAGTTGGAACAGAAATCTGCAACCAAACACAGCCTTACCACGTCAGCACGAAAGGTCCAGTCCAACAGTAGCTTTTAGTCCAACCCAATTTCTTTTACCCAAACATTTTTTTTTTTTTTGGCCCAGCAGCAATTTGGCCCAAAATCTGCCTCTGGCCCAACTGGAATTCTTTTTTTTTTTTTCAACTCAAGCCTGGCCCAATTTGCAATCCAGCCCAAATTCTGCTCCCAGCCCAACTCTTGCCTTGGCCCAACAGATTTTGTTTTTTTTAAGAAATTGCGGGCGACGACAGTGAAATTGCGACTGGCTGATTTCGCTGGCGTACGTCCACGGCGGTGGCCGAAAATGACCGGCACGACCTAGGCAAGACCTGGGGAAGCCTCTGCGGAGGCGACCAGTGGCAATTCAGGGCGGGGCAGCGCGAATTTCAGGTGGGACTCGCACGGCGTCACGGCGGTTTTACGGGCAAATCGCTCCTCCTCCAGCGGTGATTCAGGGTGGAATCGGATGGGCTCACGGCGGCGTCGCTCTCGGTGAAGGTTGCGGCCATGAATTGGTTGAAACAGCGGCAGAATCGCAGTTGCAATTTTTTTGGCCGACGCGGCGGCGCAGATTTTTCTCTTTTTTTTTTTATTTTTGACTTTTTTTTTAAACTCCGGGTCGTGTATTAAATTAGAATTTGACACAGGCTCGCTCTGATACCAAACTGACGCGATCAGAATCACGTCGAAACAGCAGGATAGCGACGGTGTAATCGAACCCAAATTCGAAAATCCCAAAGACGCAATCTGAGCGAAGAACGCCGATCCAACATGGTAGGATTGGATTGCATATGGCCCAATTTATTAATAAAGCCGATTAACAAATAAACTAAAATAAATTTCGTCGGTCTTTGGATCGCGTCATAAGATTGATAATAACATCATCATAGATGATGTTAAATTCATAGGCAACACTAGCTTGATCATCACCGCTGCTTTTGTCCTTCTTTTCTTTACTTTTATTCTAACTACACTCACTTTTAATTTCCAAAAATTTTTTTTGATATTTCCTTTCTTCTTGCAGTAATGGCACTTGACATTGGCATATTTGTTTGATATTCTATATTGTGTCCCTTGACTTTGGACCTCGAGACTGGTTCCTTCCCTTGGAATTTGTCAAAAGGACTTGCTTCTATGTGATTGTTGATGCCATTTAAATTGATGTTTTGCTCCTCTTTGCTTCCATGGTTCGACTAAATGCCCAGAGCCAACCTCACTCTGATACTAGTTGGCAATCCCACTAATAATGAAATCAACACTTAGTTAACCAAGAAATCTTATAGTTGTCAAAACTAATAAATATGAATATTGATCTATAATAAATGCACAACGAAGATGTCGAAAGGTTAACTGTAGATTGTCGGACAAAATAGCCACAGTCCATTGAGCAAATTAACCATAGAGCATTGGGCAAAAGGGTCATTAACCGCTAGGTAGGAAGTAAATAAATAGTAAATAAATGCGAGCAATAAAAAAAAAAAAGACAAATTTCATATGGTTCACCTTATATCGGTCTATGTCCACAGGGCAAGCTCTAAAATTTTTTTTCTACTACTTAAACAATAAGAGTACATGAAAGAAAATTTCCTAGAAACCTTCTATAAACACAATTTCAAAAATAGTAACATACAAAGTGTTTTCCAAAACACCCAAACAAAAGCCTCACTATTTTTTTATAAGAAAATTTTCTCTCTTATTCTAACAATTTTTTCAAAACCTCACTTTGTCTCAAAACAACTTGTCCGTACCATACCTTATTTTTGCAAATGACTTAAGCCTCCAAAATTATAGGAGGAGACTCTTTCATCCATTGGCCAAAATTGGGGTTGAGGTCCTCTTCATTTGGTGGCCCAGGGCTACCTGCCTTTACCACATCCTTTACTTTTTGTTACATTATTAATGTATGTGGCCTCCACCTCGTTTAGGAAGGACCGTCTGGATAGTTTTTCTAACAATAGGAAGTTTTATTTAATTTGGTCTAGTTGAAGAGATGGATATGTTTTCATCCCAATTTAGAAGTAACAATTTTCAATCCATCAACTCCATCCGCTGTCAAATGCCACATGGATGGAATCTTTTGAAGGAGGATCCAATTTTTGTCTAAATCTGGGCTTACCATAAACGCTTGCCAGTTTCCCAATTTTGGGCTTAGGTACACGTCAATTCATTTAAGAAAACTTCTTCTAGCATTATATTAGACTATTTTCTTCCAAGAAGCCCATTTATTTGTAAAATTGCCCTCTATTAAGTGTGATATGCTGATTTGATCCAAATATTTTCATTGTGTATAACAATTTAGTTAAGAAGCCCTTTTATTGGTTTCAATTGCAACGAGTGGCAGCGACCATTACCCTTGATATTAAAAACATGTTTCACGAAAACGATCAACGGACCCCAAAAAAACCGAAAACCAACTGACAACCGGACTGAAGGTTGCAAATTGCAATCACGACACCAAATTGAAAATATTGACGGGTTCATGCTGAAATGGGCAATAATTCATGCACACACATGCAGTCAAAAATGGAGGTGCAATCTTCCCGCCGATGATTATCCAATGGTTTTGGTAGAAGCAAGTACACTTTTGTCCTAAAAAGAAACAAGGCTCTGTGAAGAGATAGAAGAATAACCCATGTTTTTCACACTCGTGTTTCTATATTTTCTTTAATATTTAAAAGTAAGAGAGATAGGAAAAAATTTTTAAAAATATAATAATTATAATGTGAATTTTATGGTGGTAAAAATTGAAGTAAGCATAACCTTAAAGTCTTGTAAGCTAGGTTAGTTAGGTTAGGACAACATTGGCATGATAACACGGTCGACATTCACCAATTCAATGAAAATTTAAAGTGGTGTTTTGCAAATGATTCTCTTCTCAATATTTCGGTTGTGCTTGTGTTGAAAGGGGGCATCACATATTTAAGTTTTGTACTCAAAATAGATTGTGTTTATTTTCAAATTTGGATGTGTGTTCTTAAGTGTTTTTATCTCAAAAATTGTATAAAAGTAAATAAAAATGAGATAAAATTTAAAAAATATAATGATCGAGTGTGTGTCTTTAGGGATCAAAATTTAAAAAACAAACATAGCCTTATATTGTAGATAGTTTAAGATTAATTTAATTGCATATTGTGAATTTACAATATTACCCTTAAAATTCACATAATAGCCTTAATGATAAAGCTAAATTCACACAAATATAATTACTAATATGTCAATATTTCCTTTACATACTAAATATAAATACCTATATTATTATGAAAGACTTTTTATTTGTTCATTTTAAAATTACATATCCATTAACATTTTTTTACTTTTTAAATCTTTTTTGTTTTTATCTTAAAATGTTATTTTATTTGCTTTTTCTCTCAAACTTTATCTCATTTCAAATTCTTGTCATCATTTTTCTTATCTTAAATATTATTTATACTTTTAATCTATATCTACCCTATACGAGAGTAGGGTTTTTTGATTGCATATTATAAAATTACAAAACTATCTTTGATTTTATTTTTTTTATTTTTCCTTTTTCTCTTTCTTTGAAAAATTATTTTATTTATTTTTTCTCTCAATTTTTTTTGTCTTTTTAAGTTCTTTTTATCCTCATTTTCTTATTTTAAATTAATTATTTATTATTTAACATATAATAATTTTATAATTCATAAATTAGTTTGTATACATAGGCCATGTTTACTATTAATAATTATTTTAACATAGATAATTTTATCTAATTTTATCATATTTTTTTTGTTTGATTAAAACCCTTGATAAGCTAATAACCCAATATAAAATTATGAAATTATAAGATTAATAATCCTACTTGAATACTAGGATAAAATAATTAAGATTTCATAATTCTTTTATAATTCTTTCAAAAGACCATTTTGACCTTACATGATCAATTGAATTATTTGCATAATTGGGCTATAATGGAAAACTAAGTGTAATCAGTTTAAATAGTGAAACATACTAAACATAATTGTGAAGAATTATTTAATAATTGCAAATTTCTTTATCATTCGAAATAATTTTTTGAATTAAAATTTCATCCACCAAAGTAAACATAATCATAGAGTGTGGCACTTTTACTAGTCTTTTATTAACCTTATGATAACTTGAGAGTACTTTTGTAAAACAACGGCGCCAAGATATGACTTTGTCGTAGGACTAAGGCAGATATACCCAAAAATTTTTGTACATTAAAAATACTTGGATGTAGTTTGTTTTAATTTTTATTATCACAAAACACACACTTTTTTGCATTTTATTTTGTAAACTTTTTATTTTTACACAAATTTTTTAAAGAAATGTATTCTTAAAAACTCATAAATAAAGACAATAACAAATGTAGACAAATATATTTTGTTGGCATACGCTTTAATGATTAAGATGTTTAGAGCAACTCATGAGCTCCGAAAAAGTATTTAGGATTTTTTTTTTTACTAGAAGAGCTTATAAGTTTAAAAAATAAGATATTTTTAATTTATAATTCTTTTTTATTTCTTGAATTTTCATTTCTAGCAAATAAATTTTGTGAGATATGGCCAACTGTGAGAGAGGGAAACCTGTGGAAAAAGGTGGAAAAATCCCTCAACCACCCATATCTAACTTTTCACCACCCGGCCTTCATCTCTAATTTATTTTTCTCGTGTTCTCTCTCCTCTCTCATGGTAGCCACCGACCCACTGTCTCAGCCATCTTTCATCGTTAGAGACGGTGTGGAACTCCTCCTTCCTTCCATATTGTCAGTTGTCATTGCCGGAACTGCTAAACATTATTATAATAATATTAGGTTAATAAATATATATTAACAAAGTAATAATGACGATGATGACAACATGCTAAATTAACATAACAACAATATAAATAATAATAATGATTGCAATGATAATAAAAAAATTTAAAAATATTACAAATACTAACACTAATAATAATAATAATCATACCAATAATAATGATTAGTGTAATTATAAGTCTAATATTTATAATAATACAATAATATATATTAACAATAATATTAACATTAACCGTTACATTACTAAAATAAATATTCACAACATTACCAACAATTATATACTTTTTAATCACCTCTAATATATATACAAAAACATATATAATTGACAATCACATTAACTGAACTTTTTAAGAAATAACTATATGTCATATCACAGTAACCATTATATTATCTGCTAAACACTGTCCATTCACACAATTCCTTCTTTCCTCTACCTAATTTCTCTTAACAAAAATTTCTCACTTTTTATCAGAAATTTTTTTTCTCTAGAACAAAGTTCTCATTCAATTGTAGGCCATATATTTTGGGGTTGAAATTTGTGCCCAACCTACATAAAATCCAATCTTTCCTTTCTTTGGGGAGAGGGCGGCGGAGGAAGAGATTATTTAAAGCTTGTTATCTAGCCTATCATGAAATTAATTGGCATCTCCAGATTATCAGGTTGATGGCTTGAAAAGAAAATTTCGAAACAAAAAATAAAGAAAACTATAAAAATCATTGATGTTGCTCACATTTTGGATATCGTTTTTGCATAGAGAATAAAACATAGCAAAAACAAGATATATGTGGTTCAATTTAATTAAGCTTACATCCACAAAAAGAAATAGTTATTTCGTTTGTTGGTTTTTTACACATTGCGTCACACTATCTATAGGCATTTTTCACAAGGATCACTCCCACATTCACACTAACCAAAGTGGTGGTTGCACCCACATTCTACATGGTGATCGTGAGCTTAACTATTCTAATCATCCCTTCGCCTTGAGTAAGCCAACTTAGTCATTTTAGCAACTTATGTTTTCTCGCTCTTTCATGTCTTTGCCCTACTCTTAATTGGACAAGATGGCAAAGTTCATCCAGTCTTCTAGGTTAGTCTTCTAGATTAGCCTTCCAGGTCAATCTTCTAGGCAACATCACTATTCTCCCCCATAGTTCAAGAATTACATTCTCAAGTTTAAATAAGGATAAAAACAAGTCTTTTGTTTAGATACAAAGTTAGCTTCTCACATTTGTTCACATACCTCCTAGACAACGGCTCTATGTCAATTCAAATCCCTCTCTTGGAATGGGTGCCATTCCTTTACGAAAGTAGGGCCAACTTTCACCTTCACTTCAGCAAAATAAAATGGCTAACTTCCCCTTTGGCAATGTTCATTTAGGCAATGACACCTCCAGGTCTCCTTTTAATAGTCAGATGAACTCCTGGACCCACCACATGAAGGAGCTGAAACAAGTGATGAAGAACATTTAACGACTAGAGATTAATAACTTGAAAGTGGAAGTAGAGAATCAACAACTAAAGGATGATGCCCTTAGCTAAGAGCAAATCTATAATATTGAGGAAGAATCGGAGCGCACCCATGTCAAATTGGATGAAAATCTTGCCATAGCTCATGAGATTGTTGAGTCTCACCATAAACTTAAAATAGATTACCAGGCACTGGTCGAACAGTTTTACCCCTTCTAAGGAGAAAGAAGTAGTTGCTCTGTTTGTACACCCCAATTTTTATTCTCCTACTTACAGGGTTCTGAGGATGGTCAAAACATCCTTAACTACTACTTCATACGCCATCTTGTTGATCACAACCGTTCCTATTCATACCATTTCGAACAAGCCAAGAAGATCCACTCTACTTTTCAGTAAGAGTTTATCGAATGCATGTATGCTCTACTGAGGCTGACTGTATCCCTCCTTCACTTGACTTTTCCAGCATCTCTTGGCAGAAAAGTTGGGAGAAACATTCTCTTTTTGAGTGGGCGCTTCCAAGCCCCACTTGAGAATCCAATGAGGATTAATTACTATGTGGACTAATTAAAAGTGTGTTAAAACAAAGACCATGGCTTCCCTAGACAACTAACATTAGGAACATTACTATGTCTGGTGTCACGCCCTTATGGTGCACTTACTCTAAACAAGACTTGTTTTACCTATCTCATTTACTGAAACTAATTAAATTCCATGGTACAATACTCAATTAAGTGAGCTCCCATGGAGCTTGTTTAACTTTACTAGACTTCCTTGAAGAGTATGTACACCTTAACACATTGTGAAATTACTTTGCTGACATGTCCTAGACCTTTTTGCCCTTACCTCTTAAAATTAAATTTTACTTGGATGCATTTACTTAATATTTCATATTCTGTACTCTATAAACACCTCAAGGCTACCTAGACTCTATCTTACAATGCCCTTCATTAAGGCATGCTTGCCATTATGGGCTTTGCAAGACTACCCAAGTCTTATCCTATAGCACTCGTCACTCAAGCATACTCCTTGTCCATGTGGGCTATATAAGATTACTTGGGCCACATCCTGCAACGCCTTCTACTCAAACATATTATTTGTCTATGTGAGCCCTATAAGATTGCTTGGGCCACATCTTGTAACACGGTTTATTTGGGTGTACTCTTTGCTTATATGGGCCCCATAAGATTACTTAGGCCACATCTTGCAACGCTCTTGACTCAGGCATACTCTTAACCTATGTAGACTTTATAAGACTACCCATGCCACATCTTGCACCGCCCACTACTCAGGCATACTCATTATCTATGTGGGCTCTATAAGACTACCTAGGCTTTTTTTTACAACACCCTCATCTTAGGCATACTTTGTGCTTATGTGGGCCTTATAAGACTGGCTATGCCTTATCTTGCAATGCCCATTAATGAACCCACACTATTAATATGCCTTATTCTTGTTTTGGGTATGGTTTTTTGCACAGAAAATAAGACACAGCAAAGACGAGATGTATGTGGTTTAGTTCAATAAAGTTTACGTCCATGGAAAGAAATAGGTTTTTTGTCTATTAGTTTTTTACACATTGCGCCACACTATTTATAGGCATTTTTCACAGGGATTACTCCCACATTTCCACTGTCTGAAGCGATGGCTGCATCCACATTCCACATGGTGATCATGGCTCAACTATTCTAACCATCCCTTCATCCTGAGTGAGGTAGCTCAGTCATTCTAGCAACTTATACTTTCACACCCTTTCATGTCTTTGTCTTGCTCCTAATTGGCCACAACGGCAATGTTCATCCACTCTTCTGGGTCGGTCTTCCAAATTAGCCTTCCAAGTGAGTACATCACTCATTATTGTGGATTTTTGATTTTGTAATCTATTGGTTATTAAATGATATAGTTAATTCCTAATTATCTTGACGTAATTAATAGTATTTGAACAAATTATCAAACTTAAAATTGCAACATTAGGATTTTTGTTCAATGAAGAAACTTAAAAAAAACGAAGATATAAAATTTAAGTGAAAGAATATTCTATATTAAAATTAAAAATGCGAAAGTAATGCTAGAGGGGGTTGATACTTAATATAATCAAAGCATCACTTTACAACATTACTGTAATTACTTAACTAAAAATCAATATATCATAATATAAAAATTCACAAACACGCTCTAGTCTCTGCTCCCTATCTTTACATGGAGAGTAATTTCTGATTCGTCCGCCTGTTTAAATATTGACAACGCATTCAGAATCTTTGCCTGAAATATCTGTACACAGTCCATTAATCAAAACTGAAACCCTAAATTCGGATTCATTTCACTACCAGCACTGATCGGTCTCCCAAGTCCGCCTCCGTGGCGTCATCCCTGAACAACCGCCGGCCAACGAGACCACCGGCCTCCGCCGCCGCCGGAACAGCGAGCAGTCGTACACCGCACGCTTCTCCGGGTCGGAAAGCGTGGCGTACGCGGCGTGCACCCGCATAAACTCGTCGGAAGATGACTTGTCGTCGTCTCCGTGGTTGGACGCGATGTCCGGATGCAGGACTCTGGCCAGCTTTCTGTAGGCGGACTTAATCTCCTGGCTGGTTGCGCCTGTCTGAATCCCCAGCACTTCGTACAACGACGCCGTCTGCGTGTACTGATTCTGGCTCCCTCTCTCGGCGGTGGCGTAAGCGGCGGAGACGCGGAGAGAGCGGCGGAGAGTAGTCGAACGTAACGGTGAGATGCCTGAGTATTTGCAGTTGATTATGTGATTTGAGAGTGCGAATGATGGAGAAGCCATGAGAGAAGCCGATGTTGGTTCTGGAGTTCGGCGTGGGAGTTAATAAAGATGACTGGAACGCTACAATGCGTACGGTAATACATAGGTGCAAGGGTGAGGGTTAAGCGCGTGTGCAGAACTCGCTTGTCCATATGTGGTGGAGGGATATGGATAAAATGATGTTTTGCTGACTCAATGACGAAGTAACAAATCAGGAAATATCATCTGCTTTTCATGACTCCGAAAAAATATTAATAAATTAAAAATCACATGAATAAGTTTATCAACAGATTTAAAGTACAATAAAATATAAAAATAATAATAATAATAATAATAAAGGTTAATGAAAAACAGAAGAGTTACAAGTGATATAAAAGGATAAAAATGAGAGATGCATACAGGTTTTTGAAATAAGAATATATTAATGAGTATCGTGACAAAAAAATAATTAGTTGTTAATAAAGTCTTAATAACATTATTAATGAAAAATCGAAATACACAGAGAGTACATGTATCGCGGAAAATAATAAAAGTTACTCCTACATTAAATAAAGCGTACTCACTTCGATTATTTACGAAAAAAAATATAATTCACAATTGAAATTAATTAAAAATAATAAAAAATAGTCCAAATATTTAAAATAAATTTTAATTTTTTAAAGTATTTCTTACTTAAAGCTTTGATTGTGCTCAAACTCTGTTAGGAACAATAATGAGACGACAACGTCGTTGTTTCCATGAAAAATTTGCAAATTAGAACGTAGGAAGTGGCGAGTTGATTAATTCAACGCTGCACCAGATCTTGACTAGTCTTTTTCTTTTTTTTTTTTTTTCCTGTTTTTCAGTTTTAAAATTTTTTTATTAACTCTAGTTACTTTAATTTAAAATTCTATTTTCTATTTTAATTTTTTATTTCTATTAATTGAAGTTCAGTTACATTTTATTTTTATTTTCAATTTAATACTTATTAATTGGTGTATTCTTTTTTACAATTTTTTCATACAGTAAAATGTGTTCGTGCAAGTAAAAATTAATTAAAGATTTCAATTTAAAATTTGACTTTTATTCATATTAATTATAGCTGTTTAAGTTTTAGATCAAATTTAAAATATTTTAATTATTTTATAACTTAAAAATTGTAAATATAAATACTACAAAAAATATATTAAAACTTGGTACGAAAAATTTGCAAATTAGTATAGGTAGTGGCCAGTCTTATAGATGCTGTAGTTGATACATTTATATTAAGTGATAACATTGTTACAAATATTACAATTTTAATATTTAATAATATTTTTATATATTTTTAATATAATATCGTGATATTTGTTATAATGTTAAATAATTCGTGTAAATGCACTTACATGTGTATCCGAGTAGACCGAAGGGGGCGAGTTGATTGGGGGGCGCATGATTCCAATTCTCGTTTCGAGATGCTAAACTAATTGTCAGTGGCGTTGGGAATTCTTATCTGCATCCGGATAAGAAGGGGATTCACCGCCACGTATTTCTGACGAAAACCAATTGGAACAAGACATCGCGAAACAAGAGGCTGTCTGGAGCCCAATCAGCAGTTCGTCAGCATAGTTAAGTAATTCGAATTCGTGAAGCTGTGAAATTTAGTACGGCGGCAATCAATAGCTAGATTTTATATTGCATACATTTAAATAATATAAATTAAATAATATTGGAGGGTGCTTGGTTAAATTTATTTTTAAAAAATTATAAAATTACTTAATTTTATAAAATATTTTTAGAATTTATGAGTGTGTATATTTTATTTTAAAAATAATTTAATAAAACGTTCTTTTTAAATTTTACAATTATAGATCATTATTTTTTATAATATAATAATAAAAATAAGTTAAATACCATCAACATAATGTAAACAAGAATACTTATATAATTTTTAAAGTAAAAAAAAAATTAAGTACCGTATGAAATGTTTTAAAATAATTTAGAAAGAGGCGAATCATTTTTAAATATTTTATTTTTATAATTTATAATTTATTTTATCAAATATTTTTAATAGATTATAAGATATTTTGAAAGTTTATAAATTCACCCAAAACTTTCTTAACACGATTTGATAAAGATTCCGTTTCAGAACTTCCTCAAAGAGAAGACAAGTTTAGTTGCCTACCTTATAATTTATCAGAAATTCCTTTTAATTAATATTCTTGGAACCCGACAGGTTAAAATGTCTAACCTTAATTGTACAGCTAAGTCACAAAAGACAAGTTTCTACCAGCAATATTTGTGGGCCGAAGTGCCAAAAACAAAACAAAACAAAACAGAAAAGAAAAGGAGAAGGGTACCTAATTCCAAAAAATAAAAACTTATAACTGGAAATAATTATGTAAATAATTTAAAATGACATTAGAGAGTCGACCCACAATGTTGACTTTAATTGCATTAGTTTACGATAAAACCTGTCTTTGCTGTCACTTGAAGAGAATTTAAAACGTCGGTTTGAAACTTTCTGTATAACAATTTTTTTAGAAGGGTTTACCTAAGGGATAATGCAGTCACCACAGGATAAAAAATTATTTAAAATGAGAAATATTGAAAAGAAAAGTATGAAAGGGGTGGCATGTGCCCTCCCAATCTGTTGGTCATTGTTGGGATTCCGTCTAACATGGCCTCGTTCTTGTCCATCGGATAGCCAATCAAAGGTGTTTGTCTAACTAGATTTGATTAAGACGTTATGACTATTTTATTTTGTTTGGATTAAGCTTTATCATGTTATCTTTGTCGAGTTTGGGTCCATGATTGTAAGGTCATAACTCATAAGTCTGAGCTTTATTATTCAGGTATTTGTCTAATTTTAATACTAGTTATTTTATTCATATTTAGTTTTTTTAATTATTTGTTATTCTATTGTAAATTAGTCTTCAGTTGCAACGAATAATTAGGCTGTTTTGATTACAAAAATAATTATTAAGGCAATATTTGGAATTACTTCAATGTCAGGCTTATGTCTCTTTGTTAACCAAATTCACTAGTTAGACGCTAAACTTGCAATATAAGTTTTAACCAAAAAAACAAATAAATGATAAAAACTCTTTATATATATATAAATATATGCCAAGTAGAAAATTTTATTTCCATCCTTTTTATGTCTGTTGAAAAAATTAAAGAGGAGATGAGAAATGGATGAACGTATTGTTGAGGTTCAAAATCAAAAATGCGTTGTCTTTCTTGTCCGTAAAAAAATAAAAATCAAAATCAAAAGCACGATGTCACCGACCCGGCAATGACAATGCTACATAACCTGGTTTAGGTTATCTGGTCTCATGATCCGTGCACCCACAACCTGAGATGCTGACATGTGTCTATTCTTTTCTGCATCATTTTTTTTCTCTTTTAATTTTGTTTCTCTTTCTTCCGTCTTTTTTTTTTTCTTTTTTATTTTTTAGTTTTTGTTTATGCATAGTTGTTGTATGAATAAATACAATAGATATTATTATTTAGAGTATATTTTTTCAACTTTAATTCCAAAAAATATTATTATAAATTAAATTATAAAATAGTATATATTTGTAAATATGCATTAAGAAAAATATATTTTTGTCATGATTCTTGTAATATTGGTGAAAATATCCAATTGTTGCAATTATACAATTTCAGATGCAATTTTAACACGTTGAATATTATTTTTATATATCTATTTGAAAATTACAAAATATAATTGAAAACAAAATATAGAACACACATAAAATAGATAAACATGGAATACATTTAATTTTTTATTTTCAAATGAAATATGTTTTGAAAAAGTGAACAAAAACCCCAAAAAGAAAAATAAGAAATCAATCGAACCAAGAAATAAAGCAAAAAGGAATCGAACACGTGTTGCTCTATCCTTGTGCGGGTGCACTACTCCAAGAGCGGAAACAACCAAACCACATAACGTCGTCAACACAACCTCGTCCACTGAAGACAAAGTTGTAGATCAACATAATATCTGTCACACCCCTCAGTCCTAATCAATTGGGACATTACATTATCATCATTTGAGGAGAGTTTAGAGGGCATGTGATAAGTGATAAAAGCATCCAGGTAAGCCCGCCCCAGCTGGAACCTTATCGCAGCTTTCTTCTCAACAGTAGAATATTGCACCAAGAAATACAAGAGGGACGAGCAAGATTTTGTTACGTGGCCATCATCACATCAACACACATCGATCACAAGATAAAATCATAGAAGTCTCGGATGAACATGATGAATTACAGCAGGGGGTTGTAATCAATACATTAACAAAAGGGGATATTCATCCGAGAATTAAGGAGAAGATTTAACCCTTTCAGTCAAAGGAGCGATCAACTGAAAACCAGGCAGCTAGGTCCTATACATGGAAGCCCAATTTCGAAGTTAACCAACTTTTAAAATAATAGATCAACCCTTTTATATAAAAAATAAATGAAGATTTAGTTTTCTTATATGTGTAACACAGATCTGTGAAAAAGGGGATCATAAGAAAAGTCATTTGATAAAAAAAAACTTATATTTTCTCTTTCTCCATACCCTTCCTCTCCTCCTCTCCATCTGTTTTCTCATTCGCTCTCGTATGTTTCTTTTCTTTTCTGCTCATCACCACTGCCTCCTCAAGACAGTGATCAAAATCACAATGAAAATAAAAATAGTAAATGGTGTAATGAAACCCAATCGGAGGATTCTAAGAACGCGAACTGAACATTAAACACTGTCTTAACGTAGTAAAACTGAATTGAACTCTATGAAAACTACCACAATTAGAACACCTGACGTGGATGTCCAGTATAATAAAGGGGACCCATTGACAATTCCAATCGGATCAATAACTAAGGCACGGGCAAAAAGACTTAAGGAATCAATCAATGCCTTGGTGCATGAAATTCGAGAGGATGTCACACGTGGATATAAATTCGAGAGGATGTCACACGTGGATATAAATTCGAGGAACCCAAAGAGGAGCGCAGGGTGAATATTCTGAGCTGGGCAGAAGACCGGATGCAAAGGAGCAAGAGGATTAGTTCAATTTTTACTATTTATTCTTTTCTGAATTATTGTAATTCTGGGCCTAGTCAGAATAGCCCAATAGGGGAAGTAAGCCCAACTGTAGGTGGGTTAGGGTTATTGAAGCACTTATAAATTCGTTTTCACCGTCATTTGAGTCAGATAGAGTTTTAATCAATTCAAAATTCTTTTCAAATTCCCTAGAATTGTTCATTCAATTTCTCATGAATTTCAATCCCAAATCAAGTCATTCCGAAGTGGTCTGTGTGATTCGTGACGTATCAATCAGTGTTTTGTGTACTGATTGTGGTCATCTACATCGAGTTCAATCCAATCCTACCACGTTGGATTGACGTTCTTTACTCGGTTTGTGTCCTTAGGATTCTCGAATTCGGGTTAGATTACACCGTCGCTATCCTGCTATTTCGTCGTTATCCTATTTGCGTCAACATTGAAAGCTAATTGATACATCATAAATCACACGGACCACTTCGAAATGACTCGATTTGAGAAGATAGAAATTCAAAAAAAATTAAACTCACAATTTCAGGAAATTAGAAGAGGATCCTTGATTAATCAAAATAACACCCTAAATAATAATGATCTCTGATGCAATATTTATAAGTAGCATTGAGAACCCTAATCTATCTAGAATTGTATTTTAATGGACCCTAATTCATCTGGCATTATTTTTTAATGGGCTTACTTACACGTGACCCAATACTAAAATATCCTAAAAATAAAATGAAATAAAAATAAACAATTAATTCCCTTGATTCTTTGCTTTCGAGTCATCGGCCCAGTACAGAATATTCACTTAGTGCTTTTCTTGTGGTTCTTTGAATCTATATCCATGTATGATATCCTCTTGAATTTCGTGCACAAACGTGTTAATTATTTCCTTACCTCTCTTTGCACGTACCCTGATCGTTGGTCCAACTAGAACCTTTAAAGGATCCTCTTTGTCACCCGATACGTCCACGTCACCTAACCTCCACAACAAAGGAAGTTAGAGTTGTAGTATTTGAGAGAACTAATGCCTCCATCATTCTTCTTGAAGCATCACTAAAAAAAGGGACAGTTTAGAACAAAACAACAAAGGGGCCGAGAATAGGGATTTTTTTCCTATAGAAAGGTAGATCTTGAAGAGAGTAAACGATTAGTCATAAGGAAATTGTGGTTTTCTTGCCAACAGTGGAGATACCAGTTGGTGAAACCTATTGGATAGAGGAGAAGAAAGGAAAGAACTAGAACTGCCCAAGCAAACTGTCGACGCTGAGTGAAGGACAGGAATTTAAACCAGCCCCTAAAAATTCTCTCCAAATTTTACCCCCAACCCTAGATGCAAAATACTATCCAGTCCTTGTCCTTTGAGTAAATTTTAAAAGTGGTGACTTAGCAATTGGGTGGGTCAAATTAATTATAAATATGTTTAGCTAAATTATTGGGCCATAGATTTAATATTAGAGATTGGGGTAGGAAACTAGTACTGAAAACAAGTGGAGAAAGCATCACTGACCCATTTCATTACAGAGTGGTACTAGAGCACTTTCTTGGCAACTTGGCAAAAACAAGACAGCAAGAGATGGCAAATAGGAAGATCGGAAGGTAGTTATAGGAACTAGAGGCAAAAATGAAAAATAAGATGAAGGAAAAATTAAACACTATTACTGACAACTTTAATTCTTGGATTAGGGGAATGCAAAAAAAAATAATGGATGATGCATATTCAGACACCTCGACCAAGCTGGACATGCTTATTAATGCATTTCAGCTTATGAGTCGGGCCTAATTTGTTGCAAGGGCCCATGAACTAAGGCCTCTCCTTCAAACATAAAGGAAAAAAGGAATATTACCTACTCCTCCACATGGAAATCCACACCAATAACACTAGTTCCAACAATACAACCTCAGCAGAGATGCTAAGGCCAAATTTTCATCCAAAGCCTCAAGAGGAATTAACCTCATTTAACGGCATGAAAGCCAGATATTGGTTGAGAAAGTGTCAGTGCTATTTCAACTATTAAACATGCCCGAGGAAGAAAGAACTCAAGTGGTCATCCTTTACCTTAAAGAAAGGGTTGATAAATAGTTTAACAACATTTTGGTGGGCAAACAATACATCAGTTGTGATGAGTTGTAGAGAGGAATTCTTACAAAATTTGGCAAACAAAACCTTGGACACATCATAGGGTCCTTCAACAAGTTGAAGCAAAAAGGAACAATCTTTGAGTGCATTGGAGCATTCAAGGATTTAAGGTCAAGTATGCTAGAATTTAACCCACGTCTTATTGAAAGTTACTTCATTCATAGCTTCATAAGTGGGTTGGTGGAATAGAACAAGCACACTATCATCATGTTCAGGCCACAGACATTAGAATAGACATACAGCATAATAAAACATGAAGAATTAAAACAGGATGCCCTTAAAAAGCAGAGGAACACAGCTAAGGTGCCAAATTTTCCAAACAAAGAGAACACTTCCAAACCAATGATGAGACCTCCCATTCCTAGGCAAACAAACCAAAAAAAGGGCTTGTGCTACAAGTGTGGTGATAAGTGGCAACCAGGTCATTAATGCAAGGAATGTGGCTTGAATCAAATAGAAGGAATGGAACCAAATGACACTAGTGGGGAAGACACGATGTTAGATACAGAAGAGCAACAAGAATTTGAAAAGGGATCCCTTAATGTATTATCAAGGCAGATTAGTCCAAGTACCATCAAAATTCGAACCATTTTTGAAGATAAATATGTATTTTTCCTCATTGATATAGATAAGGCACACAGCTTTATTAGACCTAAAGTATTATCTAGCATGTCAATTAGACCCATTTATGCACAGTCCCGTGTTGTGACTGTTGTTGATGGAGGAAGGGTTATTAGTTACCTTGAGTGAAAAATCTTTAAGTGGCAAATGCATGACTACTGGTTTGAAAATGATATTCGAATGCTAAAATTAGGGGGATCAAATATGATCTTAGTAGTAAACTAGTTACAAATAGTTAGTTTGGTAACCTTAGATTTTAATAAGTTGATGTTGAAATTTCAACACATAGGTGAAATGATTACAGTGCATGGTTGCGACAGGAAGGTTATGTACAGATCTTTTTGTTTAGAATTGGCCAACTACTTGCCTAATAGTAAAAATGGGAACTGGAAAGCCCACTTGTTTAGTAGTGCTGCTGACAATGACTCTAAGAAATTCCAAGACCAATTCAAAAGGTCCTGGATGCCTTTCCCATGGTTTTTTGAAAACCTAGAAATTTGCCACCCCACCAAGGGTATGACCATAAAAGAGTTCTGAAACCAGACTCACAACCAGTGAATTTAAGACCGTACAAACATTCCTACACTAAAAAGGGGAAGATTGAAAAACAAGTAGCAGAAATGCTAGACCAAGGGATAATTAGGGCTAGTCAAAACCCTTTTGCATCACCTATCTTACTTGTTAGGAAAAAAGATGACAACATGTGTATGTACATGGATTACAAAAGGCTTAATGAAATGACTGTCAAGGGCAAATTTCTAATACCTATAACTGAAGATTGGTTAGATGAGTTATAAAAGGGAAATTAGTTTACAAAACTGAGCTTATGGTCAGGTTATCACTAGATATAGATGCACCTTAACAATGTTAATAATACTGAGTTTCAAACTCATCAAGGGCATTATGAATTTCTAGTGATTCCTTTTGGGCTCACAACGCCTCAACTACTTTCCAAAAATTGATGAACAAGGTCTTGGTAAACTCTTTGAGAAAATTTGTTTTGGTTTTCTTTGATGATATACTCATCTATAGCCCTATCTTTGAATAGCACATATAGCATCTCAAAGCAGTTCTAAGTACACTCAAGGAACAGTAACTCTTGGTTAAGACTAAGAAGTGCATTTTTAGTTAGAAAAAGATCAAGTATTTGAGTCATATTATGTCTTTGAGAGTGTTTCCACCGACTCAAAAAAGATTTCTGCCATGATAAATTGGCTAGTCCTAAAAACTTTGAAATTGCTTAGGGGATTTTTAAGGTTAACTGAGTACCATATGAAGTTCATTAAGGCTATGGAAAAATCAACAAGGTGCTTACCAATCTACTCAAGAGGGTGGATTTCATTGGGATTCAAATGCTATGAAGGCATTTAACGAACTCAAGGCAACAATGACTAATGTGCCTGTTCTGATAATGTCTAATTTTAACCAACCTTTCACTGTAGAGTTTGATGCTAGTGGGACTAGAGTTTGTGCAGTGCTTTCACAAAATTTAAAGCTTATTACCTTATAAGCAAAGCACTATCACGAAAGAGTCAAAGACTCTCGACATATGAAAAAGAGTTCCTTACTCTTCTCATAGCAATTGATAAATGGAAACACTACTTAAAAAACAACCAGTTCACTATCAAGACAAATCACGAAAGCCTGAAGTACTTGTTAAACCAAAAGATCACTGCACCTATACAAAAAAGAGGGCTAACTAAACTGCTTGGATTGAACTACAAGATAGAGTACAGAAAAGAAAAGGAAAATGTAGCATAGAGAAACAAAGAAAGAACCTGTAGCTATTTTGGGATAAAGGCAAATAAAAAGGAGACAAAAGATAGCTACGCAGGTTCTAGTTTAGTGGTCCAATTTGGATAAGGAAAAGCAACCTGAGAGGATTTGAAAATCCTCTGGCAGTGGTTCCCAAACACGGCCCATAAGTAAGGATAAGGACCAATTCAAAAGGAAAAGGGGTGTTGTGTGGTCAACCACAAAATAAAATCGAAAAAACGCCTCGGATGGACAAGATGAATTACGGTGGGGGACTATATATTAACAAAAAGGGAATATCCATCTGAGAATCTAGGAAAAGATTTAACCGGTTCTCAGTCACAAGGGCAATCAGCTAAAGACCAGGTAGCATGGATGTCCAATTCTGGAGTCAACCAGCTTTTAAATTAATAGATCTACCCTTATCCGTAAAAATAAATAAAGATTTAGTTTTATTACATATATAATGCAGATCTGTATAAAAAGTGATTATCAAAAAAGAAATAAAAAAAAATTATTGGCTTTCAAGTTTGAATTTAAATTTTAAAAAAATTTATGTTAAGTTTATTAGTATTAATTAATCATGAAAATGAGAGCTTAATTGATGAAATATTAGAAGACTGAAGGTAATTATTATAGGAGTAGATTAGTTATGAATCATATTTTAAGAAAATTATTAAAAGATCCATAGGAAATATAACAATATATATTATAACAGCATAAATAAATCATTCATCTGAAAGAATTAAGCTGGTTCAAGCCATAGTTACTTTTAGTATCACAATTCTCCTCCATACAAAATTTCAGGATTTATAAAAATCACGCCGAACACCTATACACAAAATGGCCCAAGATTCGTATTTCTGTGCACATAATCAAATAAAAGAATGTATTACTTCATCTAAGATCAACCCTAGGAACAGAAAAGGATGAATCTAAACCGTCCAATACATCCAAGACATTGGCATTTTGATGTTTCATTTCTCTTCGAGGGGAGCTCCCCATGCTCCGACTCAATGCCCAGATCTTATTCTTCTTGTTCTTCACCATGACTAATTCCTGGCTTTTGCTCAGTCTGGGGATCAACTTTCTCCTATTCATCACATCTTCCAACAGATTTCTATCCTCTATGGAGAGCTGGACTCTGTGGGTTTTGGTTTTGTAATTTAATATCCCAGAATTTATATTCGATCCTTGGCTAGATGGAGAACGTACTGGCAGAGTCTTGAGTCCATTATCTCTATATCTTACGAGACTGATGAGACGATGAAGCAAAGTCACTAGTTCAAGGATGTAAGACTCCACCTTATGCTTGTCAGCATGATAGAGGGTCTGCAAGCGAATCAGGCTATTTGGGGTGCTTGTTTTCTTGCCGAATTCATTACTGTCAGACAGAAGAACACAGTTTTTAAGTTTCTTGCAGCAGACAGAGATTTAAAAGAAAACAAAGTTGAAGGAGAGAAAAGAGGGGGAAGAAGGGGTTGTGCCATTAACTGACCCTGTGTTGGCCCACTCTCCAACCCATCCAAATCCCTGATGCGCCCTGATTTCAGTTCCCAGAAGTTCAAAGGAATTGTGTTAGTTCAGAATATACTGAACCTCATAAAGTTTGAAACAAAGTTAAAATGGTAAAATTAAAGTCAGATGAAAAATCACAGAATGCATGTGTGGTTTATTCACTAAAAAATGGGTAATCCTACTTGGTAGTATCTGTTGCTACAGGAACAAGCCACCGGAGAGATTTTTCCATCTCAGCTTTTATTTGAGGAGCTGTTAGCTGCAAATGCCATGGTTAATCAGTTAATTAATCAGGAAAACAAGCCAATCAAAAAGAACGACATTGGGAAAATTATAACATAAATGGAGGGTGTGGAAATCTGAAAGGTTGATTGAACAAATCAGTTCCACCTAAAAATGGTCACAATAAACCTAAAAAGGCAGATGCAACACCATCAAGTCCCAACACCTCCTCCCACTGACCACCCTGATTGAAGTAAAATGACGAGAAAAGCAACAGGTTAAAGAAATGGTCATCTGAAGAATATACCTCTTCCTTGGCATCAATCTGTAGTCGGGAGCGAAGAGCAATCTTAACAGTTGGTGGCAAACCATTGTATAATGTATCTCTCATATTTGGAGGAAGAGAAGTAGGCCGCGATGCCTTAAATAAATTGAATTGAAGAAAGATGTATTTTATTAGTAAAGTAAATGAATAAATTTGTATCACTATAAAGAACTAAATTACTGATAAACTCACAATGTTATCAATTTGAGTAATTATGTTAGCATAATGCAGGGCAAGACCGGCAGCACCTAGCCTTTCCGGTTTACTAGTACAAGCCTTTCCAGCTGATGGCATCCCTGCCATGTTAAGGAACAATAGATGAGAGATATATACAGCTGAATTTCACTTTGCACAAATGGACATCTACATACTCGAATTTGGGGGTAAGAATAGAATGTCTTAAACCAGGACACCTTCGTCCGAGTAATATATGAATTAGGTCATAAGTGAGTTGCACAAGATAGAAGGGGGAAGCCCAAATTAATATATGGATAAGAGGACAATTAAATTCCTCATGCAATTTAAGAAAAGGAGATGCATAATGAAGAAGCTCTCAAACACATTTCTTTCATTGTCAAAGTAATATTAAGTTTTAAACTCAACACCCTGTATTAGAAAATAACCTTTTAAGACCGACCAAACAAAATGGATAGCTATATCCCAAGACAAAATGTATAGCCTGGATAATTTTATCAATGGCATTGAAGAGGGCCAAGAATCATGCAGTAGAACTCCACCAGGAAAATCTAATCGAGCAAATAATTAATTAAAATTAGTCTGAAGTTTTAGATCTATTGTAATAATAATTCTGGGCCTAATGAAGAAAAGCTTCAACAACATGATGGAAAGTAGGACTTTATCTTTGTAGTTAGCAACTAATAATTTCCAATCCAAGAATGCTCATCATCCCTTCTGGATAAAAGAGAACAAAAAAAGGAAAAAACAAGAAAACAACTACATGGAGCGTGCATGCATACCATTATCACCAAACACTTCTGAAATTTCTTGATGAATGAACATAACAATGTCAACAAGCTTCTCCACGACCTACACATGACCAATATAGATGTAAAGTTACAATAGCGAAGTTTATCAGCACTGTATTGAATTTGTCTTCTAAACTTATTTCCATAATTGCCTAAATGATCATAAAATAATGATGTGAAGTATTTTTTTGAGCAAGCAATCTTCAAAAAATTATTGATAGTATTTGTCATTATTTTGATTATTATTATAGCAAGTGATTTTAAGTACCTGCTCCAAAGTTTTTGACCAAAGAGACTTCTTTTGGAAGCTCCTCACAAGTTTGCGTTGATGTTTTAGCTCACTTTGCAACATTGCAAGATTTTCTCCTACAATTTCAAAAACACCAACAAAACCAAGATAATTTACCCCTTTGATAGAAGATGTCAAAGGTTACCACAGAAATAACAGTAAACACCCAAACCATAATTAAGTACAAGAACAAGGGCTTCATAATTAATCACGTCTGTTTGACAATATTTTATCTCAAGGTGCTGGACAGTGTTTTGCATTCATGTGAACTGGAGACAGAGTGGATTTTTCACCTTTAGGCTACCCACCTTTTCTCCCCCCCGCCCTCCTAACACGGTAAAGCAGAAGAATCTAAGTTTAAAAACTAGTTTCTTCAAATGACAGCAACATCACAAACCTTTTCGAGGAAGGTGCAATGAATCTACTTCTTCTAGCTTCCTTTGATAATCTTGCTCAAATCTATCCAAAGCATGAAACTCGTGATACAATTCCTGCAGATGAAGCAGCGTTGAGTATTCATCATTAACAGATGAACCTGAGGTTTCAGCTTTTCAATATATAAACAATCAGACAATATCAACAATCATCTTCAGTTAATTGCAATAGCTGGTTTAATTTGATTTACGAATACAAATCATGAAAGTCTTTTCTTTTTGTTCATCCAAGTTTGTGCAACCAATTGTATCTTAATTTTCTGGGTGAAATTCTAATTGAACGTCATCTGTTAACAAATTAATTCCACGTGCAAGAAAATAGTACAATTAGCAGTCATTACAACAACAGCCCTGTAAATGAGAGTCATAGGGAAGAAAGACGAACACTCAGCAGTACCCTATGAAGTTACCCATTGAAAACATGCAAAGTTTCCACCCATGCAGTTGAGACCATACACACACAAAAAAAAGTAAAAATTTGATCCACATACATGAGTTCCCCTTTCCCTCTTTTCTCTTCACAGAATGATAAGCTGACCACGTGCTTTAACATTTCAATCAGTAGTTTTAACAACTTGAATATACATTGACAGAACAAAATCCCCAAGTATGCTGCTATAGAGAACATGGAAGTATATTTTAGCAACATATTTGAGAAACAAGAATAGAAGGTTATAGGTGCAATGAACAGTACCCAGTCAAATGCAGAATGCTGTGAAAAGGGTCAACAACAAAATGGCAAAAGATATGCCGTACGTGCCCTGTAGGCATCCACCAACAAAAATGGAGAACAAGGAGCAGTGATTAGAGAATACTAAGCAGGATTTTAACTTACAGAGGTATGCTGGGCCAGAGTGGTCAGTTCTTGCATAATCATTTCCGCCCCTTCTCTTAGTTGCTTATGAGCTTCAGGATCAGAATCCAATCTGACAAGCCCAAGGTTTTTTCAGTGAATATCAATCTACAATACCAAAATGAATAGGAAAGCTATTCAAAAGACCACTTACTTATCAAAAAATCTATCTAGATTGTGCCATTGTGGATCTCTACACATATTTCCAAATCTGATAACCTCAACAGAGAAGGTATTAAACTCTTCCCTGCATAAGTGGGAAATAATCAACAAAAGGAAACCTAAAGATTTTTTCACAGAGGAATAGCTAGGAAGGAAGACAGTGGCGCATTTATACAGAGAGAGAGAAAGCAGTAAGCAACAGCTATAACAGACAAATAAATTAATGCCTTTTGTCTGCAGCCGCAATCCTGAGGAGCTCGTTCATATCCGTAGAAACTAGCTTTTGAACACCTTCTGAATTCAAAATTTCCTTTTTCAAAATATGGACATTTTCTTCGGACAGAGATTCCACCAAGTTTGCACCTTTGGCTATTGTATTGGCAACTTCAAAAGCTAGTATAGATATTCTATTTCCCCTAGAAGTCACACCAGTAGTAAATCCACCAGAGTTCAAACTTGTCACACTGCTGCCTAGAGTGTCTAGAACGTCCACTGCTTTCTCTAGGCCTACAATGCCTGCCTTTCCAAGAAAGGAATGCACTTGAGGTGCCTGTCCCAAAGCAGAAAACAAGTTAGATGCTAGATCTGATACTGAATGTTCTAACAACATAGATGCATTTTCAAATCACGGATGGAGTAATCAGAATCGAACAATAAAATCTACATGATGTAATCAATCAAGATAGCAGCAACACTAGTATCTGTCGTCATGTCTCCTTCAATCAGATATATGCATGATCTAATCTGCAACTTCAGAATATATATGTGTTCATAGATGGCATCTGGCATGTAACGTGGTGATCAGTATGGCATGAGCTCTTTTTCAAGGCTACCGTACAGGCTTATTTTGTCTCAAAAGACGTAATTATTATCTGATCCTCAAATAAATTAAAAGGATTGCTGTACTCCAATCTAATCTATTCAAAACAACGAGTATAATTTGTGAAACTGTTCTGTTTTTTCTCCTCCTATTTCTTAAAATTTATTCTACCCATTTAGTCCCATCTGTTGCCAAAGTAAGTTCAAACAAAATTAAATTCGCCAACTGTTTGACAAAATCTCCACAACTCATAACCTTAAGTCAGAATTCCTTAAACGGTTAAAACCACACCAGCAACATCCACACAACTACCGATGCTCCTTTCAGAATCCAAACGCGAAATCGTCAATATTGCAAATGAAACACACCAAAAAACATAACTATAGATTTACGTTACAGATAGGTACCTTGTTAGCTGGTGCTCTGGCTGGCGTTGATGGCTTCAATTCACAGGAAATCGACGGATGCAAGTCACCAGAATCATATAATTTGTGCGGCGCCTTCTCGAAAACGTTAATTTCGTCATGATATGCGTGAAAATCATCTCCGCTCTTCTTCTTCTTCTTCTTCTGCTTTCCAAAACTCCCCACGGATTTCAGCTTCCCCGAAATTCCTGACTTCGTCTTGTGCTCAACCTCCACCGGTTCCCTACCACTCTTAACTGTTCCTCCAGAACAAACCCCTCCCATGGTTTATACAAGTGCGCGCCTGTTCACATTAACTTCCAACCAAAAAGCAAAAGCTAAGCAGCTCCAAAACATGCCTGGCTAAATTTTTGTTCAGTCAAACTCAAAAAAACAACTAAAATTCACGAAAAATCAAAATCTCGAAATCATACCAGAATGAAATTATAGTTAGGCGAATGGAAAAGCGGAGCGAGAGTACTTAATTTGCAATGGCAATAAAACCGCGTGAAACGAGAGCTGCAAATCTGGTGGGAGATTGGGATCGGATCAGTCCTTATTAAATTAAATGGAATTCATTGAATTTAATGAAACTGGAAAGAAAATGCAGGAGGAAAAGACACGAAACACGGAGTCGCAAGGAGTGAGTCTTGACTTTTTCCCCCTTCAAATAAACAAATAAATTCTTTTCCTTATTTTTTTAAATTTTGTGAAAATTGGGTAAAAAAAAAATGGGTTATTCTGATTTTTATACCAAGTTGTACGCCGCCGGTTGTCGCTGTCGGTTACCGGATCAATTTGGCTGACTGTTCTGCCCCTTGGCGTTTTACTGATGTAATTTGTTGGTTTAACATAATGGTTTGACCAGCCAGTTCGTGCCTTCTTCCCTTACATGTTAATGTTAATGTTTGCTTCTGTTGTGTGTGTGCGGCGACTCGACTACAAATTTTGATTGAATTTTATTGGAATAAAAGAGAAGTCTAATCAAATTTTGATTGAATTTTATTGGAATAAAAGAGAAGTCTAATCAAATTGAGCATCACCTATGATCAACGTATGTTAGGCTTGAAGTGGAACCCAACGAAATCGAGGAGAGCCATTTACGAGCCTGTGCATGGACATGTATATAAGTGGGCTTGACACTGTATATTAATTTAAAACTTTAATGATGTGAGTTATAGGTAAATTATCCATTTTATATACAAGTCACTTTCCTCTTTTTCTACAAATATGGGATGTCACTTTCTCTAACTCATATTTGTTTCCCAACAATTTTCCCCTTAAATATGAATTTCTTCCACTTACTCCCCTTTAATCAGAAATTTTCTTCCACTTCCTCCTCCTCAATTAGAAACTTCTTGAGTATCTTACGGTCTCATCAAATTATCAAGTTGCTCATCAATGCCCATCAATTTTGTGGGCCTTCCTTCCATGAGGTATGGGTTTCCCATGAGATTTCTAAGCACACTTGCATGTCCATCACTTCCGTGGGCCTTCAACGGGATATGAACCTCCTATGCGATCAACGAAAACCGTCTTTATACTCGTCCCAACCTGAATCATCAGCTCTGATACCACTTTGTTGGGAGTGTGGCGGACCCGACTACAAACTCTGATTGAACCTTATTGGACTAGAGGAGAAACCCAATCAAATTGGGAGCAGCATCACCCATGAACAACATATGTTGGGTCTGGAGCGGAGCCCAACGAAATCGAGAAGAACCGTTCACGAGCCTGTGCATAAGCATGTAAATAAATAGGCTTGACACCATATATTAACTCAAAACCTTAAAATTGTGAGTTATAGATCAAGTATCTACTTTATATACAAGTCACTTTCCTCTTTTTCTACCAATGTGGAATGTCACTTTCTCTTACACATATTTGTTTCCCAACAGTTTCCCATTGTTTTTACTTTTCAAACTCTTCCATGAATAGTCTGCCAGTTGCGAAAATTGCCTTATTGTAATTTTGGACCGTACGGCTCTTTGTACGGGCATCTATGTACACATTATTAACGGTGGTACGCTTATCATTAGTGCAAAATTAATAATAAATTAGTAAACATAGCACGCCTTACGTCTCTGCAATAAAATTGTTTAAAATTTTAAAGTATATGAAAATATTTACAATAACAAAGAAAGAAACATTGAAAGAGTTTGAGATGAGAGGGAAATTAGAGAGACAAAAAACATAAATTGAAATGATTAGTTAAAGAAAAGAGAGAGTAAAAAAATGATAAAAGAAATAAAAGAGTTCTAAATAAAGACAATTATGTAATTTTTTATAAAGTTGTATTAACTTAATATATAGAATGGATAGTATAGATTATAAAGTTTACTATGTTATAAATAATAAATATAAAATTATTTTTAAGATAAAAATGATAAAATTAGTTAAAACTAAAAATAAATAATCTTAATAGAGAAAGATCGATATATAAAAATAAGTTAAAAAGTGATACAAAATAAATGCGACTGTATAATTTCACATTATGCAGTTGAAATGAGTTTATATCCTCAAGTCATATTCACTTTAAAACATTATACTAGATAAATTAAAGAACATAACCTTAATAATATAATATTGATACAAAATGCGACACGTGTATTAGTATGTTTAAAGAGTAGAATCATTAAAATTAGTAAAAGTTACTTTTTAAGTGCATGTAAATTTATTTATAAATTATAAATTTTTTATATCTAAATAATAAAAATAAAAATATTTAAATTAAATTATAAAAAATATTTAAGATAAGAAAAAAAAAACTTCAAAAGAATTTGAAAAGATAAAAGTTTGAGAAAGAACACAAGTGAAAAATAATGAGTTGAAATAAAAGCGAAAAATAATAAGAATAGAAAAAATAAAAAAATAAAAAAATAAAAAGAGAATAGTTAATTAATTGAACTTTGTGTAAACAAAATTTTCATTAACCTAATTTCAAGGTCAGAAAAAGCAAGACCAAAATTACCCACCCAACTCTCTGAAAGCAACTTTGGGTAAGGTTACACCTGTAATTTGACTTTTCCATTGCTAAACTTTGGCTAGCAATTGTTATTGTCACTACAAGTAATTAAAACCACATGTGGTAACTGACGAGTCACAAAACCAAATCCAAACAAGGACCCAAAGGTCATTTTGGGGATGTCACTTTTCATTTAAAACACTCATGACTTGTTAGAGGGGCCCTGGATTGAATGGAAATGGTCAGAGGAATGACAAAACAAAGAGGTGGCCTTATTCATTTTAATAATTGCATGGGAGAGGACAAAGTCGTACATACGTCTTTTGTTAGAATTTATTTTGCCGTGGGGCAGTTGCATTGAGATCGTGGCGGCTTCTCATTGGAGGGAGGGTGCCATAGGATGGAATTTCAACCACCAGGCCCCCTTAAGACGCCAAGCATCTCTTACCTTCACATTTCTTGATTATTCAATCAAGTCAACATTGAATGCATGTAATAAAAATCTCGGTCTCGTATTTATAGGTGCGACGATTACTTGGCATGCCTCCGCATTCGTTGGTCTCTCCGCTGCAACCTCTTGTCACAATTGTATTGGGCCTTAAGCCCAATGGGCTTTATAGCTAATAGTTCTCTGGTTGGCTAAGGGGTGACTCTCTGGGCACAATGGAGTGGGCTCGAGCCCACTGAAGGCAGCATCATCATGACGGGTAAAGGAAATGGGGAAATCTGTGTCATACGAATAGGAGTGGAATCGAGTCGAGTCGAGTTCGAGTAAAATTTTATAACTCGAGCTCGAGCTTATCGAGTTGAGTCCAAACTCGAGCTCGAGTTGTGACCAAGTTGCTCGACCGAGTCAAGTCAAACACACCCCTACCTACGAATAAAGGTGTATACGGTCAGATTCGATCGGATTAATGATAAAAACTTTACTGCATCTATCACAAAAAATTTAAATGTGATAGATTACAAATCTTTGGAAATCAAGAGATTTGTCGGATTAGTGATTTGACGGTTTATAATATATATTATTTTAAAATAGAATTAGAATTGTATATAATATTTTAAATATTTTATATTTCATGGATTAATATATTGTGTAAAAAGTAGCACTAATTTAATAAAGTAATATTGATTTTTACTTTTTCATACTTTCAACTTAATATTTCTTTAATAATTAAATTCATACGTATTTGTTTCTCAGTTTTATGTTATTAATTTGTATTCATCTATGTATGTTATAACTAAAGGATAAAAGAATTATTTATAAGTATAATTTAAAACGAATAGAATAGCAAACATAAAGAGAACGGATAAATAATAACAAATAAAGTAAGTCTTGTTATATTTATAAAATAGATGTGTGTGAATAAAAAGATATTGAATGGGTATTAGGTATATTTTTATGTATAAATAGTCTCGAGTCAAGCAGTTGTTAATGTTAAAATCGTAACCCAACCCAAATATGGTGAATTTCAATATTTACAACTCACCATTATTTAATTCAAAAATTAAAATCAATGGTGTATGAGTGCTTTATTAGCGATTTAAGTAGATTGGTCAAGTTGGCAAGTTTGTGTACACTGCTACCTGATGCCCATATGGATATTAATATTTTTTATTTTTTAAGCTATGTATCTATATTATTAAGATTTTAGAATTAATTTAGTTGCACATGATGAATTTACAATATTACTTTAATTAGTAAATTTACACAATTACTCTCAATTAAAAATTTCAACACACACACAAATATAATTATTAATACATTAGTTTCTATAGAAACTATATTATATCACTAAGAGTTCGTAGGTAATTTGACTGTACACTGAATTTACAATATTATCCTTAATTAATAAATTTAATCAATTATCTTTAATTAAAAAGATCAAACACCTTCAAATATAACTATTAACAAACCGTTACTTTCATTATATACATGTGCGCGCTATATAAAGGGTACAGACCTCTAACAATGTTGATTTCCTACATTATACTTACCTTTTTTTGTAAATTTGCCTTTTCTATTGTTCTTTCAAATTTAATTTATTATATTTATCCCATTCATGGTTTTTTTTTCTCTTATTTTATAAATAACATAGGATTTATGTTTAAACTGAATTATTAATTCACTTATATAATTGTTCACAAGCATCACACTTGTCTCTAATTACTAATGTTTTTATATCATTACCAAACTAAGAATTTTTACTCACACATTGTAAAATTACACGGTCATCCTTTTTTTTTTTACTCATTTTTTATTCTCTTTACTTTCAACTCATCACTTTTTTATCTGTCTCAATTATTTTCCTTTTTAAATTCATCTAACGTGATTCAAAAAGCACGATCTATTAAATCATACAGAAATAACTAAACATATTAAAGAACATCGAATTTATGCAGTTCGGCCAATGTGACTCATGTCCATTGGGAGGATGAGTACATTGTTAGACTTGTGATAAGTATACGGATCAAAGGATTGGACGGTCATAACAACGAGACAACATGATTAGGTTAGACAACTGTCCCTCCTATGGCCCGCCGAGACTCCAGTCTCAGGCACTATCATTTCGGCCTAGGGCTCAAGCTCCCTCGAGTACCCCTTCATTCGCCATATGGCTAACGCATAGGGCTTGAGAGCTTGAGTTCGATGGATAACTTGTTTGGGTTGAGGTCATTGCAGTGAAAATTGGGGATAAGGGTCTTCTACCTTTACCAAGTCAATGACAAAAACCTTGTCAAAGGCAATTTGATCACGCCACGACACACGGGGTCTTCTGGGCAGGAGAGAACTTGGGCCATCCCATCATAGTTTTTTATTATTTTAAAAAGTCTATATATTTGCTACCTTAATATTTTTTATTAATTGTGTGTATTTATTCCTTTGCTACAATCAATAAGGATTATCTTTTGCTGCCATCATTTGTGTGTGGAAAGACCTTTTACTGCAAATTTCATAAATTCATCAAATGTGTTCCGCTTTAATAAGAGTAACAAACTTGTAGTGCTACGTGCCATCAATATCTTCATTATATATTTGATAAGGGGCAAGTTTAGATAACGAGCACTCATGCAATCTGATAGACTTAATCTAATACTCACCCAATTGGATAAGAACTATTGATGTAAGGAATATTAGGAAGATTAAGATAACTATAAATCAAAGAATGTATCATAATTAAATCACTATCTCTAGTTATCCCAATTTAACTTAATTACTATCTCTAGAGTTCTAAAGTCTTCCAACTAGTATACGTGACTGCACGTGTAAATAGATGCCACCGTTTCTAATTAAATTGAACACGACAATACGCTAACGTCTGTGGAAACAGTTACAAGTCGTGGATTCTGCACTTCGTTGAGGTAAGATTTCAATTGTGTATTTCAAGATTAATTTATTTGAGTATTCAATATTTCAACCATTGTTTTTCTTGTTCCAAAAATATGGTTGATAATTGATTGACTGTGCACGTGTACGCATATGAATCTTGAAATCAAGGATTTAGGTGTTCTTTTAAACCATATGGTTTATTAATCGAAGAAATATTAACGCATCATATTTGGAAAATTAAATAGATAAGTAAATTGGACAAATTGATTAATAGAGAAAAAGAGAAATAACTATTACGTGTATGTTTATGGAATGGCATGCAACAACAATATATATATGTGTGTGTGTGCGCGTGCGCGCATTGACATTTGAGATATGAATAGTGACCGGAGTAGCCCCTCTGCCCATATCTAATGGTGCCCCCGTCTACATACATACATGCTGTAACATGCACTATATATATGTGTATGTGTGTATGTATGTATAATATGTACGTATACGAAAGAAAGAAAGCAATGAAGAAAAAGCAAAAAATAATGAAGGGCGCCCATCCACCACCATGGAAGCTCACCGCAATCAGCAATGACAACAGGCTTCGCCGTCCCGCCCGAATGCGAGTCCACCTTTTCGGCCAGAATTGCAACCCATTGGCTTTTGGGCTCGTCTTCGCCATCAAGAGGATACTCCGGCCGATAAATGGGTTCACCTGCGATTCCTTCCATGTGGTGACGTCGCCTTCTCGGCACATCAAACCCCGAAATCACGCAGTGGGAAGTTGAGCCCTTGAAGTGGAGGGCTTTGCCGCCCTCTCGTCAGGGCAGAGAGCCCAAAAGGTCTCTGTCGTTATCATCATTGCGTCCGCAAAGAGCTCCATCACTATCATAACGGTGGGTTTGTTGCCAATTTTTATATTGGCGCAAACTCTGGGGTTTCACATTGTTGGGAGTGAGATTTAATTCTACGCAGCCTTGTTGGCTTCAGGACTTTATATAATGTAACCGGCTTTGACTATTATGGCTATGTTTGGTTTGTTATTAGGGTGGGTATAAAAATTTTGATGATTTAAATGAGTATGAAAATTATCTTTAGTATTAAATTGTAAAAGATAGAGAGAAAATTTAAATATTAAATATACATATATATGTAGTCATAATTAGATCATTTAATAGTATATAAATTTATAGAGTATTAATATACATGAACGTAAATAGAAAATTATAGAAATATATATTGATTTGATTATTTATAAATATAGTACTTAAAAAATAATTAATTATTTATAAAAACTAAGACAGAAAATTAAAATTTGAATTAGAATTAGAATTAAAATAAAATTTGCAAAGAAAGATATTTGATTTGTAAGAATTCTGAGTGCAAATGAAAAACAGAAAATAAGAAACCAAATAAAACCTATATATATATATATTCGGTCATAGGGACACGTGTTCGGATGATATGGTGTCGGTGATCAGGGAATTTCAAAGGACTTTGTTGGGCCTCAATAGAATCACAATTGCTTAAAAGGGCCCACCATAATTGAAGTGGCCCAGCACTAAACACAAGAATGGATTAAGGACCTATTAAAGTTTTGGGCAAAACCATAATAGAAAGGCTTGTCCAATAACTCTTCTCCAATCTTGGCTCCGAATAAAAGTTAAAATGATTTAAATCAAGTTCTTTAATCTATAATCAGAGATTGTGGCCGTTCAATTAGGCAGAGAATCTGGTGTTCAATTATATGTAATTTATTTTGTCAAGAGAAGTCATTCAATATTCGCTAACATAGAAATGCAATGGAACATGCATCTTAACCAAGATGGACTTCCAGACGTGACAAAAATCACTAAACACCCGGCAGATAAGATTAGAGTGACTTCTTACGTCATTTTTAAGTTAATTGAATTTTTTTAAAAAAGAGCATATGATAGGCAAACTTAGAATAAAAATTATTGCACGAGGAAAGGAGCCCCGCAATTTTAATTCAATGGACTTTCGAATATTTGATATTTGGGGCCTTTTAACACTTGGACTTTCTGAAACCTTAAATCAGACATGACGTGGGCTTTCATCAACAGGCCCAATTGCCCGCTTAAATACCATTGCATCTGTTAACCAAAATGCCGAATGAAGACAGGTGACTTCTAGGTTTTGACATGTTGATGAATTTTAACAACAAAAAAATAATAACCATCAGTAAAATGAATTTGAATTTTTGTACAAGTAGATAAATAATGTTTTATATCGTTTATAAAATAAGTGATAAAGAAATTTGAAAAACAAAATAATTCAAAATGGGAAGGAAATTTTAATAAAAAATATAATAAACTAGAGCTGAAGCTTAATTATTGTGCATATAAATGAAGTAATAATATTATTTTAAATATAAATTTTACATAATCGATAAATTCATAAAAAAGATATGAAAATCAAACAAAATAAAATAAAACGAAAATAAAGAAAGTAAATGAAATAAATAAAAAAGAACAAATAAATAAAAATATAAAAAAACGCGAATTCTAACAATTGCACATTGTGCTGAAACAACATTAAACAATAATGCCATTCGATAAAATAATTCAAACCAAGATTATAACATTATTAATATAATTTAATTTGATACCATTTCATTAATATTCCCACACTTTAAATAATTAAGGTAATTGAATGTTCAAAATAATACAATCATTCTAAAAATAATATATAGAAAAATAAAAAAAATATAAATTTAAAATGTTTGTAAATAATAATAATAATAATAATTTAAAAAGATATATTTCAATTTTTAAAGAAAAAATAGCTTTGAGAGTTTATTCAAAATACCAAAATCTATTTTAAAATTTTTTTAATATTAATAAAACTTTATTAAAAATTAAGAATTCAAATCGAATTTAATTCAAAAACTGACACTCAATATTATTGGGAGTGAAGATTTAAGAGAAAATTCAAAAACATAGCCACCAGTTATATTTGTGTTGCAATTTTGGCCATATAAAAACGCATTCTCAATCATATCATTTTTTTTTATTTTTAAGATTTTGGATTAAGAAGACTACCAGGATGGCTGTTTCAGAGCAAGAATTGCTGAATAAATGTAATCAGATGATAGCCTAATAATCAATTCGGAGTTTGGAAAGATGTTTTCCTCCCGGATGTTCAGATAAATCCCCTAAAAATTTACCTGAATTCAACTGAGGAATTAGTTGATATAGGGTGCTGCATTCATCCCAAAGGCATCTTTTATCAAGTGCCAGAGAGCCAAACTCCAGCCCCATAAGCAAGCCCTTTAGAAAGCTGGCCCTGGACTCAACAATTTCACTTGACATCATTTTCTCTCTACTTCTGTCAAGGAAATTAAGCAGAACAACATAAAACAGAAGAACATTTGTTCGTAATTGAAGAAGCACTCAGAATGAAAAGGACTTTTGCAATTTTAGTAGGAGATATCAAAGATCAACACCTCTCGGTTTGATCTCAGCAAATTTGGATCCTCATAGTGCGAGGGGAACTACATGAAGCATGCTCTAAAATTTCAATGTTTTAACATTTGGAGTAAGCATATTTCAATAAAAACCTCAAATTCAAAGGAACGAAATTCTTTGGGAAAGATAGAAGGAAGCATTCAGAATGAGTAGGAGGTAACTATTCCTTTCATGAATTCATCGGAATATTACGAATTTATATCCTCATTATGCAAAACCCATCAAATTTCAAAATCCAAAGATATATATAACCAAACATACCCTTAATACTGTCAATAATACGCATCAAATAATTTTCAATATTAGTAGCTGGGGAAAGAAAAGGATAGACAGAGAATGAAATCCATCAGAAAATCGGATTATTACGACATCATAGGCGGCACTGATGCACGCCTCGGACGACCGTCGTGAGATATTCTAATCCAAATTCATCCTTTGGCTCCATGAATAAACATAAAAAAAATGAAAATAAATACAAACACGAAAGTTTTATTTGGAAAAGTTAAAATAAATACACTATCAAACGCAGAAATAAAAATGGATTCAGAGACGATCGCCATAAGGTACCACAAAATTGCAGACATCGTCTATTCGCCTCCCTCGCTTTGACACAGAGAAACATTATTTAAAGGGAGAGCCGTTGTAAATTAGGGTTTTCGTTCTCTTTTGTTATTCCATTTTTGCCCAGATTTTGGGAAATTGTGATTAAACTGGGCCACGCGCACTCAATCCTGGGCCTTACATTTTTATAGTCTGGAAAATTCAAAGGCTTGGGAGTACTGAAATTGGTGAGCCCAAACAGAATTAGGTGGCCCATTTCAAAAATTTTCAGTCTCTCTGAGTATTTGCTTTTGCAAGCAGTTACTCAGCTGAATGAGAACTACTGAACCACCGCGTGTGGCGACGGGCGACGGGCGATGGGTGACCACCCGTGCCGCCACTTATCTCAGCTCGATTATCTCATTAGCTACTGTCCTTTATACTTCGAGCATGTTTATTGCTGTCTCATATTAGGCGAATGTATGCTACGATGAACTTACGTCTTATTAGAACCGTCAAGAATTTTAGTAGTTTTAATCCTAAAGGAGAAGAAACATCGTTGCCGGTAGATCAAATGTGGTCTGAATGCCAAAGCCCTAGCTTACTTGATCGCTTCACTTTAGCCATCCCGGATTGCTTTGGATATGAGTGTTCGTCTGTCGACTGTATGTTTATCTTTTTTTCAGTTTTCTTGGGGTTTTACTTGTAATTGAATGTATGCCTTTTAAATTCCACATTTCCAACGATGAAAATCGGGATGTTATATCCTCTGGCTTTGGACCTGAAGATGACAGTTTCCAGCCCTATAGTGGCGGAATTGAAAATTCTTGTAAAAATTGTTTGGCCGTTTAGAAAATCAGAGATGTTACTGTCTCTTATTGTCAAAGATGTTACTGTCTCTTATTGTCAAACTTTGGTGATTTTTTTTTAAAATCTGACTGCAGTGTACAGGAATCTTGATTTCTTTGATGCTACACGTAGGATGGTGGCACTGAGTCTTGGATTGCATCCCTATTTGATTCTGGTCACCTATGTTAACTTTATCCTTCAAAGCTGAATGCGTATATTTTATTGTTTTCTGATATGTGTTTGAACAAGTGTTGTCTGTATCTAATCTGTTTCTTTAGCTGCTGATGTATTCAAAATTTTCTCTCTTTTTTCAACCCTCTTGCATGTTTCAATTAATGCCAGCGCATTTTGGGTTGGGAGGAGCCCGGTGGTTGGGATTGAAGGTCATTAATCTTACAGGAGAACAAATTTAAGAATATCATAAATAACTAATTGCTGCTGGCCATGCATCATTTGTTTGGCATCTCCAGGGTAATTTAGATGGCTGCACAGGATATAATTTCTAGTTTCCTGGTTATTTTCAACTGATTTCCTTATATTTTATGTTTTGAGAGATGCTATTTACATGTATAAAAATATATCGAACCCATAAAAATCGTTGATGATTTATATTTAGAAACTTGTTTCTTCTTTGCTTGTGGATGCATCTTTATTTGCATATAGTTTCACAAAAACTCAATATAGCTCCCTGTCTTTAACGGTGATGTCAGGCACAGAAAAGGAAACTGAAGATGAAAAACATATTTTGAGTCCTATTATGAGCGTTTTCTTCATCTTTATACCATTAAAAAATGTTGAGTTGCTAAATGGGTGCTAACTTTACTGGTGATCTTTTTGCCATAATGCCAAAGAGGTTAAATTTAGTGTTCCTTTACTGGATATGGAAGTTTGTTGTAAGATCCACCTGGAGACATCCGCAGATGATTTAGTTACAGTTGGTTTTGAAACTGCATGATTTGTCTTATTCCTAGATTATCGTACCAGAAAAGATATGACAGCATATGGAATAAATTTTAGCTTTCGACTAAATCCAGTGACATGAAAAATGTAATGTGCTACATTATAGTTCTCTTGTCCATTCTCTGGAAGGAAAAGGGGATGAAAGAAAAATTGGATAATGAATTGCGAATGGAAGCATGGGGAGAAGCAGGGCCAAATTGGTCTTGTCGTGGCAAATCCGAAGGTTAGAACATGAGCGATCAACGAACAATAACTGGGAATACTTATTTATCCATCGTGAAACTTCAGTTAGGGAAGAAAGCTCTAGTTTCAAAAATTTAAAAAATAGGTTTGGTGATGAAACTGGCTTGAGTTGTCTTTATATAATTCAGAAACCACACAAAACTTAAGTTGGAATGCTATTTCATTTGTTTTAGTACTTGAACAAACATGTCAGAAACTGAACCTCTTTGACCAAAACTTTTCATACATGTAACAATCATTTTTCATATACATATAGTTTTGTCAACATGTATTTTGCACTCCATGCATTGGAACTTATATTTTATTTATTTATTTTTTTTCCCTTTCTTAAGTTTTATGCTTCATTCATCAACTCTTCCTTTTATGTTGAGCTATGTCCACTTTGTGACGCTGTTAGGTTACACTGCCAGTTGGTAAAAAATATTCTACTATTCCACCACAACATCTAACATTGATTTCTTCTTCAGAGTTGAAAATCATATTTTCTGTTGAAGATTGCAGACTTCCTCCTTGGTTGGTCGAAATGCGAGTACCTGTCTTTTTTCATTTAAGCTTGTTCAATTTTTATGCTGAATCCAACTTTCCTTGGTCAAGGCATTTGTCGTTTCTTATTTTTCTGGTCTGTATCCCTCTGCAGGTGCAGAGCTGGATATCTTCCCTCTTTGGAGGCGATGCTGCAATCACAGTTTTGCTGTTATTTTTATAAAGTGTATTTCTTCATAACATAATCATAGCTTCAAGTTAATAGTAATTCAGCAGGTGATTCAGATCTTTAAATTATAAAACTTCGTTCATCTTTGTCGGATTAGAGATGCAGTCATGTCCAACGGAACAAGAAGTAAGATTTATCTTGACATTGGCACATTTTTAAAGATTCATAGAAGCTGATCCAGTGTGTAATCTTCTCCTTTTAACAGTAGAACTGCTTATTGTTGAGTTTATATTTCTTAGTGGCTCAATTTATTGAATAAAAGAGTTGCTCTGTCTTCGTCTTTGATTATCAGGTCTTTTTGTAGGTGGATGTCATTCCTGGCTGTGTCTGGGGCGTTCACTTTTCTAGTAAGAATATTTTTGTTAGTATGTTATTTTGCTGGGGTTTTATTCTCTGCAAACAGTTGTATTGCATCTGGTGGGATCCTTACCAACTCTTGGACCAAGTGTGCTGCTACAGCCAATATTATTTAGATTTATGGGAATTGACTCCAGAAATTTTACAACTGTTAGTCCTCTGTCTTGTCGTGTTTAATGAAGTCATCATCCATGTATCTTTTGGACCTCATCAGACCTATCCTCAGAAATAGTAGAAAGTTTTAGTCCCTTTGGTGCCTGATCTTAAATTTCAGCAGGAAACAAGGAAACAGGACTTCCTGTTACCTAATTATTCGATGTCAAGGTGATAGGTAGTGCTTGCTTAATGATTTCAAATAATGGACTTGTTTAAGGCTGTAAGGCAATAATCTTTGGAGGAAGAAGAACTCTGGTCTCTTTTTGCCAGAGATCGTGGATTTCCCTGTTCATTTTCTCTTCTATGTATTCATGCCTGAGTTGGATTTGCAATTCTGTTGACAACTTTAAATTCTTTTCATATTGTTCTGTCAGCTTCATCTCTATCTCCAGTTTCCAAAGCAGCACCAGCTATGTCACTTCAGAGTTCTTCGGTAAGAACATTTCTTATCACAGTAGTGGATTTTAGTCTGACATGCCGATCTCATCCTTGTTTATGAAACTATTGTCACATGGCTTTTGTAAGGGATTATGGCTCAGTGTTTAGGTGTCGTCCCCATGCAAATTTTGATGGATGATCTAAGTAATGTTGGTTAAATATCGCCAGTATGTGACTATGCCTTACCCCACCTATCCGTATATAACCTAATGAGATTAGCTAGTGGATCTGCAGCATTTCAATTCCCATTGTGTCTTATCAAAATATTCAAGGATTCCAAAAGGGAAACCATCAGAATTAGCTCACCTGATCATGTAAGTATTTTTTTAGAAAAACTTTGTAAATGACCAAATATTCCTTAACCCCGTTCCTATGAATTATTGTGGCAGTGATTTCTGGCAGAAGAGTGTTCAAGTTTCAAGAACTACTGCAATCAATTGAATCAGAAACGAGGGTATGCTTCGCCAGCTTTGGGGTCATTGAAGGAGCTTGCCTTTCAGGACTCCTGCGTTATGTCCTTTCCATGTTCCTGGTTTGTCTCTGGACCATTGATTTGACCGTCATTTGTCCATTCGAGTGTGTTTTCTATATGCATAGTGCAACAACTTGGACGTCGTTAGTTTCTCTCCTGAACAATGCACTTGCATAATTGCATGTTTTTTTTTTCTATGTGCTTCAGCCTTCTAAGGAAACATAAGCATTGGCAAGAACTGACAGGCTGTTCGCAGAAATAACCAAGCTCTCTTACGAAGTGTCCGTGTTGGAGGTATTGATAATTATTATTACAAAGTAATTTAAGGGAGAGCAACTTTTATGTACCGCGATTTATGTAATGTATACATATATATTTTAGTAAAAATTTAAAGATGAAGGCACCCTTGATGCTGATTATATTTCGTTCATGTTGGTTTCCAATTGCATGACAACTTTATTTTTCCTTTTTATTCGCTTGAATAATGAATCAAGCGAAATCTAAATATTTAGATGGATGTGAATCTTTGTGCCTATGTTTGTCTCTCTTTTAAAAAATATTTATCACCATTTAAAAATCTTACAAATTAAATATATTATCCTATAATTTTTTTTCAAATTTAAATTCAAGAATTTCTCTCTTATTTTTATAATTAATTAATAATTTTTCAATTATTATATTTTCTTATAATTAAATACACATCTATTTCTATAGCTTTTCCATCCAAATTTATTTTTTTATTATTTTATGCCTTTCAATTATTATTACATTCTAAATGTATATAAAAATAATTTTGTTATTTATTTAAATTTTATAAATTAGACATAATTTTTATCACAATTCAAATCTTTAGAATTTTCCTCCCTTGTGAAACAAACATGGCCAGAGATAGTATATCATACGAAGAAAGTTTTAATAAGAACTTTGAACGACGAGGTCGTGGCAAACACGCAATTGGATAGATAAGAAAATTATTTTAATTTATATTTAATATTTATATAATAGTATATAAATTTATATGATAATAAAAAATAAATGTGAATAAAAAAATATAAATATATATTTATAATAATTAAAAAATTATTAATTAATTATATAAAATAAGATAAAAAAATTTAAATTTAAATTTAAATATAATTTATGTAGTAAGATATTTCTGTAAAAAATAACTATGAATAGCGTAGAATTTAGAAACAAACATAGCCCATTTTACTTGAAATGATAAAGTGCAATTAGGCATTTATTCCGACAGAAAAATTAGCTCCAATTTAACGCAACAGTAATATGCAAAAAGAATAATTTCTAAGCGGGGAATAAAAGGTTGCGAGCCCCAGGCACCTGTCGTGGCATGATTTTAGTGGATGTTTGTCAGCCAATGCACAGACCCAGGAAAACCCTAAACAGTAGTGTCCTCGCCAGGCAGGAAAATCACGCACTTCACCTTCGCCTGGCGAGATAAATTTGCACCCACGCCATCTGAATATAAATATTCTTTCATACGTTCACTGATGAATTGCTCGCAATTTGCGCTTTTGCTTCCGCAGGTTTTCTCGTCTCTGCAGTTTAGTCGCCTCTATCTCCTACACACTCACTCTTCTACCTTATACGCCAACGGTAGGCTCTTTCTTTTCTCTTTTCTTCATTGCTTGCATGTGGATGTTGGTAGGGAATATTCCTGCGTTGATATATGTTTAAGCGGTGACATGAATAATGAAAATTAGTCTTTGAATTGGAAATGCGGACAGGTTCCGAATTTGTTTGTTAAAAATAGGACAGCGGAGCTCCAATTTAGGTGTGCTTTTGATTGTACGCCTATAAACGGTGGGATTTGAATTTCAACCCCCGTCTCCCCCCAAAAGAAAAGGAAAAAGAAAATAGTGGAGTTTGAAATTCTTTCTTGTTATTATAAAAGTTATATATGCTCCTGTCATCGATATCTCATGTAATCTGTGTGAATTTTTGGTGTTGGATTATAATAATGATGGAGAACTGTAAATGAAAGAAGAGTAAACGTGATATTTTTTGGAATAAGAATCCAAAACGAAGAAAAGAGTGAGTGGCTTCTTGAGCTGGTAACAGACTATTTCAAAAGATGAGAGACACTTTTAAGTTTGGAAAGCTAGGAGCATTCTTTACCTCGAGAAATGAGGTTTGGAGAAGTAGGAGCCCGTTACCTTCTATTGATCTAACACGCACGGTTCTTGTTCAGTGAGTCCCTTCACAGAAAACTTTCTTAGTCATTTAACTTCTTTGCCCTCAACATTAGCTGTGACCCTTGGAAATTTATTTCCCAATCGTTCTACGTGTCTGATTCTTCTCTTGAAAATTGTAATGCCTTGCTTGTGGATTCATATTTCCTTTTTTTGCAAAATTTATTATGATGAAACAGAGTGTCTTGATCTTTGTTCACGAACAGTAGCAGTAGTACCTTAGGTTTGGTGCTTGTACATATAATAAATTGGGTGGCTGATTTCTGATATACTGTATTGATTTGATTCTTCAGATTCTTCTGTGATTTCATGCATAATAGTATGGGTAACTTTGTGCGGGTGAATGATGTACAAAAATAAGTAGTGCTACCAATGTAGAAATGCTCAGAAGCATGGTTTTCTTTTGTAATAGCTTCTGCAGATTTTTGATATATTTAATGTTTTAATTTGTTGATTCTACTTTCTGTTACTTTTGTATGTGCTTTGTTTTGATTGAGATGTCACATTCATTGGTGCTTTTTTAATATTCTTGTTCTCAAAAAACTAGACAGGTATTCTTAAAAACTCTCGACGACTTTTTCTCAGAGCTAAGGCATCATCCATGACTAGTATGGCAAATGTAAGTTCATTTTAAATTGTATGCAGAAGCTTAATTTTAAGCAAAAAAATATACAGATATTTGTATATTCAGATTTCAGAGTCAACATTAACGTTTAAGCTTGATACACACGCATATGTATTTATATGATGCTTAGAAGCTGAAACAGGATGCAAATGTGGCACACCTATAATGAATTCTTGTTTAATGTATGGTCAAACAGGATCATGAGATAGTTGGAAGTCTTAAGCAACAACTAGCAAATTTATTTGAAGAATCATTGAGAGTTACAGTGCCTGAGGAGTTGGATGTAGATGCTCTTATTGCTCCGTGTCAAAATCCTAAATTTGGTGACTATCAGTGGTATTGCTTGTTCTTTCTTATATTTTTATGAAAACAATTTTCCTTGTGTATTTTTAAAAAAAATTAAGTTTGTTTCAAATTTTTGATCTGTTCTGAATGAACTGTAGTGTTCTATAATTTTTGGTTTATTTTCTACTAACTTTAGTAGTCTATTATCTTAATCATTTAGTCCATACTTTTTGATTACTAAACATGGAATTCTTTCTTTCTTGTTACAGCAACAATGCCATGGGTTTGTGGTCAAAAATTAAAGAAAAGGGTACCCAGTTTAGGGGTCCCCAACCAATAGGACAGGTGTTGATAATTATATAGGCTTTCTTACAATTCCTTTGATGTTGTAAGTATTATATGTTCAAGAATAAATAATGTATGCCTTGTACCATGCTATAAACTTGTATCTTGACAGCATGAAATGTTCTTAAATTGTGTTTACTTTATAGGCCATTATGAATAATCTCCCTGCATCAGAGATGATAGATTCTCGCTCAATTGCTGGACCTGGCTTTGTAAATGTTGTGTTGTCACGACAATGGATGGCCAAGGTAATTTACTATTGGGACTTCTTTGTTTTTAGATGGTTTTTGATTAGTCTTGTGTATGAAAGTCTTGCCCAAATGGCGCAGAGCATTCAAAAGATGCTAGTTAATGGCATTGAAACTTGGGCTCCTAAGCTTCCGGTTAAAAGGGCTTTGGTTGACTTCTCCTCGCCCAACATAGCAAAAGAAATGCATGTCGGCCACTTGAGATCAACAATCATTGGAGATACCGTTGCCCGTATGTTGGAATACTCAAATGTAGAGGTTCTACGTAGAAATCATGTTGGAGACTGGGGGACACAAGTATGTAATTATCTGCGTATTTACAATTGTAAATAGTTATGTTTGTATCTTTTTGACTATTGTTTATTTTTGACACACACAGCTGTTTATAAATTAGAAAAGTTTAAAGGGGAAACCTGTGTTTATTGAAGCTATGAAGCAAAATTAAATTTTTTCATAATCCCTATACGTTTTTAATTATGTTAGAGTCCTTTTCATTCTGAAACAAGTTGCAATTGTAAAAATATATACTGAATTGTGTCCTGGAACCCTAATATCCATGATGCACAGAAAATCACATTTCATTTCAGTGGTGTCTTTCTTAGTGAATTGAGCAGATAAATGCTTCAAACTGTGTTCTTGCATTTTTATCTGGAAGTACTTCGTGTTTGTTATCGAAACATGAAGAACCTGTTTAAGAAGTTCTGTGGTTTGATCTTAAGCACCTCAATAAATGATTGTTCTATATCAATTCTATTATTTTTGTATGCTAATGCTGTTTGAATGTGTTCCAGTTTGGTATGCTAATTGAATACCTATTTGAAAAGTTTCCGAGCGGGGAAGTTGTCAATGAGCAAGCCATTGGTGACCTGGAGGTGAGAGGAAAATTTTGAATGCCCTTTGGTCCTTACTTATCCTGTGGAGTTATATTGGCCATTCATTTCGCTTAGTTGGGATCATGTAATTGCACCTAACTCATACAAGGATTCGGTAAATTATTTTACTTTTAACTGCTCAGTTGGCATCATACAATATCCTACTTTTTTCACTAGTAACCACAGAGCATTGATAAATTTAATAACTCAAAACATTTCTATCTTATACTGCATTATGCATGCATAAAAGTTAGAAGTCTTTTACCCACCTCTCTGTCACACAAACACAATTGTCGATCTCCAGATGTTAACATAATTTGCCTTTTGTTCATGAGATGATAAGTGGTTTAATATGCTAACTAATCTCATGGACATATTTAGAATCAATAGAGGCTTGTTATTCTCTATTTCGTTTTGTGCTAAACATATGTGATGTGACATTTGGTATCCAAAAATTGGTACGCCCTGTCTCATTAACTTTTAAGGTCTATATGGGTGGATTTAAGGTTCAAAATATTTGTTGCATCATTTGATAAATATTCTAAATTCAGTGTTCATGATACAGTTTTGATCTTCTAGTATTATAAACACCACAGTAGTAGAAGTTGATGACTGGTGTTTATTGTGTCATTGTTGGCTATCAGTGTGCATAAAGATAAATATAGCTACTACGTTACTGTAAAAGAATCATAAATATATATTGTACAGGTTTATCTTATTTACTTGAGTGCTGCCTTTTTAGGCATTTTATAAGGCATCAAAGCTGAGATTTGACAGTGACCCTGATTTCAAGGAGAGGGCCCAACGGGCTGTAGTCGGTCTTCAGGTAAATAATTTTATGGTTGAGGATTTCTAAAGTCGATTCTACATAACAATCTATTTATTCTTGCCTGAACAATCCTCCATAAGTATATATGAAGCTATTTTCTAGCTTAAAAAAGAATTAAGTAAAACCACATATGTAATGTGCAAATATCTCTGTTCATACCTTTTGGAACTTGACACTATTTCTATTTGCATATTTCAGGCAGGAGTAGAGAAGTATCGAAAGGCGTGGGCTCATATTTGTGAAATTAGCCGAAGAGGATATGAAAAGGTTTATCAGCAACTGGGTGTTCATTTGGAGGAAAAGGTACTGGAGGACTTTCTGTCTTTTAAGTTGCTTATGCTGGTCTATTTAAAGCTTTTAGCAGATATCCAACAAGGTCTACATGATATCTGCATTATGTGTTTAATAGAGGATCATGTGGTGGTTCATGTTTTGTAGATTTGATGATTTTACCCCACTGCTGATGTCTATAAGATGTTATTTGTTCCTATTAACTTATTTGTTCTCCAGCATCTAGAACATGCATTGCTTTAAGTGTTTTCTCTTTGCACAAGGGGTAATTTTTTAAAATCTCTAAAAATTGTTTAAGAGGTTAATTTTTTTTACTGAGATTTTCAGATTATGTGGAACATTACGATACATCTTTTTTTTCCCTTTTCACAGGGGGAAAGCTTCTACAATCCTTATATTCCTGGGGCTTTGAAGTTATTGAGTGAACAGGGATTAATTGAAGAAAGTGAAGGTGCTCGTGTAATCTTGATTGAAGGAAAAAAGATACCACTTATTGTTGTGAAGAAGGATGGTAGCTACAACTATGCCTCAACTGATCTTGCTGCTTTGTGGTGAGTTTCCTATCTGCATGTTCACTATTGCATATTTTGTTCGTGGAAGCTCTCTGTAATCCTTTCTGCTTCTTTTTCATATTGTTCCTACTAGTTGCTTTGCCAGGTTTTCCTTGTTTAAAATAGGTTCAAATTATCTGCTAACCTTCTTTGTTTCACCTGTATTCTCTCATGGGTTCTGCCTTTGAATATTAATATTTGTAACCATTATTTCTTAGTCAAATGTTTATATGTCGATCATTTTACTGATAACTTATAATGCAATTTTTATGCATTCTGCCACGTGAGTTGTATAAGGTACTTTCATGACAAATCTGGCTTTGCAATTTACAGGTATCGACTGAATGAGGAAAAGGCTGAGTGGATCATTTATTTAACTGATGTTGGTCAACGGGAGCATTTTGAAATGTTCTTTAGCGTAAGTTTGAACATCTAACATAGATCATGCGTGCATATGTGCATTTTGTCTTTATTTAACAACTGAATTTGCAAGTTATGTGGTTAAAAAGCTTCTTAGAATGTACCATCAGGCAGCCAAACGAGCTGGTTGGCTTCCGGCTGAGGATAACAAGTATCCTAAAACTAGCCACGTGGGTTTTGGGCTTGTTCTTGGGGAGGATGGAAAGCGGTTCCGTACTCGCAGTACTGAAACTGTCAAATTGGTTGATTTACTAGATGAAGCCAAAAATAAATGCAAAACAGCTCTAATTGAAAGAGGTTTGTTGCTTTACTCGTCATTTGGGTTTCCTGAGCAGCCTAAACCATATACAACTGTCTGATTGTATTTGTAGCCCTGTTACTCGTGCTCTGAATTGGAATCTGATTAGTGATTCAAATGTACAACAGGCAAGGCAAAAGAGTGGACTGAAGAGGAGCTTGATAAAACTGCTGAAGCAATTGGATATGGGGCGGTTAAGTGAGCATCCTGCTCGATGCATGGTTTTCTTGATTAATTTGTTTCTTGTCCAAGAAGACATCAGAAAACACATATGTATTCAAATGTTAACTGCCATTTACCTCTCCTTAGGATTTTGATCCATATTAGATTCACCGAATCTATCATCTGTTTTTAGCTTTACGTTTTAGTTGTGTGTTCTAAACAATGGATGCATTTGCACGTATTGGTTTGTATGGTTTGACAGGTCACCAATTTTCCCCTCAGTGTTTGACTGTTTGTTTTGTTTACTGGACTTCCGATGAAAGCAATTTATTTATTTGTTCATTTATTTTTGTAAATATAACAGATATGCTGATCTGAAGAATAACAAAACAACCAATTACACCTTTAGCTTTGATCAGATGCTCAATGACAAGGTCCGTTCCTGGAATAACAAGTAGTATTACTGAAAAATAATACCAATGTTATTTTATGATCACAGGAGTATTCCTTTTTGAAAGTCTTTTCTTAATCATTTTATAATGAAGTATTCTTTCTGTATCCCGACTAATGGAAAAAAATATTATAGTTATGGATTGTCAATTTGGGAAAGTCGCTTTTATAATTGCCCTCAACTTGTTGGCTTCCGTCTCTGTTGTGTATAGAACTCTAGGTGCTTTTTTTCCCCATATATATTCCTGATCTCTTTCTTCAAAGCAGGGAAATACTGCTGTATATTTGCTGTATGCACATGCTCGAATCTGCTCAATTATCAGAAAATCGAGGAAAGATATTGAAGAATTGAAAAAGGTAGTCCTATTCCCCTAGTTATAAATTTTATAGCGTTCACTATTATTTCTTAAATGAGCATCTTCAATTTTTTGTTCTTATATGACGTAAGCTTGTCATAATTGGAGATTTGGGATCACGTTCAAAGCCGTTGGAACTTCCCAGAGTAATTTATAATTCATAGCAATGGTTCTTGTTTATATTTGCAACAGACCGGGACATTAAACTTGGTTCATCCAGATGAACATGTGCTAGGACTTCATTTGCTCCAATTTCCCGAGGTAATAATGTTTGTATGTCGGTATTCCTGTCTCCGTGGGTGTCTCATTCCTCATGGCATGCTAAATGCTTGCTATTTTTTGCTTGGTTTATTCGCTTGGATCTAACTATGCTTCTGCTTCTCAGATTGTTGAAGAGGCATGCACCAATCTTTTGCCAAATGTGTTGTGTGAATACTTGTACAATTTATCTGAAGATTTCACTGGATTTTACACCAATTGTCAGGTGTAAAGCTTTTTCATTTAATATGGCACCTTATAAATGAGATTATTTTTTCATTAGAATCTTTAATGAGTACAGACTTGACAAACCTCCCCCAATATCGGTGTTGATTTTTAAGTCTAATCTGAACTTGCAAATTCCGTAGGTGGTGGGGTCAGCAGAGGAGACAAGTAGACTTTTGCTGTGTGAGGCAACAGCAGTGGTCATGAGAAAATGTTTCCATTTGCTTGGAATCACACCTGTTTACAAGATTTAAACCCTTTACAAACCATTGGAAACTTTCCCTCCTCACACATTTTTTGTTTTTTGGGTGCAAGTCTGCCTGCAACTTTGTATATTAAACCCTGGCATTTTTGGGGAGCTGTGATGTCTTTATGTGTAACTACAACTGTGGCCAGAAAGTTCAAGATTGGCGTTTAATGTTATGGCGGAGTCTCTGTGTCAGTTTTAAGGAAGGCGAATGTGTTCCATGGGAATGTTTTTGAAGTGGTGCGTTGATTTTCACATCAGAGAATCAGTCTAATTTCGTTTGGTAACCAGTTTTTATTGAAATCAAGGGATTAAAATATGATTTATCTACATCACTAGTAATTTAGAACATTCACTTTTATATTGAAGCCCAATATCTTGGCTTGCAAGCTAGCCATAAGCTATATATGACTCTGTACCTGCAGCGCACATTATTAGAAGAAATAGTAATTCGGCTAATAAAGTACAATTTGGACGAATGGGATAATAAAATAACATTATTTAAATATTAGAAGTTTTAAATGAAAAGAAAGTGAAGGGAAGAAGTTGGAAGAGTGAATATAAAAGAAATAAAATGAATAACATGTATAAGAAAAAAAGAAAAAAAATATAGGAAAAGAAAAGACATTTTTGTTAATTAAAATTAGACAACAAAAACTTACTTGTTCTTTACTCTTAATGTGTATGATTAGACTATAGATAGGTAGATAGATGGAGATTATACTAATTCTATAGGAAAAAGATACATACACAAGAGGGTCAAAATAAATATAAGAAAAGGAAAGACTTTTTTGTTAATTAAAATTAGACCACAATAACTTACTTGTTCTTTGCTCTTAATACGTGTGGTTAGACAATAGATAGATAGATAGATAGATATGATACAAATTATATAGGAAAAAAGATAAATACATAAGAGGGTCAATATAGGTAATTACATATATTAAAATGTATAACAGCCTTAAGCTTGGAAGAAAAGAAATTTATTATTATTATTTTATTATCCATGTCAATTGACGATAAATAGCCATCGGTAGATGTTTTGATGAAACTAGCAATTGAGATGAGACAATAAAATTATAAAATTAGGACAGCGGACTACACACCGACGGTGAACAACCAAATTCCCCCGTTGAAAGCCAAATCAATCCATGTCAGCGTCCCCACTTGTCCAAGTAAATGCAACCACCTCATCAATGTGCTGGCCGTGGGTCCCCCACCGAGCGGTTTCATTGTCCACATTCCCTCGCCTCACATGCTAACACCCAACACATCCTCCCCCGCCCCCCCAACGTTCCCCATCCCTCCGGTTCTCTCCAATGACTTCTCAAATCAATCCTCCTTTTCCACGGCCCATAACGCGACTCTGCGCAAAATCGCCCAACCACGTCCTCGCTTCACTGCAGAGATCGCAGAGAAAATCACGGGAATCTTCAAATATCTCCCTCCCTCTATCCTTCCATTTCTCACTTGTCTCATTAACTACCGCATTTCGCAACAATCAGTGTCTCGCATCGTTCATTCAGTAACTACCTGCATTTCATCATCACCATCGGTTTCTCCTGAGAAGAACGCCCAGAACAATATGAGGGAAATCTTGCACATTCAGGGAGGGCAATGCGGGAACCAAATCGGATCAAAATTCTGGGAAGTGATCTGCGACGAGCATGGCGTTGACCCGACAGGCAAATACAAGGGCGAAACCGAGTCTCAGCTGGAGCGGATCAATGTGTATTTCAACGAGGCCTCCGGTGGAAGGTACGTGCCTCGAGCCGTGCTGATGGATCTGGAGCCTGGAACTATGGACTCCATCAGATCCGGTCCGTACGGGCAGATCTTTCGCCCCGACAATTTTGTGTTCGGGCAGTCCGGTGCAGGCAATAATTGGGCGAAAGGTCATTATACAGAGGGCGCGGAGTTGATCGACGCGGTGCTTGATGTCGTTAGGAAGGAGACCGAGAATTGTGATTGCTTGCAAGGTCAGTTCAAATATGAATCGAATTCTTTCTCTTCTTTGAATCTGGGATTTGTGTGTTTATAGTATATATCCTTCTTGGAACTAATGTCTGCTCCAGTTGATCCTTCCTTGTGTTTGTATATTAATGTGATAATGCAGATTTATGTTTCTCACTCTATTCTGTTTCCATACGCATTTGTTTGTTTTGGCTGATCTTTGAAAACGGTTTTTTGTATGTTATTTCGTTTATTTGTCACTTCATTGGCCAGATTTTCTTATGAATGATCTTTTTCCTTTTCCAAATCCTTTAATTCTTTTGTAATTAGAGCTAATAACCAAGGTCTCTTGTTTTGGGGTGCCAGGATTTCAGGTGTGCCACTCGCTTGGAGGCGGCACGGGTTCCGGTATGGGTACCCTCTTGATTTCAAAGATCAGAGAGGAATATCCCGACAGAATGATGCTCACATTCTCTGTTTTCCCTTCACCAAAGGTCTCCGACACTGTTGTTGAACCCTACAATGCGACGCTCTCAGTGCACCAATTGGTGGAGAACGCCGACGAATGCATGGTCCTCGACAATGAAGCTCTCTATGACATCTGTTTCAGGACTTTGAAGCTCAGCACTCCAAGCTGTGAGCATTGCCCATTTAATACCCATAATCAGTTTCAGAATTTAATTTTTAATATAATGCTTTGTCTTTCTTTGCTTGCAGTTGGCGACTTGAACCACTTGATCTCTGCAACCATGAGCGGTGTAACCTGCTGCCTGAGATTTCCTGGCCAGCTGAATTCCGATCTACGGAAGCTGGCGGTGAATCTGATACCCTTCCCACGTCTCCATTTCTTCATGGTGGGATTCGCTCCACTCACTTCTCGTGGATCACAGCACTACATCTCCCTCACTGTCCCGGAGCTGACACAACAAATGTGGGACTCGAAGAACATGATGTGCGCCGCTGATCCCCGCCACGGACGCTACCTGACTGCCTCCGCCATGTTTAGGGGGAAGATGAGCACAAAAGAGGTGGATGAGCAGATGCTCAATGTGCAGAACAAGAACTCTTCATACTTTGTCGAGTGGATTCCAAACAACGTTAAGTCCAGCGTGTGTGACATTCCCCCCACAGGACTAAAGATGTCATCCACATTCGTGGGGAATTCGACATCGATTCAAGAAATGTTCAGAAGAGTGAGCGAGCAGTTCACGGCCATGTTCCGGCGCAAGGCCTTCTTGCACTGGTACACCGGGGAAGGCATGGACGAAATGGAGTTCACCGAGGCCGAGAGCAACATGAATGATCTGGTGGCAGAGTACCAGCAGTATCAGGATGCGACTGCAGATGATGAAGAAGAGTATGAGGAGGAACCGCCGTACGAGAACTAAGAGTGATTATAAAAATAAAAAATGTTCTTATTTTCATTGCTTTGGCGTGTTCTATGCCACGACCTTTCATTTTCTCCGTTCTGAACTTCCCTTTTTTTTTTTTCCTGTTATTGTTACTTTGGTGCTTTTATAGTATCAACGTTGTTGATGTTGCGTGGGTTGCATTTATATGGCAATGATACTGTATTTTTCTCATGAGATTTGTCATATTACAGTTTGGTTGAATTCCATAATATGACAAGCCATTGGTAACAAAATATTTGCATGTTTACAGTGATGGCTATGAGCAATTCGCAAAAACTAATAGTTAGCTCAGCCAAATGCAGCTAAGAGGACCCCCACCTGATAAATAAATCTAATTATCATTCCTCTGGAGTCTAGAATTGCCAACATCAGCAAGGGCCAACGGCTGAGATTGGTCCCCAAAAGCCTCGTCAGCAGATATGTTTCAGATCAGGGATCCCAAAAACTCCTTGTTTGACGAGTAAAACTGGGTCTGCCATCTGATCCACGCTAGTCTGATCGACCGTGACGGTTATTCCACTCCGGGACCATTCCATTTGAGGCACTCCATTTATTCGGCCCGCCTCTCAAAACCCCGTAAATGTATGCGAGGCTTTCATTTAATGGCTCTAAAAATCACCTACCTAAGAGGGCCCAAACATGGCATTCGGGCTAAATCGTAGAACCCAAGCAGAGTTAATCATGATTGTCGAAGAAGTTTGAACAGGGTTGGCCTCGTTCACATCTATGTATTTTTCGGTATTAATCTATTTCGTTTTATGATATTATCAAAAATATATGAGCAAACTATACAAATAATTTTGATGCCAATGTACGATTAGATCATTCTCTTTTAAATTGAGAAACCTCATCAGAGTATGTTTTATTAGTTTTTAATCATAATCCATTTTTTTTAAAAACAAAAAGTTATGGCGTTTAAATATAATAATAATAATAATATTGAAATAATTCTATGTTCTGAGCATATTTCTTCTTGATTTTAGCTCTGTAGTTGAATTTCAAAATAATTATAATCAATTTTGTCGATTTAGTTTTTGTGTAAAATTTCTTGAATATTATTTCATTAATGGATGATTGGTTTAGTGAATAAAAATAATATAATTTAATTTGTTAAATTTAAAACTATTAAACCAACCTCATAACTACTTTAAAATTTTGATTAAACCAACCTCGTAAATACTTCAAAATTTTGATTCTTTAATAAGCACGTTGTTTTCATTGGTTGACTTTCCTACCTTGATTATGGTTGATTTTGTAATCCGATTTTAAATTTTATTTTTATTGATTTTTAAACATTGTCAATTTTGAAAAATGAACATTATGGTGTTTTTAATACAGGAATTCTGTTGAAATATTTCTATGATTATGTGTATATTTCTCCCTGATTTTGCTTCTTAGTTTAAGTTCAAAAATAATTATAGCTAATTTTGCTAAATTAGAATTTTTTAAAATATCATTTCAAAAATTAATGTTTAATATTGTGAGTAAAATTAATCTAATTTAAATTGATGATTTAAATAGAACTAAATCAACCTCATAAATATATAAAATAAATTAAGACAACAGAAAAGAAAACGAAAAATTATATAACTAAAATTGATTTTTAAAGTGTCTCATTATGAAACCTTTAAATATTTGATTATAAATGTTTTTATGAAATTTATTTTAAATTTTATTTTTTTATTATTTTTTAACCATAATCAATTTAAAAAATAATCATTAAGGTGTTTTTGATATAATAATTATATCTTGAAATAAGTTTATTTTTGTGTGTATATTTCCCCCTTGATTTCACTTGCTTACTTGAATTTCAAAATAACTTCAGCCAGTTTTCCAAGTTAGTTTTTTTTATTTTTTTAAATATTATTACAGTGATTGACATTTGATTTAGTGAATAAAATCTAATTTAATTTTTTATTTTAAATAGAATTGAACAAAACTCATAAATATATAGTATAAATTAAAATAATATAAAAGAAAACGATAAATAATGAAAGTAGAAATGACTTTTCATTTACAATAAAAATATCATAATTATGAATTCCATAAAAATTTGATTCCATAATAAAGTTGGTTGTCCTTTCTTCTCTGATTACAGCTGATTTCATTAATTTTGAAGTTAATTTTTGTTTTTATTACGTTTTAGCCATAATCAAATTTGATAAATAAACTTTACGATGTTTTCAATATAGTAATTTTCTTGAAATAATTTGAACTTTTATTTTTCATATTATTTTATTAATTGGTGTTTAATTTAGTGATTAAAAACCAACCTTATAAATAGAAAGCATCAAATAAGACGAAAAAAAAAAAAAAGAACATGATAAATGGTTTAATTGGATTTATTTTTAATTTACAATCAAAATGTCCTAATTATGAAATCTTTAAAGATTCGATTTTATAATAAACATATTATCTTAATTGGCTGATTTTCTTACCAGGATTACGTCCAATTCTACCACGTCCAATATTAGCCATTTGATTTTTATTTTTATTAGCATTTACCCATAATCAATTTCAAAAATAAACATTATTGGGTTTTTAATCAAGTAATTATATTGATATAATTTTATTTTTGTGTGTATATTTCTCCTTTATTTTTGCTTGTCATTAAAATTTTATAAAAATCATAGCCAATTTTATTAAATTCATTTTAAATTTTATTTTCTTAGTTATTTAATCATAATTAATTTTAACAAATAACTTTTTATGGTGTTTTGAATTTAGTAATTATTCAAAAATAATTCTTTTTCATTTGTATATTTCTACTTTACTTTAGTCACTTAGGTGAATTTCAGAACGTTTATACCCGCCCGTTTTTATGAAATTAATATAATTAAATTTTTAATTTAAACAGCTTTAAACCATCCTGCAAAAGATTCGGATGAAATAAGACGATAGAAAAAGATGAACGATTAAAATTTTCTCATTATGAAATTCCATGATGAATAAATTGTTTTAATTGGTTGGCTTCTTTACCATGGTTACAACTGATTTCATTAAATTGATTCTAAAATTACTTTTGCTTGGTTGTTTAACTATAATAAATTTTGACAAATAACCTCTATGGTGTATTTAGTTTAGTAATTATCCTGAAATAATTCTATTTTTTGTGTGCATATTTATTTTTTATTTAGCTCGTTTGAATTTCAGTATTATTATGGCATATTTTTTAAATTGGTATAATTGTAATTTTTTATTAAAAAAGCATTACACTATCCGTATAAAAAAGGCATTATTAAAACAGTAAGGAAAATTGATGAAGGTTGCAGTCAACATTATCGAATCAATTCTACGCTTTGTTAGAGTTGATTTTAACGAATAATCTATGAATTACAGTATTATGGGTATCAATTTTAATTAAAATATTTTTTTGGTTTATTTAATTGTCATATAACAGATTATATAATGAGTAGAGAAAATAAAAATAAAAATAAAAATAAAAATATTTTTATCGGCAATCTAATGTATTAATTATGTTGTAATGAGTCATATCTGAATGTCTATTATTTATTTTATTGCATTTTAACGCATTTAACATCTAACTGCCAAATAATATTTTTTGTATTTTTTCTCTTTGTTAAATGTAGTACTATTTAAGCTCTCGAATCTTTATTTTATATTAACTAACATGATATGTATGTTATTAGAAAATATTAAGAAATATTCAAAAAATAAAAATGCATAAATAATAATTTATGTAAACTTTAATGAGAAAATAAGTTTTTGATAGACTTTTGAATTATTTAACTGTCAAATAATAGATCGAAGAATAATTAAATAAAGGAAAAGATAATAAAGTGGCCTTATTTTTATCATTAATTTTATATGTTTACTATGTGGTAATAAGGCACGAATGAATGCCAATTATTTATTTGATTGTATTTCAATGAACTAAACAGTCTGTCATTTGTTTACGCAACTAATCTATGAATTATTGTATTGTGGGCATTAAAGTAAATTAAACAATCCCTTCAATTATTTAACTACCAAATAATATACCAATGTGTTGTATTTTTTCTCTTTGTCAAATATAGTATTATTTATGCTTCGATCCTTATTTTATATTAACTAGCATGATATGCACGTTGTTAACATATATTAAGAAATATTTCAACAATAAAAATGCATAAATAACAACGTAAGCAAATTTTAATGATGAAATAAGTTTTTGATTAAATTTTAAATTATTTAATTGACAAATAACAGATAGAAGAATAATTAAAGAAAGTGAAAAAAATTGAAAACATTTTCACCATTAATTTTATACCTTTATTATTTTGTAATAAGACATAAATGGATGCCTATTATTTATTTTATTGCATTGCAATTCATTAAACATTCTGTCATTTGTTTACGCCAATAATCTATGAATAACCTTAAGGTAGGCATTAAGTTTAATTAAAATAATTTTTGAACATTCATTTATTAAATGATAGATCAAGGAAAAGTATAGAAAAATGAAAAAAAAAAAGTGAAATCGTTTTCCTCTTTAATTTAATGCATTTATTATGTGATGATAAGTCATAAATTAATGCCCATTATCTATTGTACTGCATGTCATGAATGCGCTTAAAAATTGCATTATTTGTTTGCCCAAATAGTTGACGAATTATTTAATGGGTTATTCACTCCAACCTCCATTGCGATCTAGCGAATGATATCCCATTTTCCTTTTAATATTACAAAATCATCTCTTTTATATTTTATATGTTTACATCCTTCTCTTTTTTTTAGTGCTTTGAGTAGAAATTAATGATGACATTAAAAAATTAATTAATTTTTTAAATTTACACTTGGTCTTCATATTTGAAAATTTTTGTACCCCTTCATAATATGTTAAAATTTAAAGATGTTTTGTTTGTAATAAATTAAGATTTTAAACCAATTAATTACAATTATTTGTATTTAAGCATATTTTTAAAAAAAATTTTACCTAAAACTTGAATTTAGTCAATAAAAAAAATAATTAAACTTTTTATGATACAATCAATTTCCATCTAAAATTTCAACAAAAAAAGAAAAATGTAAATATTTCAAATATAAAACGGAGGATTTTGTAATTTTAAAAGGAATAGGGATATAACTTGCAATTATATTAACTAGTAAAAGATGTTAGTATACTTAACCTTTATTTAATTATCAAATTGTGTTTTCATTTACTGAATAGATATCTTATTAGGAGTTTTTTTTACAAAAAAAATCGCTTTTTTTTTTACAATTAAATTATCATTTGATATGTATTTTTTGTACATGTTATCTATAATTTGAAATTTTATTGTTTTTTTAGTATTTTGTTGCGGTTGTGTAGAAATCATTTTAAAGTTTTATAACATTAATTATTTAATTAAAAATATTCATTATACTGACTTTTTAAAAAGTTATGATGATTATAAATTATAGTCTTTTTGTACATTGTACGAGTATCGTATTAGTAACATATTATGAAAATTTCATGTATAGCACGGGAAATATCTAGCTTGTATTACAGAAATAAAAGATTAATCTGTATTTATAATGTGTTGCAGATGCAATTGCAACAATATTTATTAGCTGATTGTAAATTGATTATTGCGCATGTGGAATTATAAATGGCTATTTTTGGAAGAGATGTTTTGGTGGGGGATATTATTTGATAAAAGATATGTTGGGATAAGTAACATGTTTAGTTATATGATTTTGATGGAACGAAAATTTTAATTTATTTGAATATATTTATAAAATATATAATAGTAGTTACATAATACGATAGTATATAAGAATAATAATTAATTTAAATAGTATAAAAATGTGAGTGAATGTATGTGCATATGCACATGATTTGATTTAATTATATATAAATGTAATGATTGAGAAAAGTTATATACATAATAAATGAAAATTTTAAATTTGAATTTGAATAAATTTTTGTTGAATTATATATTTATTAGTATAATGTTTGATAGATTACGTAGATATTAGGAGGGGAAAAACAAATATAGCCAATAGTTGAGAATCGACATTTAAAAAAAAAGATTTCATTTTTATTTTTTTTATTAAAAAATGACCCACCTTTCGGGGGTTTTAAAAAATTGTCCTCTCACCGGAAACTAAGTTTCTTCGGTCCTAGTTTTTTAAACAAAATTGAATTAAAGTGTTGGGATCTTAAAACCTTTTTCTTTTAATTTTTTTATTTTGGCTTAATGCCGTGAACTGAGATTCCGACATTAAGCAAGAAATAAGAAAAATAAAAAGTATAAAATGCGGAATCTGGGATTCTGGAAGCAGTCTTGACAAAAATTAGAACCCCACAATCCAGCTTTGACTACACTTTTTTTTTTTTTTTTGTCTTGAATAAAAACGCAACGTTCACTCACCAAATAGACCCCTCCTCCCACTTCTTCCTGGCGCAGACGGCCATTTTTCTTTCTTCTGCAAGGTCGTCCGGTCAGTGGCCACCGCAAGTACATCTCCGCAAGGGTCTTCGCCGGTCGAAATTTTATTGGGCAGTGTCGCCAGTATGCGAGCAATCCCTATCCCGCACTTTATTTTGTGCTTCTATTCCTCAAAACTAGTGTTTTGCTTTATTTAATCAATTCTTGGTCACCATTATCGTGTTTTTGTTGTTGCCGGTCCCAATTTTCATGTGTGTATTTTCTCCTTGTTTTTGATGTAATATAACAAACATTTTAGGATTTGTATTGGTATTGCATCTCTGATATGAATGGTTAGATAAAACCACAAAATTAGAAGGCAGAATCCAGATTGGAGAACATATAAATATTGCTACTTTGTTAAGGAGATTTTTATAATTTTAAAGGGCAGAATGCTCTAGTATTTTTTTTTTCTCAGACAAGTTTTGTAATCAACGCCTGCATTTATCTTATAAAAAATTATAGATGATACATAATTAATACTATATTTTATTGGTTGGCTAGTTTTAAGTGAAATTATCAACATGGTTTAGCATTTTGTTGTGTTTAATTGGTTGGCTGTGAGTTTATGTTTGTGCTAGTAAAATTTTGCTAGATATTAAAGTGACAGATTTCTTCTTCTTTTGTTTATCTTGTATTCTGTTTAAGAATCTTGCTTTCAGTCTATTAACATGTGGGATTGGTTTATTATGAATGTAATGATTTGAGGGACATATATGATGTAAATAGTGATTAAATTTGGAGAAGATGAGCATGCTTGAATACCATACCATAAGGTTGCCTTTTGTTGTGAATTATTACTAAATTGTTTAAAGAATTTTAAAATTGATCTAAAATCTAGTAAAGCTAACTTCCATAGCTTAGGTAGTGTTGTGATTAAGGTTTGTCGGCAGATTCTATGCAGTTGAATACATGATTTTGTTACAGGTAAAATAATTAAGGGTAACATAATGATGGACGAAAGCCACACATTATAACAAAAAGATGATCCGTTGAAATATAGTTATATAAGATATTTACGTGTGTGTATCATTTGTAGCATGCAAGTGTTTTCATTTTATTTATTTTCAGAAAATTTTCTTACAGTAAAAGTTAAATATAAGTTGTTGTGGATTAAAAAGTATATAATAATTTGTTATGAATCAAAAATAGGCACACGTCTCCTTATTATTGGTTTATATATTATGCATGATAGTATTTTCACTATGTATTCAGCCAATGTTATTTGTAGATTTCCTTCAAATTTTTGCTTCATTGGTCAAAGAAGATGAAGTGCGCCATCTCTTGTGAAGAAATCCAACTCTTAAGATATTAATATATGATTTAACTATTCGATAAAAACGAATATTGTTTTACATTATTATGTTGGAATTGTTGCATTTTTTTGCTTAAAAATATATATATGAAAGTTATTTAGGTTACATTTATGTTCAATTATTTTAAGTATGTTTATGTTTAAATTATGATATGAATGGTATGTTTATGTAATTATGTTATGTATGTTTGTTCTCTTGTAGTGTTTTTATAACTTATTTTTTAACTAAAGTGTGTGTTTTTATGGGTAGAAAATGGAAAATAAAAAAAACCCTAACAAATTTTGTAATTAAAGAAAGGAAGTAAATAAAATTATAAGAGATCAATTTGAAAAAAGCAACAATAGTTGACGAACTTTAAAAAGCAGCCAATGAGAAAAGTATTTCATAGAAAAATTAAATAAAAATGTTATTTGTGTTCCCCCATACAAGTAATAAACTCTGGTGTCGATAGTTTCACTTGACAATTTAATGCTCCATCAAAAGCAAATAAGAACATACTTCTCTTTTTCAAAATAACACTTAGATAATTAAATCGATAGGTTGATGCTATAAAGTAAAATAACAAATGCCATCATCCATCAATTTAACTGTTTCTAATCCTACTTTTAAACCCACATAGCATTTTGTTAAGAGTGATTGAAGTTTGCTTCTTGTGGTTCTAAAATTTGTTGGTGAGGACTGTGACGTATGATTAAGACGAGATTTTTGATTTGTCTGTATACTTATTAATCTTTTGAGCGAATTTGATTAGCATTTTATTTTGGTTTGTGACGGTGTTTCTTGAAAAAAAATGGTTTGAGAAGTGGGGAAATGAATTGGATACGCAACGCAATCTAGAATGTTTGTGTCATTATTAATTTGCACACTGTGACTTGAGTTGAGTGTCAAATGGATAATATGGTAGCTTTAATGTAGAGAGTGGAATTTCATATGTGTTAAATTTAAAATAATGTGAAAGGATCATCTTCATTAATTTGTTCAACATTATTAGGAATTTTATCCCCATTCTTACTTCAATTGTGAAAGAACTGCACCATATTCTTATGGAGAAATCGAACATTAAGGGACGGTTTAAATATTTGATAAAATTGATTATTCTGTGTGCTATTTTGTTATCTTGATGACTGGATCAGAAATACAGCGGAAGAATAAAAATTAGATTGAACTCAAATTAGATTTCAAAAACGTAAATCGTGTATCAAAGTACTTGACTCGATGTATTAAAACCAAAATTGAACTTAAAAATTGATAAACGGCGTGATAGGACAATTACAATCAATATGCCAAAAATCGATTGATACGTCATGATTTACAAAAGGATAACCTATGTTGAATCGATTTGAGCATTCTCAAAACTTGAGAAAATTAAGTAATTTCATAACTCTGATATTCATAATATCAAAGATCTCTTTTTCAACTGAATAAAAATACTATTTATACCAAATTCTATCAAACTCTAACATAAAAAGCCCATATGGCTCAATTTATTAATAAAATCAATTAACAAATAAAAATAAAAATAATAAATACTAAAATAAAATTCGACGAATTCTTGGATCACGTCATACCTATCCTCTTTAGGTCAAATTGTCTTTAATTCGACCTTGTGTCATCCTAGATCAAACACAAATCATTAGAAGCCTCTCAACTCTTTATCATCTTATTTAAAATTCAGTTTCAACCTTTTATATATCCAACAATGAAATTCTACTAGCGAATCACATAACAAATTATATAATATCACTAATGCTATGCCCCGATGCACATATGTGAACTCCTTAAAAAATATTTTCAATTTTTGTGCAGCACAAATGAATAGAGCATCTACCAGATGGTTAAATGGTTCAACATGCGCATGATTCTGTGGAAGTTTAATTTCCCAATCTTTTACTTATTCTTCATTTTTGTGTTTGTTCTCAACTTTCACTTCAATTTTTTTTGGCTTCTACCTTCTTAACTTTATTCTTCTTAATTCCTACTAATTCTGTTATTTTTACTTTTTTGATTTACTCTTCATTAATTTCCAAACCTTCGTTAGAACTACCATTTTCCTCATGCTGTGTGTCTTTGAATTCTACTTCTTCTTTACTCTCATTATTTGAAAGCGACATCTTTATTGATAAGTGTTTCTCAACATTCTTGAGTTACTTGAAATCAGTGTAAGCATCAACTTACTCATTTGGATATTTACTAATTGAGTGCCCTCTTTGGAAACAGTTTAAATACAATAAGTCATTAACAAGAATAGGATAAGGGATAGAAATATCATTGGCTTTCTCAACCTTCCTTAATCAACTATCTATTTTATTTATAATTTCGAACATCTTTTGAATTGTCTTAGACATCATCTTCAATTTCTCAGTGAAAGACTCATATATACGTTTAGTATTATCAAAATTTTCAGCCTGACCTACATAATGTCTAACCATGATAGGGTAAAGGTGTTACTTGACCTCACAATTTTTCAACCTCCTCTTTTTTTTTTCTCCTCCTTTCCTTTTTTTTTTTTTGCCACACCTTTTCTTTTAATCCTCAATTTTATTTTTTTTTTGCAATTTTTCCCCAATTTTTCTCACGCTTTTGTTTTTTTCTTTTTTCTCTTTCCTTTTTTTTAATAACAATTTTTTCACTATTTTTCTGCCTTTTTTTTTTTTTGCTTTCCTCTTTTTGTATTTTTTTCCACTGTTTTTTTTTCTCAAAAACTCAACAACCAAACAAGGCCTTAATGCAGACACAGAAATTCAACAATTAAACAAAGCCTTACCTAGCAGAAACAAATAACAAATAGTGCATAAATATTTTAAATACAAAATAATAAAAGATCGATACAATTTGTAGAATATACATATAAATTCTAGGTTGGATAAAAAGAGACAAAAGTGTTAAAAAATAGAAGTAATTAATATAAGAATAGTTATCTAAATCAACCAAGATTTATTATTTTAATAATAATATAGTATAGATAAACGAGAAATAGATTTTCTGTACTATAAAAAATTTTGTAGGCTAGATTTGAAATTCCACTTTATTACATTTACAAAAGCATTTTTGGCACACCGTGTTATACATATTAACAAAATTTAACATAAAAAGGTAGCACTTATTTTATTAAGAATTCTACTCTTCCAGTTATGTTGAAATTTGTGAATTCTATTTAAATTACATTTCATCGCAATAAAAAAACTTAAAACATAAAACCTTTAAACTTATTATGGATTATTTTAATAAAAATATCAGCGGATGGGTCATTTTGTAAATTGATTAATTTATTTTGAGGTGGCTTTGGGTAAGAAAGTTTTAAAATTGGATATTAGAATAAAACTTATGATTATTATTTAGTTTACTACTGTTAGAATCAAAATTTGAGAATCATATCAATAAATTAAAAATTCGTCAAATTTTTAATAAGGTAAAGGGTTTTGAGAAAACTTAAGCTTGATTCCCAAATAATTAATTTGAATATATAAGTTATATTAATTTAATAAATATGTAATACATATACTATACATAATTAATGATTATGTCTATACTTTATTTAATTAAATGTGAAATAATTAAATTAGCTTTATAAAAAAATCTTTTTATTTTTCTCTTTTTTAATTTATTTTGTTTTTTTATACTTTTCATATGTTATTTCGAAAAGACGCGTTTTTCAATCAAATAAATATATTGAAATAAATAATTCCATATTAAATCTGAATTTTTCTTATTTTTTAATCATGGCTTGAAACTAGAATCTAAATTCCGATTTCGATCGTTTTATCTATCTATCTATCTATCTATATATGTATGTATACTTTGGACTATTATAGGATCTTTGATTTAGTGTTTTTGTAAATTAAGACTGAAGTCGTAAATTAAATTTTTGGTAAGAGATTGCCCGTCAAAAGGACATTTTTTCAAACCCTCAAAAAAGTGGGTCATTTTTCAATAAAAAATTTAAAATATATTTTTTTTTAAAAAAAAAACCGTTGATAATCATTGGGCTGCGTAGGCGTAGCAAAATAATTAATTAATTCACCTGCCCTCAGCAATAATTATTGACAACGAGAACTTCACTGTATCAAATCCTCATTCAGGTTATGCTGGCGAAACTAACTTTTAACTTCAAAACATTCTTATAAACCGGTTGTATTGAATATATTATTTAATAATATTTTTATTTAAAAATTAAATTTAAATTTTTATATACATATAATTAAATAATTATTTTTTTAATTATTATAATTATTTACAATCAAATCAATATTTATATATATATATATATCACACATACTCATTTATTTTTATTAATATTTAAAATATTATGTTCAAATCATTCACTCATTATTATATATTTTATATATTGTATCTAAATAAATTATATAATTCATTCTATTAAAAATTTCTTTTAAAATATATTAATTATCTAAATATAATTTCTATTAAACATCGTGTCTTAACAAAAATTCCTCAATCAACTATGGCCTTTGGAATTTCACTGTAAAAGGAAAATTAATGCCAAAACTTGTGAATAACGTAAGATAACAGAGTGAAAGTTAAAAACACAGCACTGAGCAAAAAATTATGACAAGTAATCCGAACATGTTTGAAAGTACAAACCTAATGAGCAAAACATTAATCCGAACACAGTTCGACAACGCACTCAGGTTACGTCAATGATTGCGACACCTGTCACCAGATTGCATATTATTTAGTTGGTCGTCACACAGTGAATGCCTGTCAATTCATGTGAACAGTGAATCGTATCAACGCTGTGCTGTCAGCATCAGCAATTAGCCCTGGCGGAGAGCACCGAGAGAGGCCACTGCCGCAATCTGGCCTCGTAAGTGAAAGTGACAGATTTACCCCCGTCGATAAACTCATCTGGCGAAAAGCGGCAAGTGTTGGGCGAAGTGTCCGACGATTGGAGGATGCCCGGCGGGTTTACGTTTCGGACCGGAAATTGTGGGCAACTCAGGAGCAGTTCGCCCACCGTGCACTTGCACCTGTTGCTCACCGTCACTTGGAACACTGTGTATTCCCGGTTTTGCCCTATTTGAGCTTGTGAAATCCCAACATCGCCCCTCCCACAAGGCGCAGCCAATCCTGACAAGTTTTTGTTAAAAAAAGAAAAAAAAAAGTAATTAATTAATCTAAAATCAATCGACACTTAAAATTATTAAACGATGTAATTATCTATAGAAAACAAATGAAAAACGTCGTACCTCGAAGAGCATTGGTCGCCAGGCAAAGGAACAGTGTAGAAAGAAGAAATTTGGGAGTTTTTGCCATTCAGAATGCTGAACTACACAATGCCTGTATATTTTTTTCTATCTGATGCTAGAGAGGCATTACACTCTGCATATTTATAGAGGGTGCTGTGCAGATATTCGTCAGAAAATGTCCATTTTGTCCTTTACAAATTGATGTATACAACTTTATCCTCTTTTTTTTTTTTTTTGCCTCTAATTATGTAGTACTTAAATTAGACTCTTTTTTTTCCCTCCAATGTAAAATTTTGAATAATTTTTTAGACACGTGATCAAATTTGAATATAACATGATCAAATTTAATTTTAATTTCTAGAAAAAGATTAAATTAAATTAAATTTTAATTTTAATCTGATTTTTAGCACCCATTTATAGGTTTGAGCGTTTCTGGTCTTTAATGCCAACTGAAGTGCTTCGGCATGAAAATTTAATGCGTTGAATTCAGGATTGGGATGAAGCAAAGAATAAACGAATGGGATTAAATTATTTTATTTTATTTTTCTTTGAATAGATTTTGGTTTTCAGTTGGTTGGTAGCTGTTAGGTGGACATACATAAAGTCATATACCAAACTTCGTACACCAAGTACTATAGTACAGGGAAGTTTATATATATATATATATATATATATTGCTATTAGAATACATATATATATATATATACATATATGTTGATTTAAACTGTTGTATTAACGTATTTAATTAATAATATAATATTTTTTCATAATATGGTATATAAAATTAAAAGAATAATTTTTGTTTTTTTTTTCCGTTATATGTTAAGAAATTATTATTGGGACCTTATTTCTTCATGTATTTTGTTTCCCTTAATTTTTCATTTATTTAATTCTCTTCCCTCAATTTTAACTTATTGTATTTTTTTCAATCTCATCTCTCAAATTTAATTTATTCTATTTATCGTTTTCTTCAGATTTCTTTCTCTTAACCTTACCTTATAAATGACAAAATTTACATTTAAAAATATCGTTAATTCATTTGTTCAATTATGCCAGTGCATTAAATGTGCCTCTAATGCCGAGTACCCAATATTTAGGATATAAAAAACTTTTGTCATACAAATATGTAATTACTTCAATCATTTACATATTTTCTTTTTCAGACAGCACTTCCAATTTTAGTTTGGAGTTAAAATCACCTATAGTTCTTGATCTTTTTGCATTTGTCTGATCTGTTATGTTTATTTCTCAGCATTAAGGCTCTAATTCTTTATTTTTGTCTCAATTTGATCCCTCTAATAAAGGGGGCAGTTAGAAACAAGCCATGTGACCTGCACTTTTCACTATAGTAGGGCAAAATCATCAAACCATTGTTTCAATTTTCACTTTAGTCCTTCAACATTAAAAAATTACTAGTAATTATAGGCACACTCAATGTGTGTGCATAATTATATAAATAAATAAATTATTAATAATATTTGAACATAAATTTTAAAATATTTATAGAATAATAGAAAAAATAAAAAAGAAATAAATAGAATAAATTAAATTTGTGTGAATAGAGAGGGAAGGAAAAATATATTAACTAAAATTGAGGGGATAGAATGAGATAAATGAAATTTAAGAAGAAGAATTTAAAAAAAATATATAGAAAAAGGAAGGATATGGTATAGATAGATATATAATGTAGAAAAATATAGAATGTAATTCAAAATTATATAACTAAAAAGAGGTCTATATTCTTTATATGGTATAGATAGATATATAAAGTAGAAAAATGAAGTAATTGTATGTTAGTAATTATATTTGACTGTCTTTAGTATTTTAAATCAAGGATAATATCATAAAATTATTAATTAAAGGCAATATTGTAAATTCACAATGTGTATCCATATTGGCCCTAAATTCTTAATAGTATGGTATAGATTAAATTTGTTTTATACATAAATATATGAAATAGTTTCTATTATATATTTTAATATAAAAATTCTTAATATATCATCCAATAATTTTTTTTATAGAAATATAAAAACATTTAAATATTATATATTTTATAAATATATAATATATAATGCATCTATTATATTTAATATACTATGTATAATATATTTTATGCACTTATACAAATATGTACAAAATATATAACATAGTATTTTTTATATACAATATATTATACATATATTTTATATCATATAAAAATATTTTATAATATAATATTATATACTTCAAATATATAACATTCAGAATATTTTGCATATTATAAAATGTATAACATAATTAAATATGTCATGTCACGAGGGATTAAAGTGAAACTATAAATAATGATTTGACATTTTAATTTATAGTACAATGATACATGCAGGTGATCTTGTGACTTGTTTCCAATAGTTTTTGATCAAAATCTATACGGAGGGACGAAACTAAGATAAAATATATATATATATATATATAATTAGAGGTTTTAACGTTAAAAAAATAAAGGATTAAAATGAGATACATGTGAAACTTTGGGATTTATTCAATTCACTTCCATCAATTTTAATTTATTATATATATATATATATATTTATTTATTTTAAACTTCTTACATCCAATACCAATCATTTGTGTTTAGAATGCGTTGATAAATCTCTGCTCTAGAAAGCAATACAGGCAACAACGAATACCTAGCTGGCTTCCCTTTCATTACTTCTTTTATGGCGAGAGGACCACGTCAGCATTAGTCAAAGTGGTGGAAGGTCCCCCAGTCAAAAAGAGAGCTTCTATGCACCTCTATCCAGGAGATAGGATTTAGGATAACAGTCGATTGAAGGAGAGTGGATTTGCGGCCAAGAGGAGCCTCTAGAGGTATGGCGGCTAGGGCTGAAAAGGAAAGCAGTTTCTAGTAAGACCAATCGTTTGAGAGTTGGAGGGCTCACATTAAAACCAGTGCCTAATACTATAAACTAACCCAACTAAAGAGCGTAACGGACTAGGGGGACTATCAGTTCTAGTTTTCCCTTATTTGCGAGACGCCCTTTCCAAGCGCAGGAGTCGTGCAAGGCTACGAAAAATCAAGAAGATGGGCAAGCGAATAAAGGCGGCAAATCAATCTCAGTACTTTAGGATCTCACCTCTTTCTCTTTTAAAAGAAAGACAAAAACAACCTAATGAAATCACCTGAATAGTGTTGTTGTAGATAGTACCCAGATGTCTCCTTATGTGTCGCTCACCCGGTCAGGGCTTCCTCGGATTATTCCATCTTTCCATAGAAGGTTGATAAAGGATGGAGTAAGACCAAGGTCGGATAACCTGGTCAAGATGTACTTGTCGTGGTTTACAGTGGCTCGCTTGGCCAGAACCTACTACTGGCCAAAGATGGAAGATGATGTTGAGGCCTACGTGATTGCCTGCTTTGTCAACAAGACTGAATGGTTGAAGGAGGTGGAAAGAGGCGTATATTAGCCATGGGCAACTATGTGAATCAGAGGGCCCCTTTCCATGATTGGTTAGCAACAGTACTTAAGACGTTGCCCCAAGATGGAACATTTAATCAAACACTTCCTCTTGATAAGCTAGTTGGGTCGAGGAAATGTTACTGCTTCGATCTAACAGCTGCCACTGATAGGTGGCCTCTGTATTATATGTTCGAAGTTGTACAGTTTCTATTCGACAGAAGTTTTGCTTCTGCTGCGGTGAATAAAGGAAGAGATTCCAACTATGCAGCCCTCTAACGATAGGACTGGAATCCGAGCTCCTAGGCAAAAGCTTGAAGACAGAAAGAGAAGAGATTAACTGAATTGAATGCTTTATAGTAGAAGTTGCGCCTAATGCTTAATCTAACTATTAGTTACTATATTAGAGTAAGACTCTATCTGTCCAATACTATACGCTAGGAAGAACTTTATTGGGGTAGTTGCTAGTAAGGGGAAATGAACGTGAGTCTTACACAGGATGGCTCGATAAATAGGAAGGATTTATTATGTCCTTTTCTCTTTTTTCAAATTTCCTTCTTTACATAAATGATATGAAATAGCGTCCATTCATTTATATAATTATGCATTATGGACATATTCACTTTGAATGATGAAGTAGAATTAAATTATTCTATCTAATTTAATCACATGTTTACTTTAATTAATTAAAAATTTTGATTAATAGGGGCCTGTTATAAAATCACTAAATCTTAGGATAAATAATCTTTCATAAGAGCCATAATTAAATAATTAAGATATTGAAAATTACTTATATATATAATTTAAATTACTATTTTAAACTTATATTATTAATTTAATAAATTTTATACTAAGGTTATAATAAGAAAACAAATGTAACAAGTTCAAATAAGCTACCTAACTTAACAAAATTATTGGTGATTAATTAATATATACAAACTATTTTATCGCTCGAAATAATCATTTAGATTATAATCTTATCCAAGTGATTGAAAATGCCCTACATTGATTGATTAGTTGCTATCCATGCTTCACTCTAATTGTTTAGTATAGAAATAAATACGCAACAATTTCCCTATTTAATTTAGTTTCGTGATCGACAGTGGAAGTTAATAAGGCATTAAGTTAATTTATTCGAATGATATAAAGGATTAATTTCCACTTGTAATGGGCTGCAGTTGAATTGTAACAATTTTTGTTGGTTGGATGGTAATTTGAGCGTTGGAGTGGAATTGTCAATAACTAACGCGCATTGTAATCACAGGTGGGAAAGATAATTAATCATTTAGCAATAATATTGATCATCACTATAAATATATTAAATAGCTTATGAAATATCAATCCTATCATGTGAATTTGCATCATTAACAATTATCATTAAACCTTCAATGGAAATTTAAAACACCTATTTCTCACGAATAAGAAATTTTATTTAAAAAATCATAAATTAAAATGCACACGGATTAACTTGTTATCAATCTGTCAAATTTGGGCAATTCAGTGTCAATCCTCCTCCCACTCTGCACTTACATTTGTTGACCACACTATTGCCCTGATATGTACCTGTCCCAAAACTTGTGAAATCTCAACATCGCCCTTTCCAAAAGATATAGCCAATCCTGAGAAAACTATTGAGCGATATGTAATTGTTAATCGTGAATAAAGATAAAAAAAAATAAAAGGGTAAAGAACTATATATTGTCGTACCCTAAAGAGCATTGGTCACGAGGCAAAGGAAGAACGTAAAGGGAATGCATTTGAGAGTTTTTGCCATTCAAAATGCTGAACAACACAATACCGATTTTTCTGTTTGACGCTTTAATTTGAGATGCTTTAAATTACCCACTGCATATGGAGGATGCTGACCAGATCTTCTATATGTTCAGGATATGGACTTCTTTTGTATTACGCAGTATTAATTTATAACACTACCTTACTTAATTTTATATATATAACTTTCATCCGATCAAATTTTTTGTTATTTATTTCATTCTTTTCCCTTAATTTTAACTTATTATATTTTATCCATCTCATGTCTCAAATTGTTTTTATTGTATCGATTCTTTTTTAAGATACCTTTTCTTTTATTTTATTAATGACATAAAATTTACATTTTAAAATATTATTAATTTATTTATATAATTATGCACACGCATGTGGTATATCTATTATCACTAGAACTATATTATATATAGGAGTTTAAGAATAATTTAATTGCACACTGTAAATTTACAACATTACTCTTACTCTTGCGTAGTGAATATATACCTTTATCATTAATTAAAGAGATCAAACAAATTCAATATGATTACTACTAATATACCATTAATATTTTCATATTTATAGTCATATATATATATATATATTTCTTTATACTCTATAAATTTATATCCTGTCCCGTTATCTATAACACATTAAATATATAATTTAATTTTTTTATTTTATAATTTAATGCCAAATATAATTTTCTGACCCACTCCAATTATTAACATTTTTTTACCCACGCTGATTGATAAGTAACCAGACACAACCATCACATTTAACTCATTCCATGTTGAAGTGTTTCAAATGTGAAATTTTAATTGTCCTATCTGTAATCACTGCAGTGCATATATAACCAATCGAACCAATTAACCCAACATAAAAGAAAGATTGCTCCCATAGTTAACGTAAGAGAAGTGATACATGTTCGTACGGCAAAGGAGAAATGAATTAAGACCTCATTACTCTCAGCTCAACCCAAGAGATGGCCGAACACTTCAAACTTCATTATTATGTGTAGAAACATATACTGGCTCCATCGCACTACGTACCGATTCATACAATTCTCCCCGTGAGGTGACGAGTACTAGTCAAGCTAGAATTTCTTCAAGACCTTTGCAAGACTTAACCTCAGCTTCCGGTTTGGCCTTATTGTCCATCTCCTCTTCTTGCAACATTTTCCCCTTGGCCAGTTTCTTGAGCCGGGCGAGCTCAAGGTCCCTGCTCATCTTCCTCTTGTACATCTCCGAATACGTCAGCGTCTTGTCCTCCAGCACTGCCTTCTCCCCTTCCCTGATCTTCAGCGGGTAAACCCTAGCCTCCGGAGACGGGTTCTGGAACGTTGCGATTGATAATCTGCTGCAGTTTGAGTTCACCACTGCTTGATGATCAGCATTCTTGAACCTCCCATTGCTCAGGTACTGTTCATTTCATCATCGCGTACATGTGTTGCATAATGTAACAGTAAGAAAAACTTGCACATTTTATTTAGGTGCGTGCTTATAAAAAATTATATAAATTCATTAACATGTAGCAGTTCAATAATACAATAAAAATACTTAACTAAATATTTTTGAAAAGGTACAAAGAAAAAGACTAGAGGTGACAAAAAAGATGAAAAGAAGAAATTAAATACTAGCTAGTTTAAAAAGAGAGACGAGCTAAAATGATAGAAATGAAGTGGAAAAAGAAAAAAAGACAACAGACAATTTAGTTAATTTATGTTTAAGACTAAAAGTAGTTATTAAAGAGTGTAAATAAATTTATTAAGAGAAATATTTTAAAGAATTTATTAAAATGACGGAAATTAGTAATTATAGGAGATAAAAGTTATAATCCATAGCATATATAGGAGATAAAATTATTAGAAAATCAAATAAGAGCATTATCAACAATATAAAAGACAAGGAATTTGGTTGCTGTGATCGAATGCTATCATTTATTTTTTACCACATTCTCTGTAAGGCCCCGTGATCTCTTCCTTTTTTGAGTTTAGGCTACGAAAGAAGGAAGAGGCAGCATGGGAGACAGAGTGTTTCTTCTATAACTGCATGACTTACGTGACAGTGGTCACCAAGATTAACAACAAAAGCCCCCTCCACGGGCTGAACCGTGATCCACGTGTTGCCGCCATCTCGGGTGGCCTGCAGGCCGCCTACCTGGTCCTGGAGCAGCAAAGTTATGGTGCCCGGATCCGTGTGCCGCTTGAGCCCCAGCGTCAAATCGGGTCGTGGGCATTTCGGGTAGAAATTGACCACCACTTTCTGGTCCATCTCCACACAGGCTTTAGCCAGAGCATCCTTGTCAAGCCCCATGGCCTCCGATAAAACCTCCAGCAGCTTGCACGCGACCCCCATCAGCTGCTCGCTGTACGCCTCCGTCACCGCCCGCCAGCCCTCCGGCTTTTGGGGCCACCTCGAGTAGTCTCGCGCCTTGATCGGAAACGAAAAATACGTCACTATTTCACGCCAGTCTTGCACTGCTTCGCCCTTCATGGAGAGAACATGCGTTATCAGCAATATCAATCTTGATTTATATATGAGGTATTAGAAGAGTAGGTCCAAAATTTTAATGTATATGTATTTATATACATATACTTATATACCTGAAGGTGACTAGAGACGATGTAACCCCCTTTCTTTCCGCCGGACATGTCGAACCGGAGCTTCTCTTGGGCGGGCAAATCGAAGAACTCACGAGCCAGACGAGTCATGTCGCCGATGAGTTTGGAGTCGATCCCGTGATCGACTACCTGGAAGATACCCCAATCCTCACAGGCGGCGACAATTTTCCTGCGAATCTCCTCCCTCTTGCTGCCAGCTTTTTCGTCGATTCCGGCGAGCGAAATGACGGGAATATCGTTGCTGAATCGATCGAACGGCACCTTAGGCCTCTCGTCTTCGTCTCTGACGAAATTCGGGTGGATGGAGCTCTCTTGCGGGAGTACAGTTGGGGAAGTGCTCATTGCAGCCATTTCCGATAGGCGAAGAAGCTAAGGACAGGGGTGGGTTCTGGTGTGTTGGAGAAATGGGTAGTGCTTTAAAGGGTGAGCGTTGGGGTGCAATGAACACCGTCGGGTCACGCGGCACCTAACTTTTCGGTACCGAACGTTCAATTAAATTGGGGGTTGGTTTGGGTTTTGAAGAAAAACCCGACACCTGTGTTTGGGAAGCGTGTGGCGGCACACTCGTGCAGAGGCAAGAAAGTAAAAACTTGAAAGCAAAAAACGCGATGTTTGGTTGCAAATTTTGGAGGGATGGAAAGTTAGTGAAATTTAGGAATAGTATAGAAGAGAGAGATTAAGGGGCAAAAATGCTATTTTGACGGGTGCTGTGTTTGGGCAGTTAAAATTTTAGAAGGGCGAAAATGATGCAAAATTTGCATCCAAACATTTTTTTTTTTGTTTACCGTCAACGCTCTTTAGATGATTGTTTTCTAATTAATATTAATTTTAGGGTTTGGTTCATGCTGATTAAGTGGTAATACTAATACACACAGCCCCAACTGAATTATGGTATGAGAATCAAATAATAATTAAATTCGGGAGATAAACTCGCCCGGAATAAATGTATAAGGCTATGTTGGGAACACATTCTCAACATTCAATATACCATTTCACACACACTACTAGACATATTACTAAATAAAATTTTTATTTAAATTTAAATTTAAAATTTTACTCTCTGATTAAGAAATTATTATTCTATTATTACACTTTTTCTTAATCAAATTATTTCGTATATACATGTATTCACATTTATATATATTTATACTTCATAAACTAATCATTATTTTTATATATTAGTACATCGTCAAATTATTTTTATATATTATATATATATATATATTCAAATAAATTTTTTTTTAAAAATATCATAACATACTATCAAATACATTACTCATCTTAATACAATCACACCAAACATTATCTTTCACCAAAATCCCCCTTCCAAACATTGCCTAAGTGATTTGTATTGCGCACTCCACCCCGCTTTCTTAATTTTTTGGTGATGAAATGATGTCGATGGCACGGCATTGGTCAACTTTCACCAATGTACTCCCCTCCTTCACGATAATAATTGCAGCTTGTTTTACTTGCGTGTTGAAGAAGGCGGAGAATAAAAAAATCACATGTAATCTATAAACACAATATTATATTATTAAGAATACAAAGCATTTTTGGCTTCGCATTTTCAAATTACTTATTTTAATATTTTTTATTTTTCAAACATTTTTTCTTTATTTTATTTTAATTTGCATGATTTTCTCAAAACTTCTCGCTTTTCATTTTTTGATCTTTTGTATTCTTATTTTAAATGTTTTTATGCATTCAATTTTAAATAATTTTTATTTCTATTACTGCAATTTTACTAACTTCATAGTTTATAAATAATTTTACGCGACATCGCCCTCAACATCAACGTCAACATCATCATGGTCATGATCAATGGTGGGAGTGGGCAGGAATAATAAAGAAGATCGACCTTCGGAGATGGGTCGAAAACAGAAACTTACCTGGTGGGCTTTGGGTGTTGGCATGCTTCCTCAACTCACTTTCAAGTTGTCCATCTACTTTTCTTCCCCAAGCTTACCTTCATACTTGCCTCCATATCTCCTCCATTTCACCATTTCTTTCTCATGCCATTTCTCTCCCATTTAAGTCTAACTAATGTCACAATTTTTTGTTTTTGTTTTTAATTTTATCATGTTCTAGCCGGGAAATTAAAAAGAAAAAACTTAACAAATGATTTGATTTTAAATGTGGTTAGATTTCGACAGCCCAAAATTCTCATATACTTTTAAAAATATTGAAGATTTATCAATATTCGGAGAAGTAGCCAATTAGAAAACAGAATGACAAGGATTTTGGATATTAGTTATTCAATAATAATTATAAAAAAAAAATCTAAAATGTGAGTGTGGAAGCATAAAAAGGATCTTGCTCAACATCTCGAAAATATTATAGCACCAGAAGCAACAGGAATTGAATATAGGATAATAGAACAAAAATGGAACCATGATAAAATGAATATAGTAAGTTATATTTTATCCAATCTAAATGAGTAAACACACATTTCGTAAATTTCATTCCAAGCTTCTTTCACCTTTAGAAGGTGTAATGGGGTCCATCATATTCGGCCATTGGTAATTTTGAAAGAAGGAAAATCTGACAAAATTTTGTTTTGAATCCCATTGGACGAGGCTGTTGTACATTTTATGGCAACCAAAATGTAATAAGGTCTTGTGGTCCAAAAATTTAACACGTTAAATTGCATTAAAGTAAAATTTAACACCGTCACATCAGTAGTGTATTGGCTGTGGGAAATCAAATACTATCTCAACTATGTACGACACTGCAATTATAATTATCATGCGCCTTATTTGAAATCGGGCCTGAAACGTTACGCCATGTGATGGGAAATTTATTGGGATGAATATTTTATTTAGTAATAAAATTTTAATGGAATGAAATTTTAATTGTGATATAATATTAATTAAATTATGTGATGCTAAAAATATATGTGTGATATAATAATAATGGAATTATGTGATAATGATAATGTGTGTGTTTGAGTTATAATTTAGTTTTAGAATGTAAATATTATGAAAATGTAACAATTGAATTTTTAATATTTGCGTATAATTATATATAAAAGATGGATATTATGATTAATTTATAAAGTGTAAATATATAAATATGAGTATATATGTATATATGTGTGTGCATACGTGTGTGTGTGTGTGTATATATATATATTGATTTGATTACGAGGATATAATGATTAAATTTTTAATATTTGTGTGTATAAAAAAAAAAGAATAAGTTGAATTTGAAATTTAAATGGACATTTTGATATGAATATTTGAATTGTTGAAACTTAAGAGAAACAAAAGCCCCTTCAAAACGAAACTACATATAATATTATTTTATTTCTCATTCAAGTAACCACGAAGTGAACCATTAAAATGACGTTAGACCGTATTTGGATAAATTCGTTAAAATATTTTATAAAATAGTGAAGAGTTTATGAACTTTTTCAAAGTGTTTTGTAAAATTTTTATGAAAAAAGCTTATAAATTTTTAAAATAAAGTATTTTGACTTTATAAGTTTTATAAAAATAAGTTAACTTATTTTTAAATATCTTATAAATTATTTAATTTTATATATTAAAAATGACATAAATACATTCAATTACACTATATTTATGATGTTTAATTTATTATTATTATTATTATCATATTAAAAAAATATAATCAACTACAATTATAAATTTTAATAAAATCTTATAAAATATTTTTATCAAATACTATAACTTATTTTTAATATAAAATCTCTGAACTTATAAACACTAAAAATATTTTATAAACTATATCCTCTTGTGAGCACTTAAAAGTAAGCTTAATCAAACACCCTCTTAGTTAATTATTATCATTTGATAAATTAAATTTGTGAACTTCACTAATAGCTTGACTAGTAAAAAATAACCAACAACAAATATTCTAGATGCCACGTTTCATAATTTGATCAGTGCAGTAGTCGTGACATCATTCTTTTTATTTTGGGCCTATGTGTTTTTATGGGAGTGGCTCCTCTACGAGGGAGAAAAATAGATGAATTATATTATTTGTTTATAGGGAGAGATAAAGATAAATGGCATGAAGAGATATAAAATTTAGTCGAAAAAATATGTAAAGTTAAATAAAAATCACTTCAGGGAAATATATAAATGCTAATATATGTATTTTATGTGCTTGTGCTCCATTTTTTTTTTCTTCCAACCGTGGATGGAAACAAAATTGGACTCTGGAGGATTTTAGATCTCTTCTACTTTACTTTCACCCTTTCACCCCAACATTCTTCTAAATCGAGCACACAATACAATCAATGCCCTCATTGCTGACGCTACCATTTTCCTACCCAACTTTCAAAGAAAAGAAAATTGAGCTTTCGAGCTTTTCAACATATCCCATAATGTTGTTTTTTTCCATTTCTTTTTTCAAATTAAAGTGAAATTTTCTTATAAGCTTATATGTCCACTTTACAGCAATTAACTCTTTCATCCATCAAAATTAGATCTGATTCATTCAACAATATAATAATATCGTATTCAAATTTTGCTGTCTTCTGGTAGCTTGAAATGGAGTATATCGTGTATTGAATTGAAATTTTTAGTTCAATAATCTACCAAAATAATTATGATAAACTCAGTTTGACATGCAGAAAATAAAAGTAAAAAAATCAACATCATATTTTCTGTTCAATTTAATAAAGGGGATTAATTGTCTAAATGATAGTTAACGTAATGAACATTTTAAAAATTATAATCTATTGTTTGATGCCATTATTTATTATAATCAAAATCTAAAAATCGAAAGAAATTTTAAAATTAAATATAAAATAACAATTTGGTACAAGGTACTAAACTTGAATGCCAAAATCAATTCGATCAGATATTCATTACATTTTAAAATCGCAATTTTGATTAAATTTGTTTAATTTATCAAATTGTGAGCACCCCTAATAACAATAACTAAATGATGTAAAGAACTGCTAAGAAATTAAAAATAATAATAATGGTGGCACAAAGCACCTGTGCAATTTTTTTTTTATAAATTATAATTTTTTATTCATTATAACAAATTATGATGAAAATAAAATTAATTAAAAATTACAATTATATGAAAAAAACTAAAGAATTAAAGGTGAAGTGAAAGATATAAAAAAATTATATAAGGAAAAATTATAGAATTGTATTCAAAGAACAAGAAACAAAAAAAATATTTATACAAGGGTTTTATAGTAATTTAAGATTGTGCAATCAATCATGATTTTACTTTGAAAAAATACGGCATAAAATATATAATAGATAAAAGAAATCAGGAAATTTGAAAAAAGTACAATAAGTGAATTTTAATAAGTAAATGAAATAAATAAAAATAGAAAGAGCAAAGTGAAAAGATAATCGGCGAAAAATTAAGAATATTTAAGTAGTCACACATTGTGCAACCAAAATCTTTTATTTGCTTAATATACAAAATATAAAAATAAATTACCAAGGAACAAGAATACTTTCAAAGGTGCTCTAAGCAAGTGTACTCACTCCTCCATAACTTCACAAGTTAATAATGGAAATGCAAAACGCTTTTATCCATCTTCAGTTCAAAGATTTTCTCTTCTCATCTTCTGCACATATTCCATGCACAGACTCTTTTACATATGCATGCGTGTGTGCCATGCTTCTAACGTGATATTGACGTGCACCGCCGACATCAAAATTGATACACAAATGACCTCGGTCAATACAAATCAACTCGACTTGTCTAACGAATTTTGTGACCTAAAAGAAGTCTTGAGTTAGGATTGATTAGTGAAGATAACTAGAGCATAAACGCAAAAGAACTGAGACTGCGGGTTATTCATGAGCTCTGCAATCTCTAATCAAAACTCGACACTGCATACTAAGTCAGCTCAGGTTAAAGACGGACCCATTCAGTTGTATACCTACATGTCGAAAGAGTGACTTTTAAAACTAAGAAGCTGGATTTAGGTCACCTTGGATTAATCAAATCTGCATGTTTAACAGGCCCAACTTTCTAAATCCGAACAAGGAACTCAAGAAAGCAGAGGAAACCTTTATTCCACCGAGATAAGGATATGATTCATTAGTGATAACTTTTAAAAGTAGCTTGCTTATTATGTCAAATGCCTAAGTCCTGCTAAAAAGCTGAATGTAAAACCGTGTGAATAAGCAAAAGTACTCAACATTAAACATGCATTCCAGTTAGTTTAAGGATTAGATGGCAAAACTTATAAATGCCATACAATAAGATATCCGAAAGGAGCTTCACATTCCTACACTTCAAAAACACTCATACAAGTCGTTTCATTGTAACTTTCCCCTCTATCTACATGCAAAATATATCACTGATCATGGATGTAGGAAAATTACCAACCGCGTAAATCCAATGTTTATCTCGCTCATGCTTAATTAATCTATAACTACAAAACAAGCAAGTATCAACTATCTATCTTCAGTCCCAAAAGAAAGCTAATGGAACAAGATTAATAGTCAAAATATTATAACATGAACTAAGTTTTATGCATTTTCACATAGAAACTAATATGCCAACGAAAACCTTCCCACTTGAAATTTGACAAAATGAGAATGAAAATTAAGCCAGATACCTCTTGAAAAGAATCGCACAGTTTAGAAACCAGATAACTGCCCAAACACCAACTCAAACTACACAAGAATGTCATCAGCCACAAAATGAATTAAGGACGCATAAGTTACTTCATAATGCAAGTTACTAATTCGTATACATACAATGTAATATGAAAATATGCACATAGCTAACCTTCCGAAATAAAGTTATAGGGAGGTCCGGCTATTTGCGGACAAGACGAATACTTCAATTTGGGAACTTTGACTGATGATGTGAAAAGTGTTGAGAGTGTCTGGGATGGTCACAACTTTCAATTGCTTTTCTCTTTAAACGAATGCTTCCCTGCATAAAACATATGAATTCATGAATCAAACTATCCATCAAAGCTAATTATTGTTTTTACGTGTTCTTAACATCATGATGGATAAGATCCATCATTTAGTTTCTCTCATATACATTACAAGTACACAACTTAAGTAACAACAGCAAATATATGACAGAAAATCAACACACACTGCTTCGTCCCTGCACCAGAACCACTTGAAAAAAATAAACCAAAAGTTTCCCATGAAAATGTAGGATATAATGCAGAAAAAATTGTATTCTATAGGACTTAGGTGCCATTCACAAATGCTGGAAAGACTTTATTTTATGCGCACAATCTCTCTAGGGAAATAACGACATTAGGAAGGGAGAAGAGACCTTTACAATGAATTGCTTCCTAGGAGCCTTTCCTCCAGTTGATTTATGAGCACTTTGCTTGGTGCGAGACATCTGCAGGTTGTTAAAACACTGATTTTCATTTAAAGATCAAGGAGAAGTTTCCACAAAATATTGCAAAAGGATTTCACAGATTCCTAAAAGAAGATCTAAACAAGAACCATTCATTACACAAAGATGGTTACCAAGATACTAGTACAGAGACACACATATCTATACTATATTATTATTTTAATAAGGTTGCACAAAGTGATTTTATAAAATTACCCTTATGTTACATACATTTATTCTTTCTATCCTTTTCTTCTTCCAATTCATCTTAACTTATAATATATTTATATATCCTCTCAAATTTTATCATTTTTAAATTCTCTTGATCTTTCATCATTTTTTTATGTTAAAAATCTTTGCAAACTGTAAAATTACATAATGTTTTATTTTATTTTTTATTTTAATTTTTTTTATTTGTGTATTCTCTCAAATTTTCTCTTTTTCTTCAAATTCTTTTGATACTTCTTTATTCTATTATTTAAATATTCTTTATACTTTTAATATTAAATACTTTTATTTTTATTAATAAAAATACTATAATTTCATAATTATAAATAAATCAGCACACTCATAGAGTGTGCAAATTTTATAAGTATATATATATATATTTTAATAACGACTTAGAGAAAGTAAATCTCCCTAAAACAATTGGAATGGGCATGAGGAAAAAGTTCAAGAAGAAAGCCCTCTTTTTGCTACAAAGAAATCCAAAATAAAGTTAAAGCTATGAGACTGTCAAACAGCCAGAACAATTTTTAATAAGACAATTGCACCCCCTTCTTAGGCTCATGTTGTCCAGACAATAACACAGCCCAAGTATTCACCTTAATGAAGCATTAAACATGTCTATTTCCAAGTTTACATGAGTGAAGGCCTTGTAATTCGGAGGTTTCGCTCCTACAGTTTCAGTAAGCTGGTGTTCTGCTTTTATACAATTCTGTCACTCAAAGCTAGCAATATCAGTTGGTTCCACTTTGAGGTCATACTCGTATTAGGGGCAATTTGAATGCACCAGCACTCAAGGAGCAACCAGTAAGTCCATCCACCTTTCCCCTCAAAGATTGAGTCACTTCCAAATCACACTGCTAAATTTTCTATAGGCCTAACTTATTCACATGTATACCTGCAAAAACAAGGGTTCACCTTCTTCAATTGCAAGATCTTTCAATACCTCCACCAGATCGCTAGCAAATTTTACCTAATCATCAACTAGATCATTGATGATGCAGGAATATCACCATGTAGGTGACAGATGCAAAAAATAACTCATCTTATTCACCAAGTATAATATTCTAATCCATTATTAGAGTATTGCAAGAAGTTTTTTCTTCTTCATGTTCAGCAGCTGAGCAACTAAAACCAGAAAATTCATGAGAGCAACAGAGCATTTGATATCATATTATGCATGGAGAAAAATTATCCAAAGAGAGAATGTTCTCTCAATTATTAACTTATAAAATTTACCACTTATGTTCTCTTTTTGATTACCTTTTAAACTTTACATTGTCAAAAGAATATCCAACCGTTCTATCGAAATCCCCATATAATTCAGAATTGCAAGCATTAAACCTTTCCGTTAAGCATTTCCTCGTTATCAAATAACTGGAAAGCATGATGTTATTCCCCTGAAATATTCAGCATCAGGGAAATCATGCATTTTTATCAATCATGGGATTACTCCCAAAAGTCATTTGAGGGCCAAAAGAGTTTTTCTTCCAAATATACCCTGAAACTAGGAGAGGAAGATGAACGCTAAAGCAGTGTAAGACACTCACCTTCTCAAGGGTGTCAAAAGGAACTGATTCTTTCTTTACTTCTATATCCCTTTCATCAGCTACACTATTCTTGCCTCCCCTATGGGATGATGCTGCTTCTGATCCACAGAGGCACAATAAAGGTGACATTGACCCTGATCTGGATTTCAAGAGATCAATTTCTTTTAAAAGTCTGCAGATTTCCTCATTCTTTTGAACTGATTCGGATTCCATCTTGGCGAAGTCCCATCGTAGCTTTTCATTTGATAATTGTAATTGCTCTGCTTGGTTTATCAGTTGCCGCACATTTTCATCTGCATGTTTTACTTCATCACATTTTTTCGTTAATTTTTCAGTAACGTCAGCCTCCATTTTTTTATATTGGTTCCAAACGAACTTCTTCTCTGCCAAGAGAGCAGATATCTCAGAGTTCTTCTCCAATTTATATTTCTCGATTTCACTTTTCAGCCACCTCACCTCATCTTGAAGTGCCTTGTTTTGCTCGCCTTGTCCCTTATTACTAAAATCATCTAATGTCCTCTGCAAATTATTATAAATTATATTATATATAAATATAAATATATATCTCACATTTGGTAGCCTGTAAACTGCAAAAGTGAAAAAACATACTTTTGGATCTGAACATACCTGAGAGACGTAATCAAACCATTCCCTAAAGTCAGACAGTTCATCATCTGCATTCTCTGCATTTAAGAAACAGAAGTACTAAATATTAATAAAAGAATAATAATAAAAAAAAATTCCAATCTAAAATTTCATGTTACAGGAAAAACTGCTTAAACTATGAGGTCAATCAGCCAATCAGGTAGCTGATTGAAGAAAGCATGCTGGATGTTTGTAAAGGTTCTGAATTGAATTGTTTGGCATTCTGTGAGCCTCCGTGTAAAATACTTCCAGATCGCTTGAAGAAGCAGTTTGCAGTACACATGAAATCAAGTGGAAGATATACTTTACACAAGTACAAGCAGTGGAGGAGACAGAAACTACAGATACTGAAAAGCTCTAATTAAACTTCACCACTTACTTTTAAGAGACCAGAGACCATTTAATTTTAATGATCCTACACGTCTAGAATTCAATTAAAAGATTCATATTCCTGGAGTCTAAAGATCTTCATGGCTTTGAAGTACAGTTAATTTTTTTATTAGAGCCGGTGGTGGTTTAAGTCTGTTCTTATGTGTGTGCCCAGTGAAAATTTTACATTCCGGCACAACTGATGCCCACCCTTCACAAGGAATGTCAAGGTGGTAAAACAAAGTGCATCTAATTTATGTTGCCTACCCAAAACTTGGAGCTTAACAGTGTCCCAGGGACTGGAATTGGATATTGGTGAGAAATATGAGTGACCCAGTAGTTTAATTTTCCTGAGCAATTCCATTTGTTTTTAGATGTAAGAGATGCACATAATGAATATAATATTTCTTGAATTTTTTACGTCAACATAAATGTCAGGTCTTTCAGTGTATGTGAAAAAAAAATCCAACAGCAAAACAGCTTATAAGAGAGTCAGGGAAAAAGAAAAATAAAGAGATAATTTTAAATGAAAAAAAAAACAGAAAACGAAAAAGATGAGAAATTTCCCACTTCTATTCCAAGTAAAACAAATAAAAATAAAAAAGAGAAGCGAACCATATTTATGCTTGTAAACGAAAGCTTCCCTCTCCTTCAAAACCAACATAAGTTCTGCTTTCGCAGACTCAACTTTCTGCTCCAGCTTCATCTGCAACAAAAATTCCTTATCATCCCTAGTTCCGAAAACCCTAATTCAACGACCAAAGAAAAGATTGGACTTTACCCAACCGGAAAGAAAAAATTAAAATTTACCTTATGAATAACTTCTTGCAAAGATGTCACTCTACTCTCAAGAAACTGCCTATCTTCCTTCAGATTCTGGGACAACTTCACTAATGCATTGAAAACTTTATCCCAATTTTTTACGCGGTCAGGAGCCTTGTCGGGGGATTTACGGTTCCCCATTACAATTTGAAATTTCTCAAAATATTGTTTTCTGATAAATAGGGAGTAATTAGGAAAAGAACGAGATCAATACAGTTGAATTTGGCAATTTCCCCGACCAAAAGGAATTTGTGTATTTCACAGCGAAGAGGAAGAAGAAAGATTATTGGAGCCAGAGAGCGCTCAGCAACTACACATGGCCTAACGGTCGAAAATTTTGTGTTTATAACTGACAGCTTTCTTGCGCGAGGGAATCACGTGAGCCTACGGACTGTGTATTACTCTCCTTTTCTTTTTTTTTTGGTTGGCATCGGTATAGAAAACATTAAAGCGATTATCGTTTAAAAAATAACAAGGTATTTTTAATTTAAGCTTCGACTTCGTGTAAACAATAATAATAATTAGTAGATATCACGCACACGCAATTTATGAGTGCATAAAATAAGATATAAATCATATAATTTTATTAACCATAATATAATAAAAATATTAAAAAATAGAATACATAAAAAATTGAATATAATAAAAGTGAGAAGACAAAACAGAATAAGAGAGAGAGAGAAAAAATATATGGGGAATAACAAGAAAATTTTAAGAGAGAGAAAATGTATAATTAAAAATTAATCAATTATAAAGAAAACATAATTTTGTAATTTATCCTTTTGCATCTTTTAGAGTTCAAATCTTTTTTAGGCTACGTTTATATGCTTGTGTTTTTTAACTTTCACCTCCATGAAAACTATATTGTTCAAGCATATTATTTATTAAAATAATTATTTTTCTCTTTCTATTTTTTTATTTTTATAATATTTTCATATTTCGCACCATTTTTCATCCCTATGTATACACAGTTTAGAATCCTTAGATGACAGCAACAATAATTTGGATTAACCGACTTGAGCCCAACTTAGACTTGGTCCAACCATGTCATCAGAGTTGTCTTAAAAAAAGTTGAAGGATTTATTTATGCATATATTTTGATCGCTTTTTTTTTTTTTTGAATATACTTCCACTCTTGTTAGCTGATACTAAAATCTAATATTATATTTTTAACATTAATTTACACTAGTACCAAAAGTAGGAATGTACACGGTCAGATTAAGTCAATTTAATAGTAAAAATTCCCCCTAACCTAATGATAAAAATCTAAATTGCTGCGAATTATATCTTTTTTAAACCAAACAATTCAGATCGGTTAGCTTATTATTTTTGAGCAGTCGACTAGACTGTTTAGCGGACCACGAGCTTTATAAGCATTTTTCAGTAGTATAGTACTATACTATTCGATTATTGTTACCATCATTATTTGATCAAGAAATGCAACCCACACACGTAGCGAACAATTAAAATAAATACATCAATAATTGTTTACACTGCTCAGATATGATCTCCAATGTTTGCAGGACCATGGCTAGAAAAATTCAACCCATATTTGTTATAATTGTGGATAGGACAATATAGCTTCCTTGATAAAATTATATTTCACTAAGTTAAACTCCATTTAATTGTCAACCCGGCATTTATAACCCTGTTCACCCGGACAACAAGTCTCCTCAATTCTCCTTTAGTCATGACTTTCTTTTAGTCTCAATTCTAAAATTGAATGAAAGTTTGTTTTTTGAGAAAGTTAAACTTTAATCAATATAATTTAGATGGATGTTTGATGAGTGAATTTCTGCTCAATACATTGATTATAAGGTTGTTTATGAGTTTCATCATAAATTAAATATATATGAATTTCTTCTCAATGCTTCTAAAACTCATTATTTAGTATATTGTTAGATTAAATTACAATTATTTTGTAAATTAGTTTAATAGTAATATATATATATATATATATGTCTTGTTATATAATTTAAAATAATTATTTTTTTAAAAAATAGTTCAACCGATAAAATTAGCAATCCAATGACTTAATAAATTTTCAATTTAATTACGAGTTCGATCTTAAAAATATTGATTGGTCGTTGGATTTTAATTGCATTTGAAGTGATATTTTTATTGGGTGGCGTGTTGTGTTCTGCAACGAGGAAAAAGACTTGCACATTAATTCATAGAGCAAGACACTTAAATACAAGATTCAATGACTATGCAAATCAATTTAGGCCACATTCACCTTTGACTCTTAGGTGACAAAAAAAAATATTAATACCGCAATGAGTTATTTATAACACAAGAAGCGACAAGCTAACCCATAATACCCACGCTAAATTGACAAAAAAAGGGTCCGTTCGACCCTGCACCAGCAGTTGTCACGTTCTGCCCTTTCTTTCTTTTTAAAAGAATTTTTTTTCTTTTTTTTTTCTCAATAACTTGCTAATTATAATTAGTTGAAGATTTTAATTCTAAAATATTTTATTTTATTTTATTTTTATTGATTTGACCTCATACTTTTAGTTTTAAAACAAGTTTCAATCTAGTGTTTCTTAATTAGTATATTTTTTACCAATTTTTTTCTTCATACATTAAATGGCATAGTCTCAACTGATATATAGAAATCTAAAAATATTTTACTTCAATGGTAAGCTTAATATACCAAAATTGTTTATTCAATAAGATTATATGTTTGACATTCCATTCATACGTGTGAACATTAATTAACAACAGTTGTTAACCAAAAATAAATTAAAATAAAATATAATTTTAATGTACTCTTATAACGATTTTATATTAAGTATAATTTGTTTTTATGTGTTTATACAAGCAATTGATGAAAATTTAAACTTATTATAAAATTAAAATCACAGGTATAATTAATGAAAAAACTATACAGTAACTATTATTAAGAAGACATTAAAAAGCATAATTTTTTTTTAAAAAAAAAAGAAGGAAAACGAAGCATCGCATCCGGAACATTGCTATGGATGTGGGGTCGAACTAATCCAAAAGGAGGAAAGAGAGAATGATGAAGATGAATCATGCACATAACTTTTGTTCCTTTAACATATTTTTTAAACTTTTTATTTATTTTATTTTTACATATTAATATATTTTTATTTATTTTTCTTTGATTTGTTCTCTAACATTCACTTGACACTTTTTTTGTAATCTCCTTTTGTTGTCATTTAAGTTTTTTTTTTTATGTTGTTTTAGTTTTAAATGATTTTATTTTTTTATTAAGAACAATTTAAATAGGTTATCAAGTATCAAAATTGTTCTTAAACTAGATATAAATTTTTAATCAAACAATATTACCAAACTACACTAATCAATCAAAAATATATTTTATCTATACAATATTATCTGCACCATTAGTCTTTGGCCGCACATGTGAAGTGTGCAAAAATGCTAGCATTTATTAAGTGGGTAAAAAGTAGATAGTAATTACTTTGGTCTTAAAATATGATTAAGAAATTACCTTTACTCTCCCTCTTATTTGCTTTTCATTTATTTTTTCCCTATCATCAATGCTTCCTTTTCTTTTTATTAAATCTATAATCAAATAATATAATTAGATAGTACCAATTGATATAAAAATATATTTTATTTGTATAATTTTAAGTATAAAATATTTTTCTAATCACGCACAAAGAATCAAAACACTGATCCAAATTATTATTTTTTATATATCAATCCAAGTGTGGTTTGGGTCGATAAAATGGGGCCCCTTTATAGTATTATTGTGTTGTATGACACTGGAAAACCAAAATATAATCAAATGATAAATGCAATTTGTGGAAGTCCACATTGCATGGCGGAAAGAAAATGATTGTTTCAGATACAAACCATCTTTGCTCACTCGAATTCTATAAGCCATATTTTCCCTATTCATACTTTTTCCTCTCACACATTATTCTTTCCTATAAAAATTATGCTCAAAAGGAAATTATTTTTATAGCATATATATAAATGCATCGAAAGGGTAAAATTGTCCATGCGATTTTGGCTGAACTCGACCAGAATTGGCGACACGCAGCACGCATGACCCTCACGCCAACCCGCAGAATAGAGTAACTGAAAATATCATTACACTGGCCGAACTGCATCTTCGCGGTCCCCCCATTCGAACGCCGATTATTTCATTTCCAGTCCCTCCGTTCCTCGCCAAGCTGAGAACTTGAAAGATTAAATCACAGCCGTCCGTCTCAGTCACAGCACACGTGTTGACCGGAGTTCGTGTACGTGGCCGACACGTGGGACTACTGGGTCCGGTGAAATCAACGGGTCTGAGAATCCGTTTAAGTATATCCGTCCGATGTGTAGTGACGTCACGGAGACAGTTAAAAATTGCGGTCGTTATTTCTTCGCGATTTTTGTTCAAAATGAAAATCGGTTGTTTCGTTTGCCGTCTGTTGGGGAATGAGTGAGAAGACTCAGTGCTTATACAGTGAGTGTGAGTGATCGGAGTCAGGTACAGAATGTTTCTGGTTCTACATCTGTTTCCTGAATTGGAAGATCGTCTTTTCTTGACTCTTTCTTCTCTTTCAATGAGTCGTATTGCGCCAGGAAAAGTAAACGAACGATAGAAAGGTATATTGAAAAATTAAAAATCGTCGTCGGATTTCTGTTCTTCTTCTTTCGTGATTTTAACGATTTTGTTGTCATTGAGTGGTTTCATTGCAGTTTGTGCCCTGTTCTTGGGTCCATTACTGAAGCCAGATATATGTTTGCTTATTCATTTATTTTTAATTTGATTTGTTTGTTTCTTTCAGATTTAGGAGTTATTTTTGGTTTTGAATCGAGTTATCATTAATGCATGTTAAAGAAAAGGAGAAATATATATTTCCTTTTTTTTTTTCTTTTTCTGTTTTTTGGTGTTACGGTTGAGATTTTCTGCATTTTCAAGAATCTCTCTAATAATAATGAAATTACCTTTTCCTTTCTATTGGTTTAATCTGCTGTATTTCCTTTTCTTGTGGCCTATGAAGAACTTTTTTGTATTTCCATCTCTTTGCGTGTGTGAAAGAGCAGTAAAGCGTGAGGCAGTGAGAGTCAGTATACAAGTCCTTTTATTGCGTGAAGAAGAACCTGATTCCCTGACATCCCCCCAAGTAAGAAGGACAGCATTCACTCTTCTTTTTCCTTAATCTATGTCCCAACAACTTCATTTCTCTCATTAGTTCTCAATCTTCGTCTATTGATTGCCGAGAAAATAAAGAATAAAAGATCCTTTTTCATAAGAAATGCAATTCTATACCGATCTCGAACTTCTTGTTTTTCTTTTCAGGTTTTCTCCGTTCCTTTTTGACTTCTAATTCCAAGAAAACCAGAGATATACTTTGTTATTTAGATGAATTTTGAAGATCTGAACCCATTTTTCTGTCTGGATTGAATAAAGTTACGGCCTTCGAGGCAGCTTTCCAGTGAACCCAATGTGTCACTGTCTTTTCCGTTACTTTTTTTTCACTAGATAAGGACAACGCCGAAGGACTGAAGGCCTGCGTATAGAAGATCATTATTGTCCAGTCGGTTGCATTAGGCGTTTCTTGGTATGATCATCACATTCATGTCCATATATAATCTTATAAAATTACTAAAAGATCCTCCGTTTCTTGTTTTATATAAGGTACTAAACAACAGGAAGTCATTGATGTGGTTCTTGGCTTTATCTGCTTGATATTCTTGTTCGGGGATATGTTTTTTGGTGTTTTCCATGCGGAGCTTTTTATAAGCGACGCGTCGCATTATATTCTTCTTTTTAGTCTCTTCTCTTCTTTTGTATTATTTGTGTTTCGTGTTTTTTTGTGTTATCTTTTCCCCATTGAAGTTATCTCCTCTTGTTCGTAGGAGTATTCTGTTTTGGAGATTTAGATTACTCGAGAGAAAATATTGTGTTGCTGTTTAGGTGAGTTTCAGCGGAGAAGAGTGGTGAAATGGGTTCTGTCGGATTTGACACTGAAGATGAATTTCAGCCTAGTACTAGTAATGGCAAGAAGTACAGGTTACCGAGAACGGTTAAGAACACTGATGTAAGCTAATTGATTGAAGTGTGAAATTGTAGAACTTGCTTTCCGTGGACTGGAGATAGCTTTCTTATATTACTGACTTTTTTAATTCTTGCAGCTTCTTGATTTAGGCGGTGCAGTTAACCATGCCTCAGTTCCAAGGAAGCTACGATCAGGTGTGGAGTGATTATTTTCTTTAATCCATTGTCAACTGGAGTGCTTGTTTGTATTTTAGGGAAGATTAGTTAGAGTGTAATCATAAAAGAAAAACGATTAGTTGGAGCCCACTGATTTAATTAGCTTCTGCAATGGTGGTCTTCCGAGAAGTTTCCTGTCTGTTATATTTATACCCTGCTTGATGGTGTGATTTGGAGTCTCTCTCCTCTTCCTTTTCTTTGGGGGCCTTTTTCTTCCTTTTAACTTTTTTATATTTGTTTTCAATTATGTATATTTACAGTGGATTTCTAGGTCTCTTTAACTTCTTTCTTCTCTAACCTTTGGAAGATTTACTTTATATTTCCACTTTATATTTCACTAAAGCTGGTTGAATATTTACTCTGCATTTAGTCTCAGAAGCCTAAAAGGTAATATAACTCTTGTCAAACAGAGAATAGAGTTTTCTTATCTGATGGTAACAGTGTTTGGTTAGAAACTGCAAATAATCAATACTTAGTTTTTATATAAATATTTTTCGTTCTTTCGGTTTTCAATGTTGCAGCCAGCAAGAAGCGGGGGCATGAATCTGTTACCCCAACTTTACCAATTTCAAGGAAGCATTGTCATGAGACGAATGGATTTGAAACGCTGGGAAAAGATGGTGGAAAGAAATTGAAACTGAACATGGTCAGACATTGCAGTTTCTCTAACCTCAAGATATAAACTATTTCATTTCATTCCCAGAAAACTTATGGATGAGCATTCAATTGAGGATTCTTTGTATAATGAATGGAATTATTTTTGCAGAAGCAGGGACACATCACCAAGGATGAGGAAGAAGTGGCTGAAACCTTGTATGCTTTGGCTGACATGTTCTCTGATGCAAACAAGGTTCGTCGACCAGGGTTAAACAGTGAACCACCAGAAGCAAAATCTTCAGCCACAATAGAAGGTGGGAGTTTAGTGAATGCGGTTGACCGTTTTGATTTGTTACTTTGTTGTGTTCACTGACTTTCATTTGAATTCTTCATCTGTTCTGAAATTTAAAATGACACTGTGCACAGATGCTGGGATTCTGACACTAAAAGAGGAGTCCAGGAAAATTGACTCAGAATTCCCGATTGATGCTGCTCAGAATTCTTCAAATCTTAATTCAACAGGAAAAGTTGTCAAATTTCAATCTTTAGATGATGTTCAACAACCTGAATTGCCAACAAGCAAGCTGCCAGCGACCTCTACTGCTTCAGGAAATCAATCCCGAAGTCTGGGTCCCAGGTACATATTCGCAAATTCCTTCTACCTGTTATCATCCTTAGAATTTGTATCTTTTTGTCTCTTAATTTTAGCCTATTGCTAATCATTTGTCAGACTGAGGGTGTCAAGTCTTCACATGATCCCAAGTGGTGAACAAGGAACTGTCATGGAACAGGTATGCTTCAAGATTTATTGTTCAGGTGATATTTAATTAGTAAATATTTTATCTATGGTGGTGACTTGGATGTTTACCAGGTTGCAGCATCTAGAATTCAATATGATAAGAATTATTATCCCATGGATGACAAAAATAAGGGTGAGTTTTCAATTGGATGGTAGCTATCTCTCATGTAGAGACAATGATTAGTATTTGGAAGTGATCAATGTATGATAATTTGATATGTTTGAAAGTAATGTGACCTTCAGTCTTGAAATGTAGGTTTATTTCTGTTACCTAGCTTGTCTGCAAGAGGAACTCTGAGCTCCAAGACACCAGGGTCCTGTCCAAGGTACAAAATTCTAATCCAAAGCATACCCCAGTTTTTGATTTTCAAATTGTTATTATGTTTCTCATGCCCTAAGAATTTAAGATCATCTACTAACAGACACCCTGAGAGTACAAGTTCTGCCTATCAACCTCTTCTAATCGAGAACGGAGTCACTGCTGAAAAGGTATGCCATGCTGTTGCAAGATTAGGTTGCAGTTATATGAACTTGACAAACTCACGAGGAATTTTCTGTTGCTTTTTAATGATTCAGCAAAATCGAGTTCTGGACCCAGTTGACTTCAATAAGTCATGGAAGAGATGTTCAGCACACGTCTATATAAGTCGTCTGATTAAGGTCTTGCAAGTATCAGACAGAAAAGAAGGTTTACTGGAGAAGCCTACTCAAATAACCCCTTGCGGAGGTGAAGAGCTACAAACTCATGGGAGCTCCCACAGCCGAACAATGGGGATAACTGGTAGAAATGGTGGGGTCTCTTTCAGTGGCATTACTCACTCTGCTGCTGTGAACGAATCAACAGAAATCCAAAATGGTATTCATTCACATAAGAGGCCCCTTCAAGATCAGCAGCTTGCCTCTGAAACCTCTGGTCCATGCTCCTCCAGAAATCAGGTGAGTTCATTTCTAACATCTTCTGAATTATATTTGTTAATTTACTCCTAACACTAAATTTTTGCAGGGTTATGACTTCTTATCTTTGGGTACTGGAGTTTGCGGTTTGGATGCAAGTGAAGGCATCAATAGCAGAGGACAAGGTCATGGGGCTCCTACTCAATTTCATGCATCATACGTGCAGTCGCATAGTCATGCCTCCATGCTCTTTTCACTGCCCCAGAGTGGTTATTCCTCTACTTTCCATGGTCATAATTCAGCTTTAGCAGCAAAACAGGTAACTTGCTGGCATCTCAGTCAGTTATCTTAAATTCTCATGATTTCATTTTTTCTTCTCAAAATATCTTATTCCTGGTTTTGCTGGCCTACCTTCTGGATGATAAAGAATACTGAACCTTGCATACAAAACTATAATGCTACTTCTCATTAACTAAAATTGCAGAGATACAAGTTTATCTAGGCCAAGCAATTGATATTGTAACTATAGTATTCATATGATGGCACCTAAGCAGTTATGGTTAATCCGTAAATCAATGATACTTGCCTCTATAATTTCTTAGAAATTTCCACAGATATTTACATGTTCTGTATTGTGAAAACAGATGGTTTTTGTCCTTGACTAACGCGTAGGTTCAGCTTCCTCAGTATCAGAGCACCACAATTAACAGCAGTTTTACAGCCCAACTGGGACAGCAATTGGAGTCACAGCAGCAGAAATGGACCGCTCAGCTTCCAACTCAGTATATTAGCGAAGGAGTTGGTGCCCCACAATTATCGGACTGGAAAACTGGAGCAAGAGACTCCCGTACCATGCTGAACTATGCTCACATTCTATTCCCGCATTTGCATGCTGACCTAGTCTCTGAGTATCAACAATTCTCACCTCCACAACAGCAGCTTGTGGCTATCAACTCATCACAATCATCATTGGCTGTTTCAAATCTGAAGAGACATCAGCATCACTTCTCTTTGGGATTTGAGAGAAACGTCGCTGCATTCTATCCTGAAAATATGCGGCAATTTCAACTATCCTGCAACCAGCACCTTTCAAGTTGATAAGTTGCTGTTAGTTATTCAAGTTTGGCATGGAACCATCATTTTTGTTTTTTTCTTTACATTATGTATACGTTGATTACTTACTACCCTTAAAATTAGTTGCTGATGGAATGGAATTGGAAGTTCCCTGCAGTTTTTATTTGGCATGTTTGGCATCTTCTTTGAAACGTGCTAATTATGTGATTTTGCGTTCATTTTATTTCAGAGATTAGAAAGTATTATTTTAACACCAATGAACTAAATTTTACATGGGTGGAGGCACTAAATTGATGGGATTGTTAAATGCTTCAAGGCCTTTCTGGAGTGGGAATACAGGGGTATGCTTGGTTTCTTATCGGGGCAGGCGAGAAAATTTGGGTCGTTCGAGTGAGAGGAAATTTATATTTGGTGTATAAGGTTTGGGTGGGTTGAAAAATTATATATATATATATATATATTTAATATATAATAATGATTAGATGATATGATAATATATAGATTTATAGGGTAAAAAAAATGAATGTGTAGAAAAATTATAGGGATAGAAATTGATTTGATTTAGAATATATGTAATAATTGAATAAATATAATGATTGAAGAATTATTAGTTAATAATAAAAGGTAAGATAGGGAAAATTTTGAATAAAATTTATATGGTAAGATGTTTAGTTTGTAAGATTTTAAATGGTAATGCATCTTGTATTGTAAGGAAATCAAAGCCACGATAATTCAAGAGGTAGGGGCCGTGGGCCTTTTTTAATTTAATTTATTTAAAACATGCATGATTGTGTTTGCAGTATATTAATTGTATCTTGATTTAAAAATCAATGCTTAGGTAATTAGTAATATATTATCTGTTCTGTTAACTATTTTTTAATAGTTTGATCCTATAACAACCGCCATGGCTGGTATCTAGTAGATTTACACATATAAAGATAAAATCTATCCTTTTTTATTATTTTTACTTTTAATTATAATACTTTTTTTCATAAATATAAAAATAAATGTTTAAAAAATTAATTTATACTACCAATAAAATAAATTAATTTAACATTTAATTACAATATACATATACATATATATTTAAATATATGCATCAGAGTGTGACAAAATTACTAGTTATATTATTAAGAAAATAAGATTTTTTAATTGCATAATGTAAGATTACACAATTTACCTTGGTAACCAAACTACCCAACTCAACTTTCATTAGGGTTAAATATATTTTAGTTTAATCAAATTGAAATTTGAGCTTTAAAAAATTTTCAAACTTGAACTTGCTGTTTAACTCAACTCGAGTTTAAATTTGAGGTTTATAAAGTTTTTTTTTATTAAGTTCAAATAGTTTCTAAACTCAAGTCTTGATCACGCCCTCAAATCTTGATTACACACCTGCTTACTTAAAATTCTTTTAGTTTTTGAATCTTTTATTCCTTCCTTTCCTTTTAACCCATTATTTTCATTTGTATTATTTCTTTTTTTTTCTCTTAAACTTATTTGCATATCCTTTTGTTCTTATTTTAAATATTTTTTTGTACTTATAATTTTAATTAATTTTATTCTATTATTTATAATATAATAACTTTATAATATGAATAAAAGTATGAAATTTGGTACTAGTATTAAATGAACAAATGGCAATTTGGTATTTTGGCGAAATCAAGACAAGGGCATCTGTTCGTGTTTAATGCTAGTCTCCTGATTTATTTTCTAAGAGTGAGTTCTTAAAAACTAATTGAACCTACTAAACTTTAACTTTAAAATTTTTAATAAACAACTTAGAATATTTTATAAACTAACAAACAAAGTAACACAATGTATTAAATAGCTTATAAATTGACTTTGACGAACAAAACTTGATCACATCATGCACAAATGTCTTTCATATGGTCTGTTTAGGAAAGCATAATTAATGCTCCAATCAAAAAAAGATCTTTACAAACAAGATTTCCATGAGATCTTAAACAAGCCTCGGCTAGGGTGTAGCAATGCTTTAGAGTGCTCTTAAATTCATTAGACATTGCCAACGTTATTCCTGCTTTTCCAGTTCCCCCATTTTCGCTATGATTGCCTGAAGTAAACAAGGAGGAGGAATTGGATTCGAGGTCCACATATATGTAACATATATAAACAAATATAGATACAGACTTTTATCAAACTCAATACCAAACTGTAAGTTTATTGTTGGAGAGGAAAACACCATAAAGGGACAATACAGTACAGCCACATACGTGGAGATTTTGGCCATGCTTAACCATTTGTGTAGCAGATGGACAGTAAATAATATCAAGGCTGTACGTATCAGCTATTAATATTCTGAAAATAATTTGAGTCATTAAAAGTTTACCTTCTTGCTCGTTTCTTGGAGCTCTCCAGCGAGTATGAACTCATCTAGGGGGAGGTGTACCTTTTCATCAAAAAGCAACCATAAAAAATTGAATCAGCACATGCAATGGTATTGCATCTGCTTCCGCCCGATCTACCTCAACACCACGGCCCTAAAAAGGGCGAAACAGGAATAGGCAATCCTGTTCAGAATAGAAAGTTGAACAACACATTAAGACTTAAAATACTGGGATAGATCCATTTGTTGTGCTAGGCTCTAAAATATTACTCCTTGGAATATTATAAATTATGATCTAAAACGGTATAACTTACAGTGTTATATTTTTTGATGCAATGTTACAATTTCTAAAGGGCTTCCTAACATGGAATAATCAAGCCACTGGGACATATCTTTTTGCGAAGGGGAGACTGTTCTATATTAACTTAGGCTAGTCACCAGTTTTACGGCAGTTGCAGGGTTAACGAAAGCATATCTTTTTCGGCTGCCGTAGAGTTTGACAGAAGTTAGGGTAAAGGCAAGTCCTATCCAATATTATTTCTTAAAAGAAGAGAGAGAAAACAAAAAGAAATAAATATAAAAAGGGGAAGAGACTCTCTCAGATAATCTCTCACTATTAGCAACAGAAACTGCACGCCTTGTGGAAATTGAATACTAAATCTAGCTTGCAAACGCTGCTGGAAAAATGATCCAGTATCTGCACAAATAAGTGAATACACTCCAAATAAGCTATGTCTCAATCTCTGTAATATCTACGAACAGTGAGAAAAACAACCCAGCATATTGCCTGTAGACGATCTTGTGAGTACGGAATTGCAAGACAAATTGATAACCAAGAATCATGCATGAGTCACCGTGATGCTAGGTAATGAAATGAAAAACCATAGAAACCAAACAAAAGACTAAAATATAAGCTAACTGAGAGCGAACAACTACAATTTTCTATTGGGAAGATCAAAGAGGGCACCCTAAGTGATTAGTGAAGGAGCTGGACACAGAAAGAAAGAATGAAACAAGAACTTCTCTTGGTCTCAATTAATTATCATTTTCTTGTATCTAAAATGTAAAGGCCCGCACTTTTTCTTGTAACTCATGTTGAAGGAGACGGCCCAAACCCATAGCACCAAAAGAAAAAGTGTTGGCCAGCTGGCCAACTACATAATTGGCAAGGGAGACTTCGAAATTGAGAAGGATTGCATGGAAAATTAGAAAATCAAATCTATGACAAAAACAACCAAATTGGGAACCAAAACACATGGGAAACCAAAGCAACTCCTAAGGAAGGTGAACCAAGGGACTTGGACGGCTGATGAGGGGACAAAAAAAAAAAAGGTCTTATGAGGGTAAGAGGATATCAAGAATCAAGTTTATGCAATAGTTGGCGCACCAAGGGGTTGCTTGGTTGAATAAAGGAGAATAGGCTCTAGACTTCTATCCAAACATGGCCCTAAGGGTAAATATTGAAATATGTTGCCAAAGTAGGCCTTAAGGGGTAATGATGGTTGTTCCCTTGTTGCAGAATTTTTCTCAAAGATGTGTGGACATGAATTGGTGTATGTGTGCATGTATATGTGTGGATGGTTTTATTTCCCAATATCAGCTGCATGGATTTGGGAATGTGAAAATGGATTTGGTAATGTGACAATGGATTTGGGAATGTGACAATGGTGCTGGCCAAGAAAATCAACGCCAAAAGGGTGATTAGGGAAATAGCGAATGATGAAGAGCGAAAGTTAGATAAGCATAAGCACTAAAATTTTGGGGTGGCAGGGCACTGAATTTTAGGTCGAAATAATTAAGGGAAGACAGGCCATTACTCATACGGAAATGCGAAGTGGCAGATTGGGCAACTCCTCATGAAAATTGGCAGAAACATAGGAGATTGATGTGGTAATGTCAAATGTGCATTGAGGGAAGGAATAAGTGAGGTTTAGAAGCAAGAACAAGAAATCTGGAATACAAATAAGGAGACATTAATGAGCGATAAGCAGAAGATGATATGATGCAAAAGGAATCATCAAAACTGTTGACTAAGTAGTTGGGTGATTGGGAGGAAAAAAAAAAAAAAGGGAAAAACCAACATGCCTTACCAACAAATAGAAGAATCTGAAGGAACATAGGAATTTCACAATTGAAGCCATACACTCTCTCATGACCACCGAACAACTCGAGAAATTTTTTAATCCAATAAGTTTGGATTAAATAGGTATTATTTTGATTGATTAGGAGGACAAGAGCGCGGAGCCAAAGGAACTCCCATACAAGTGACTTAATTCTCAGATAAGTGGTTACCCTGATGGTTTCATAAATGCATTTAAATTTTTTTTTATTACAAATAAGAAATTTTATGTAAGTGGATTACCTAGATTATGTTTTACAAAATATTTGCAAAATTTTGCTTTCAAATGTGGCTTTGAAATGTCTTGAAATTCTTTCTTTTAGAAAATAGTTATGTCTTTTCATAAGTATATTTGCTCATATATTGAAAATTATTTTTGTCAAGTTACATTTATCTCTTGAATATGTTTTGGATGTGAACAAGTATCATGATGCATTGTAATTGTTTTGTATCGAAATTATGTCAAATTTAGATGTTTATGAAAATATTTTATGTAATGATATTCATTGAAAAGTTTTTTAATGTAGTGGATCTAGTTCCAACTCACTCAATTGGGGTAAAAGGTTGGAATACTACCTACTCAATCAGGGTAAAAGGTTGTGATACGAACCACTCAACCAAGATTAAAAGGATATGACCCACTCATCTAGGGTAAAAGGTTAGGATATGACTCTCCTTAGGGTTTAAAGATTGAGGTTCTGATCAGTGAATTTAGTACACGATATGCTCGAGCCAATGAGCAGTGTACATGGCGAAATGATATTGAAAATGAAATTTCCACTTACGTGCAATATTTCATGACTTGATATGGAAAATATTTATGTGCGAAATTTTATTGATTTCTGTAAATATTTTGGAATTGATCACATCCCATAAAACAGGTAACCTCTTGCTGAGTGCTCTCGCTCACAACCTTTTTCTAAAATCTTTTGCAGACGAGGAGCTTGACGGAGAGAGATATGGGGCTAGTACGAGGGCAAGCAAGACCATTTTAGATAACTACTACTAACGTGCTTGGGTTGTAATTTCATAAACTATTAAGGTGCGGGTTGCGCACCCTTGACTTGTAATTTAACATTATGTGTTTCTGTTGCAAATGTGATATCAAGGATTTATGAGAATATTTATGAACATGGTTTTTTTTAAAAAAATCCCATAGGATTATGAATGTTAGATTATTGATGTGTGGTATAGTTCTTTGATATAATGACTTGGGTATTTAATCAAGAAAACCAAACAACACGTATTTAATTATAAACCATTTTTGTTGTAAAAGCACCCAAAGTGCTATAAGTTGTGAACACCTTTATTTCTACCATCTTAAGTCAAAATGCAAACGACTCAAGGCAGCCAAAAGCCCAAACTCTCCTCTCTCTTGCTTCCACTCAAGTACAGAACTATATGCTAATTAACAATCACAGATTTGGGAATTCTATTTTCACAAGGAGGAATATGGAAATGACATGCAACCCTTTATGGGTTCCACCTACAGCTATCATAGCTGCATGTTCTTGCAGAACAACTGATTACAAATATCCATGTTGTTGGAAAGCCATAATGGAAAGCAATGCACCAATTTTAAAAATCAATTTATCCTTCTCCGCTTCATCTATATTTTGCATAATATTTTTTGCACAAAAAAAAAATGTTTATGTTCACCATTCGTACGTATTGGATAGGATTTGAGAGATAATAAATAACACACAAACTTGATAACAAAGACAATATAAGATTCCCACCTCTGCAAAGTTGGTGAATTTAGGGTCCCAATTCACTAGATGAACCTAGGAGGATAACGTATAAACAATCAAGAAAAAACTAAAGCCCTCAAAACTAATGAATTGACAAGGAAAATGAAAATATTTTTTTCTCAAAAAAAAAAAAAAAGATATTACTTCGTACTCAACCTTATGTTTTCCTTAGATTCTTCAAGAGGAATGTAATACTTGTTATAAATTAAACTTAATTTTCTAGCATTTTTATCAAAAATAAATTAGTTTTGTATGAAAACTGTTTCCTCTAGGATGTGTATGTATAAAGATTGAAATTATTTCCTCTAGAATGTGTATATATGAAGATTGAAATAATGTTTAGATACATAGAGTTGGTGATGTACTTAGACAATATGTGTGTCCATATTCATATGGTTGGTAAGTTAGGCAAGAATAGGTGAAATAGTTAGGTGATGATTAATTTGAACTATTAGATTTTTTTAATCACCATCGTCCATTCTTGATAGAAAATAGTATAAGTAGGAGAGTTTTGCAAGTCATTTACAATTCAAGAGAAGAAGAAGAAAGAAAAATATAGAGTTGAAAGAATTGTGGAAGAGTGAGTTTATAAAGTGTTGATTGAGTTGAAAAATATAAAATTTTTTGAGTATTCTCCGCTTCACTTTCTGCTCTTCTAATTTTTGTTTTTTAAAGTTTTTTTGTAAGCCCACCACACAACAAAGTGGTATCAGAGCTGATTGTTCAGTTTGGGAAGAGTATGAAGACAGTTCTTGGTAATCGCTTGGAAGGTTCATATCTTATGGAAAGCCTATAGAAGTAATGGACATGCAAGTGTATTCAGAGATCATATGGGAGGCTTATACCCCATAAAAGGAAAGCCCACGGAATTGATGGACATGGATGAGCAATTTGGTGAGAATATGAGATATTTGAGAAGTTTCTGATTACAGGGGAGAAAGTTGGAAAAACTCATATTTGAGGGGAAGATAGTTGAAAAACAAATATGAGTTAGAGAAAGTGGAATCCCACGTTGAAAGAAGAAAGAAAAAGTGACTTGTATATAAGGGGATATTTGACCTATGACTCAAAGTCTTAAAGTTTTGGGTTAATATATGGTGTCAAATTTATTTATATACATGCGCACGTACAGACTCGTGGATGGTTATCCTTGATTTTGTTGGGATTCGCTTTAGACCCAACAGACGTTGTCCATGGGTAATGCTTCCAATTTAGTTGGACTTTTCCTCCTTGCCTAATAAAGTCAATCAGAGTTTGTAGTTGGATTCACTATACTCCCAACAATACTTGGGCTAGTTGAGTTATTGCCTGTTCTGTAATAGTATTAATTATATTCACAAAATTCAAGCAAAAAATGCACAAGGTCAAAAGACAAAAGAAAAATAAAATTTTGCAGCATTAGACATGCCGTATGCGAAGCCTTCGCCATATTTGCAAAATCGATGCAATGCCGATGATCTAGGACAAATTATGAAAGTTCTATAACAGATGTTTAGGAGCATACAGTTCTTCCAAATGAATTTAGGCCTTGCCTACTTAGGTCATTTCACACAACAAGAAATGGTTCCCACTCCTGGAACAACAATGACCATTACATCATCAATCCTACGTTGAGCTCCAGCTAAAGTTCCCTACCAGTGTCATTGACCTAACTTAACATCATAAAAACTTGTCAAAACAGACGAGTATTAAGCAAAAATCTTGCACTCGAGGTCCATATCTCAGGGAATGTCATAACATGAAAAAGGATGTTCCAGGGCAGACTTGGTTCCCACTCCTAGAACAATGACGACCATCGCATCATCATCCTAGTATTTAGCTCCACCTAATGCTGCTTCCCAATGTCATTGACCGAACTTAATAACATAAAAACTTGCCAAAATAGACAAGTAATAAGAAAAATTCTAGCACTATTGGCCCACCATATCTCAGAGAATGTCTTAACATGAACAAGGATGTACCAGGCGGACTTGGTTCCAACACTTAGAACAACAGTGATCATTACATCATCATCCCGGCATTGGGCTCCTACTAATGTTCCTTTCCAATGTCACTGACCTAGCTTAATAACATAAAAGATTGCCAAAATAGACAAGTATTGAGGAAAAATCTGGCACTCTAGGTCTACCATATCTCAGAGAATGTCTTAATACGATTAAAGATGTATGATTAAAAGACGTATCAGGGAAGACACCCATGTATTTAGTCCCTGCCTTTTCATTGCTTCATTCAAGCATTCGACAACTTCTTTCCCTACTTGAAAGGAGTTTAATATTGCACGTGGTGAAAAGGAAATTTTTTTATAATATTAACTTTCTGTGGATGCAAATTGTGTTCGTGGAAAATGTCGCATAGAAACTTAGGAATAGTTTAAAAGTAAGAGAACAAAATAGACAAAAAGAGATATTTTATTGGATAGTATGTTTGGAAAGATAGATCTTGGTGGATGCAAATTTGCATCCAAAAATAACCTATATTAAAGAAACACTATTGGGAATATGAGATCTTGATAAGAGTTTGTATCTCTCTTCGGGGTCACAACTACTTCTAATTTTGGAAGTAGAAAATCAATTTCCCAAGTCATCCATCAGAAAGTGCCAAAAGGGAATGGTATAAGCATGACAAACTCCCACTCAATTCACAACTTATAGCAGGCATGATTTGAATCAATTCCAGTTGATTTTTCATGGCAGGAACTATAAACTGAGGGATCAAAATTTAATTAGCATTGGAAAAATAGAATGATACTAACAGCTCTAGAGACCTCAAATCCCTCAGTCCAATAGAAGAGGATACCCGATTCAAGTGATGTTTGCTTCACTAGAAAAGAAAAGGTAAATCCTAGTTCCCCCGTCCTTCTCGAGGGATTTTGGAATTGTCCAGATTCCTTCTGAGCAAACTTTACCAGCCTAGAAGCATTGAAATCAAATGACTCCTAAAGAGCAAAATAATATCTAGGTCAGCAGGTCAATTTCACAAAAATACAATAACAATTAGTTAATTAAGCAAGATTGGCAGACCAAGATTCAAACATTATCTTTTTTTGCCCAGGCTCTACAATGGGTGTTTCAACATCAGTCAAAGGTGGGTGAGATACTTTCCAACTTATGCAGATTTTGTTATCAAAAAATATGATATGGATGACACTAAGTGATCTTATCAGATAATCTAAGTTAATCAACCTTGATTTTCATCTATACATAGACACTGAACAAAATAATAACTAAAGCCACAAAATAAGGTAAAAAGATTACGTATAATCTTTCTTAAATTACATGGAAGATTACATAATATCTTTCCAAAATTTGTTGGTGCCACATTATTGCCAACACATGAGCTATGCTGGCTCCTTGTTACTACAAAGTTAATTGGCACGACAGCTACCATATCATTTTCATGCCAACGCCACATCAACAATCTCTCCCTTTGGTATTATGTAGCACAACATCCTTTTCCATGTTATTATTTAGTGTCCATGTTTGATGATCTGTAAATTTCCTAAGTGATGATCGCCTTTATTTTGGTGTTGCAATATCATCAAAGTAATAGTGAATTTCACTAAGTAATAGTGGGAGATTTAATATCCCAAGGTTGCAACACTGCGATCTTTTCAAGGTAGGTTGATAAGACTACTATTATAATAGTCGTAAAATCATTCAAAACAACCATGGAGCATCATTATCATCAAGGCATTAACAAAATTCCTAATTAGCAGAAAATAAACAAAACCAAAAGAAAACCCGTGAAGGTTGGCAACATCAACGGGAAACTAATAAAAACCTGAAAAACAAAGCCTACAAGCAAAACAAGTTTGCTCCAACATTACCAACCTAGTAAAGAAATAAATTGGGCAAACCCCAGATGCACATAGTCCACTCCCTCTATCTCCTTGCTTCTTCAACTCCCCTCAATCTACTCTCCCCTTGAGACACACAATGACAAAGTTAAGTAAATAGGAAGAGGACGAGGAAGGGCCCTATAGGGCTTTAGGAGTGAGACGGTTTGACTTTAGATGATGTTGATGTTGGAACATTGTCAAGCACATCATCAAGAGTTGTGACATAAATACACTTTAATGTAGCAAGTTGCAAGTCTAATTCTTGACGTTGTAGTTGTAGTTGACTAATCTGTCTGTCAATATCATTCTCAAGGGCTTTTAAGTGAGCAATAATAGCTGTAGGACATCCTTAGTGGACTCAGATGTGCTTGAACCTTTTAACCTTGATGTTGGAACAACAATCAAATCATTACCTTCCCTGTCACTCTACCCTTTTGCTTGTCTCCAAAAGTGATTGATCTACCTTTGTAAGCCTTGTAGTCAATTAGATTTGGTTTTTCTTTGGTCATGTGTCTGGATAATCAGCTGTCAAAGTTCTATCTCATGTCGGAACACACCTTTAGTGATGTACAGGAAGTGTAGCACTTTAAATTAGCTTTTTCACCCAGATTTTTCTTATAATTTTTTTTCCTTCAACCTGCTTAGAAACTTAGTGCAATCCTATCACCCATTCATAAAGTTTCTAAAGAAATAAAAACAAGTAGAAAATGAGATGTTTGGGCCTTCGACAGTACTTATAGATGTTAGTTTTCTTAGGAGACCTCTTTCTTTGATGTTCCAACTTCACGTGGTCATGTACTATGTTCCGATCTATTGTAGTAGGTGCATTGAAATGGTTTGAGTCTAGTAGCATTCTATTGTGGGGATGAGCTTGTTAGACTGAAGCTCAACCATCAGTTGTGGTTTTCTTTCTAGCTGTATTCTAGTTAATTGACATAGATGTACTAGCGTGATCCTTCTCGTGCAAGGGTTTTGCATGAATTGATACTTGTCAAACTGGTGTTGCAACATCAGTTGAAGATTCTTTTACAAATTGTATCTTTGAACTCACCTCCATGTTGTTTTTTGAATTTTTAGAGAAACCAACCTTAAGGTGGTCTTTTGGTATCTTTCCCATGCCGAGAATGTCTTCTAATTAGTCCTTTCCCAAATTTAACTTCTTTAATGTTGTGTTAACAACCTCTACTTTGAAAATAGCTATGGCATGATCTTTTTCTAATTTCTCATATTTTTGCTTTTGTTCCTCATTGTCCTTCTTCAGCCCCTATATGATTTCATACAGATAACTATAGGCATACATTAGTGTAAGATTATCATCACTATCATTGTCACTCTCAGATTCTGCTAGTGTTGCAACATTGGCTACAAAAGAAGGATTACTTCTTTGTGCGGTACTACATGCCACATGCTTGGAAACAAGTTCCTCTAGTTAGAGTCATCCTCGCTTCATGTAATTGCCATTGACTTACCTTGCTTCTTTAAAGTGTTTGCATATTGAGCAAGGACGTGTCCAAAGTTGCTACACTCATGGCATTGGATCCCTTTTTGTTCAGTCCTCATTTGTCCATTGTTCTAGCCTAAACAATCATCCCTAAATTTTCTGGGGTTGTTGGCATCTTGCTTTGAGTTTCCTACTTTTCTTTCTTTAGTAATTTTAGGAGTTTTTATGCAACAAGATTGATTCCTTTCTTAGTGTTGCAACAGCAAATGCCTTGATAGCTTTGTTCACTCCTTAGATCAGTCTCCATATCCTTTTTAGCTTGACGTAAATTCTTCTCGTATGTCTATAGAGAGCCTATCAACTCATCCAGCCTCATGTTGTCCGCATCAATGTTTTCAGACTTGAACTAGTGATCAAATTGGATAACCTACTAGTTCACTAGGTCTCCAGTTCGACTGATTTAACTAATTTTTAAAAATTGATTAACCTAGAATATAAATATAATTATATATATGTGTGTGTGTGTGTGTGTGTGTGTGTGTGTGAGTGCCGCTTGACATGAATAAGAATATATTTTTGTATAAATTTTTTATAAATAAAGAAATTGATTGAAAAATAAAAAGTAACAACAAAAATGTATAAAAATAAACTATGAATTAAAGCATCTAAAAATTAGTCAGAGAATTTTATACTACCATAATTTTATATTGTATTTTTTTCCTAGTTTGCAACCAAACATAGCCTAGAGTGTTTAGTAACAGTGTGTTCCCAAAAGTTTAATTTTTATATTGTTTCCTTTTACTAATTTGCAACCAAATGCAGCCTTTGCAAATTGCAACCAAATGCAACCCAAAAGAGATAGTGCAAGGAAGAGTGGAAGAGGTCTTCGTTCTTCTTTGGTTCAAAATGACACCGCAAGGAGAAGAGGAAGAGTTATTCATTCTTCTCTAGTTTGAGTCTTGCGTGCCTTTGCATTTCTTATATATATATATATATATATATATATATATTGGCAGCGTTAGTTATATGCATATATTTGATTCAATCAATATTCGGATCGAACAAATGACCGGATCCCGATTAAATTGGCTGGTCTAATCTGGGTTTGAAAACATTGGTTCAGATCCCTTGCCTTTTCAATAGTAGCCATTTTAGGTAAAAATCTTTTTGATAGAGACCTTAAGGTTTTGTGTACCAACTTTGCTTTTGAGTATCACTTCCCTAGTTGATAGGCTTAGTTGGTGATGTCCCTTAATCTAGCACTGAATGTGGCAGTGTTTTCACTCTCTTTTATCCTCAAGCTTTCAAATTGGGAGGCAAGCAACTAACCATTCACCACTTGTTCCTTCATGGATGTTCTGCAGCAAGTCCCATGCCTTTAGTAGTTTCGGAGGTTGATATTAGCTTAAACTGCTCCTCATCTACTCCCATGATGATAGTGTGTATGGCCTTTGAATTTCCCAAGGAAGCCATTTCCTTATCGATAGTCTAATTTTTGACATTGTTGGGTACAATTTTTTCATCGACAATTTGGGTGGGTGGACTTCATCCAATAATGATGGAACACTGGGCCTTTTCATCAATAGATTAGATAAATGCCCTCATTTAGGCTTTCTTGTATGGATAGTTTGATCCATCAAGCAAGGGTGGATGAATAATTGAAGTTTGTACTCATCACAGAATCAGAATTTCTAAGATCTCACCTATTTGAAAACTAAGTCACAAAAGGGTGATGTGGCTTTTATGCCATTTTATAGTTTTGATTAAGTGCCTCAACACTATGTGCTACTAAGAATAGCTATACTGGAACACCAAAAAATGAAGATAGAAAGCAAAGAATATGACTAATGAAATTGTTAACAAAGTCTCGAGGCATCCTTCTAAATCAATGGGGCACCAACTCAGGTTAAGGATTTCACTAAACAAAATTAACCAAGAGTATAACAAGTTTCAAGAGAAACACTTAACACGGTTAATCCCCATTGACCTCTACTTTTTAAGCACTTCAAGAAATCCCACAATACCTAAGTGCACACTCGACCGACCACACTGTTCCTATCTAAATTGTACAGGACGTGTTTGACTCTTTCCTTACTTGCTTACTCTTTTTTCCACTCACTTTAACATAGAATCAAACTTTCACCACAAAGGAACATTGTTTTCTCTCAACTACACTCAATTCATAATGTCCTCAAAGTCTAAGTTTTATTCCAAAGTCTCTAGCCTTTATAATCTTCAAAGGTTAATGAATTTGATTTGTTTTGGAGACAAGATCATGAAAAATTCACATTAAGATTCAAATAACATATCTTTCTACCTAGACTCTACAACGAGTGTTCCAACATCGATTGGACTTTCCTTCTTAGCGAGGTACTTTCCAACTTATGTAGATTTTGTTACCAACAAATATGATATGGACGAAACCATGTGATCTTATCAAATAATCCACATCCAACAACCTCGATTTCCATCTATACATGGACAATTAACAAAACAAAAACGAAATCCACAAAATAAAGTAAAAAGATTGCACATAATCCAGCCTAAATGACATGAAAGATTACACCATAACTTTCCCAAATTTGTTGGTGCCAACATCACAATCAACACGTGTCATGCTGGCGCCTTGTCAATACCAAGTTAATTGCCATGTCAGCTACTGTGTCGTAACCACGCTAGCACCACACCAACAACACACACACAACACACAAATACATACATACATACATACATACATACATACATGCATGCATATATATGTATATATATATTAATGTACATCTAGAGTAATCTTGCTTCTCTATTCATAACTTTCTCAACTCTAGTGACCTCCTTGATGCTCACATTAGACTATTTATGAATTAAATTGGAAAGTGTTTGGCTATGCTTATTCTTAAGATTGCTTATAAGCTCTTGTAGTTTATAATATAATTTTAAAATAAAAAACATATATTTTCTTTTGAAAATAAGTTACAATGGTCCTAACTTATAAAATATTATAGAAATTGGAAAATATATTTACGATGATTTTTTAATATCACAATAATAAAAGATATAATGTCACTAGTATAATATAATTAAAGATAATTATGGTATTTTACAAGTTGTCTTGAAATACACTATAAGACATTAGGCAATATGTTGGAAGGACCATAGGTTTTTTAGTGTACATGTAAATATCTTATTTTTTTTGAGAAAATAGCTGTAATAACCGGGCCATTGCCCCATAAAAAGGCAATAAATAAAGTTTATTTATTTACTTATGTGTTCATTCATTCATTCATTCATTTGTTTTAGAATGGTATAGATTAGTATGGAGGAAGAATATACATACAAGGGCGTAGTCAACTTTACAAAAAATTGGGAGATTGGTGGGGAACCATTGCCATCCACATGAGAGGATAAATTAAGATGATTGGGGCTGATTTGACATGGGAATTGCAGGAACAAACTTACCTTAATAGGGAGAGTCAACCATTTCTTAATTGTACACATTATACCCTAGTATAAAAACATAGGCCCCAAGAAAATTGTAAATTTTTTTTTAACATTCTCCCCACCCAAGGAGGAGCTGCAGCCTATGCCCAGCAAAGGAGAAAAAAGAGAGAAAATTTTTCTTTGCCCTAATTGTGAGGTAAGTCCTTAGAAATTTGTCTTTAATTAGGTTATGTCAAAGGAATAAGATTCTTCATTCATAAGCATATTTGCATAAATTCTTTATGCTACATGCTGGGTTAGACAAACCACATAGGTGAAAATATGTAACATATGCCTACACGCAGCAATCACAACCTAGATATTGAGTATGTAAACGAAACATGCAACCCGTCATCGTTTTCAAACCTAGTTTTTTCAGTGTCTTGGTGATTTATGTGTAAGAACTCACTAAAAAACTCCCTAAACCTCGTATGGAATACATGGTTATAGGATAAAATGTCTGAAGTTGTGTAGAATAAAAGAAACAAACCAAATAGCCCCGACTGACTATGCTCTGTAGTCATGCTTTGTGATTGCAAGATCACCACTCGCGGTTGTGGCCAGCTACCTTGACTTGGGTTATAAATTGAGACAGCTAATAGGTTGCGTGTGACTCTCATTCGGGATTATAGATTGAACTTACATGACCCACTCAATTGGAGTAATAGATCGAGATACACGACCATCTCAATTGAACTTAAATATTGAGACAGCTGAAAAGAATGCACTTGATCCTTATTAGTTGGGGTTATAGATTAAGGTCCTAATTAGTAAATTGGTATACTAATTGTTTGATTCTCTAAGCAGACCAACAAAATATATAAGTGGAAATGGGTTGTGAATAACTATACCTATGTTTAAGTTTCCTATTACTCTCACATGGATTTTTGACCAAAAATTTTACCAAGTGTTTTACTGTGTTCTCATCTCAAAATGGCAAGTAAACCCTTTATTGGCCAATTAGCTACTCACCCACTTTGAAAAATCCTTTTGCAAGTGATGCTATTGGAGACAAGTGTGTTTAAGGCTAGTAGATTGCCAACATACAAGATGGAGACCTTAGTTATTGTTATTTTGATATTTAAGAATAAGCAATGTAATCGACATAGTAGTATTTCTTATTTTTTGGCTGCATTATGTAATGACTTATAATCAGGAATGAATGTCATTTTATGGACTAAATGTTCTGATGCATGGACTTTGGTATTTGTTGAGGTAATTGTTTCATGAGTATTGCCATGTTACAACCCGGTTTGAGAGCGTGACAATAGCAATTTCTATCCTTTAATTGTTGACTCATAGCATTTTTTTTTACTCTAACTATAGCAAGTGGCAAAAAGGGACACTAAATTCTAAATTTTAGGTGTGTCAGGTTAAAACCTTACTATGGCTGAAAAGTGCCACATGCTAACCACTTGACAATAAAAATTAGGGTTATTCGAATTTATTTATTGTGGCATGATTTGCGGTGTTGTACTTCATAAAGGGACATCAAACTGAAATTATAAAAAGTAATATAATTGGAAATTTTATATTTTTCTATAAAAATACAAAATTTTAAATTTTTTATTTTAAAAATTTTGAAAATATATTTCTTGTCATCATTCATTAAGTGAAATAAATCGAAGCACAATATAGAAATTGAAAATGTCAACAACTTCAATTATCTTGAACACTACTAATTTATTTCATTATATTGAATGTACAAGTACACATCACATGGCCAACTTCTATCAAATTACAAATTCATCAAATGTAAAACAACATTCTCCGCATCTTGAAATTCGACACCTGTGACATTTGCGTTTGATTGCTGGACATCTGATGGCAATTTCTTTGACAAGTTTGTGAGGTAAGTATATCACAATGGTTTAAAACCTTATTTGATAGTATTTATTTCTATGACTTGTAATATAGGTGGTTGACATGTTATTAAAGAGTTGTAGGGTTCTCAAGGAATAAGTCTAAGGGAGTAGGGGTAGAGTATTTGTTTGTTGTAGAGGTACAAGTTGTAATGATAAGGATATTAGTGAAGTGATGGGGCTTTACCATGTGATCGAGGTGGCAGAGGTAGAGGAGGTGGTAGATGATGTCAACGTAGAGGTGGAGAAAGGCGTTGACGTCGAGGTGGTCGTGGTGGAGGAGGTGGCGGTGGCGGTGGGGGTGGTGGGGAGGAGGTGGGGGAGGTGGGTGGTGGAGGAGGAGGTGGCGGCGGCGGGGGTAGGTGGAGGGTGGAGGAGGAGGAGGAGGTGGTTGGGGGTGGTGGTGGATTGGGGGAGGAAAGGAGGAGGGGGGTGGCGCGGAAGAGGGGGGTGGTGGAGGAAGAGAGGTGGAGGAGGGGGGGTTGGGGGGGTGTGGTGGCGGGGAGGAGGAGGAGGGAGGGGGGGGGGGGTGGAGGGGGGGAGGAGGAGGAGGAGGCGGGGGGGTGGAGCGGAGGAGAGGAGGGGGGGGGAGGAGGAGGTCTGGGGGTCAGGTGGGGAGGCGGTGGTGGTGGTGGGTGTGGGGTGGGGTGGAGGACGGAGGAGGAGGACGGGGCGCGGGGAGAGGTGTGGCGGGAGGGTGGGTGGGGTGGGGAGGTAGGCGGCGGGCGGGGGGGTGGTGGCGGGGGGCGGGTGGGTGGAGGAGTGTGGCGGCGGCGGGGGGTGGTGGCGGTGGAGGAGGAGGAGGCGGCGGGGGTGGTGGTGGCGGGGGGAGAGGAGGAGGCGGTGGTGGGGGTTGGTGGGGTGGACGGTGGAGGGGGAACGGTGGCGGTGTGGTGGAGGAAGGAGGATGGCAGGGTGGTGGTGGGGCGTGGTGGTGCAAGGGTGTTGGGAGCGGTGGGTTGGATTGCGTGGTGGGAGGAGGAGGTGGTGGTGGGGAGTGGTGGTGGGCGGTGGTGGATGGAGGAGGCGGATGGCGGCGGCGGGTGTGGTGGACGGTGGAGGAGGAGGAGGCGGGCGTTGGGAGTGGTGGGGTGGAGGAGGAGGGACCAGGCCCGGCGGGCGGGGGTCGGTGGTGGCGGTGGTGGAGAGGAAGGGCGGAGGGGGGGGGTTGATACGGTGCAGGCGGAGGAGGAGGGGGCGGCGGCGGGGGGGGGGGGGAGGCGGGCGTGTGGTTTTGGTGGACATGGTGGGGGTGGTGGACGGAGGATGGGCGCTGGTGTGGGGCAGGGTGGCGGCGGTGGGTGGGGGGGGACAGTGGTGGCAGGGTGGAGCGAGGAGAGGGCGGTGGCGGCGGGTGGGGTGGAGGTGTGGGGGAGGTGGGGGGTGGGGTTAGGAGGTGGCGGCGGTTAGGGGGTGGTGGAGGAGGAGGAGGCGCAAGGACGGCGGGGGTGGCTGGCGGGGAGGAGGATGGCGGCGGGCGGGGGTGTTGGGTGGCGGTGGAGGAGGAAACCTTGGCGCGCGCGGCGGGGGGGTGGCGGTGGAGGGGAGGGAAGGCGGCGGGGGGGACGGGTTGGTGTCGGTGGAGGACGGGAGGCGGCGGCTGGGGGTGGTTGGCGGTTGGAGGAGGAAGCTGTGGAGGCGGGGGTGGTGGAGGTGGAGGTGGGAGGTGGCGGAGGAGGGGGCGGGGGGGGGGTGCGGTGGGGGTGGAGGTGGAGGCGGCGGGGGGCGGTGGGTGGGCGCGGGAGGAGGAGGTGGGGCGTGGTGGTGGCGGCGGCTGGCGGCGGAGGCGGGGCGGAGGAGGTGGCGGGGGGGTGGTGGCGGTGGAGGCGGGTGGCGGCGGGGCGGGGGGCGGTGGAGGAGGAGGACGGGGGCGGCAGGGGGTGGAGGTTGGAGGGAGGGGTGCGGCGGGGGGGGTTGTGGCGGTGGAGGAGGGGGGGGGGACTGGCGGGAGGCGGTGGCGGGGAAGGTGGCGGGGGGGAGGAGGCGAGGGGTGGGTGGCGGAGGAGGAGGCGGTGGGGAGGAGCGAAGGAGGTTATTTGGGGCGGCGGGGGTGGTGGTGGTGGAGGCGGAGGAGGAGGTGGAGGGGGCGGGGGGCGGGAGGCGTGGTGGAGGCGGAGGCGGGGGTGGAGGTGGAGGTGGCGGCGGGGTGGCGGCGGTGGAGGTGGAGGTGGAGGTGGAGGGAGGAGGAGGAAGGGGGCGGGGGAGCCGGGGCGGTGGAGGCTGCGGTGGTGGAGGAGGAGGTGGGGGCGGTGGAGGTGGTGGAGGAGGAGGGGGCGGCGGCGGCGGCGGTGGACAAAATATTTTATGTGGATTTTTGTGCGGTGGATATCCCGGAGGGCGAGGTATGCATGGTCTTGGGTGTCGGGGTGGAAAGGTGGCTGTTGTAGTTGTGGCTGATATGGACAGGAGAGCTACTAGAACCCATAACTTGAGTTCTATATTTCCTGCCATGATTACCAAATAGAACTGAAACAATTGGATGCCTGCAAAATCGGTAGTTTTTTCCTTCTATTTATAGGCGTAATTCTTTCTTCATTTTGGAATTGACATGTAGATTCGTATACCCTTTTTTTCTGTAGGTTAGTTACCATTAAATAAATAGTGTTAGGTGAGTTTGTTAATGTGCCCAAATTTATTTTATGTAGTACATATTAAAGTTTGAATTCTTGATGCTTATTTTCAGCACTTGAAATCTAAAGTCAGAGACTTATAAGTAATAACTATCTTTCTTTAGATTTGCAATTAGTTTAGTTAGTGTTTTCTTGAATTGAGTTTTTGTTTCTAATAGTTTCAATAAATTTGGGGTGACAGTGCAGCGAAACACCAATCGAATTTGTGCAGTTTATACCATTTGAAAGTATGGAAATATGCATTTTTATCCCCTTCGAATCTTGTCTAAACAATCAATTTCTTGCCTGCTTTTACCGTGGTTTCTAGAAAATAGTTGTGTGATCTTAATAATACTCGGATACTAATTTAAATGAGATCCAAATCGCTCTATTAGCAATTAAATTCAAATTACTACTTAATTTTTAACTAAATAAATAGATTGTTTTGTCTAATAATTATAAATGTTTGCTAATTATCGTTTAAATGCCTAACGCAAAAGAAACTATCACTTTTGAATAGAAAAGATAATTGCAAAACCTTAGCTTTCTATTCTATGGTCTGTCAAAATTTGCTCAATGGCACTGATTGTTTGAAAATTATTTCCTATAAATAATTTCCTGTAAATAATTTCCTGACTCCCCAAATAATTGCTATTAATGCTTATTACCATTTAAACTAATTGTGTACAACTTAGAATTTGAGTGATATTAAAATTTTCAAATTAATATCTTTGGAAATCTGCTATCTACTACTACATAAAGGTATGTATCTCTCTTATTGATTTTGGCACATTATTAAACTACATCTTTATCCTTAATTAAATATTGATATTTAGTAAAATTAAGGTTAGTTAGGTAAATATAAACTTCTATTTAAAATATAAAGATTTAAGTAGTTAAATAATGATAGAATTCTAACTTATCTTGAGTTCTTCTACTGTAATTTAAAAATTAATTAAAAGCAAAAAATTAATAGAATTCTAAATTATCTAAACTACTTATAAGTTATTATAATTATTAATTATCTACTTGTATATGAATTTTATAATTTTTAAATTAAATAACAATAAATTTGTTGGAGGACACTAACTCATAACTATACCACTTAATTAATAAATATTAAATAAATTAATTTGTTAAAAATAACAAAAAAAACTCAAACACATGAAATTACAAAAAATAAAATGAGTAGCAATATAAATAATGTTAACACAATCAGTAAAAAATCAGATAAATAAATAAGTTATAATAAAAAAACAACTATAATTAATGAAATAAATAATATGTTATAACTACTTTAAGTGTACAAAATTTGACTATAAATTTTATTAAATATGTGATATTTATTTAATATAAGTTAAATTCATTTTAAAGTTTGATTATATATAGCATAATATCATAGAGACTGGATAAAAGTTATTATGATGTGACAGTTTAAATTCTAAGCATAAATACACTATTTGTTTGAAAACATGTAAATAGATTCATGTGAATATAATATTATTAAAATATATTTAAAATATAAAAGTAGATATTAAGAATTAGAAATAAAATGATATATTTAAAAAGATAATTCTATAGAAGAATGATATAAATATAAAAGTACATAAATATGCAAAAAATGTTGTAAGAAATAGTAGAATTTAATATTTATGTTATGCACTAATTAGTAATGTATAAAAAATATAAAATATTACATAATAAAATCAATGTTACAAAATTAAAACCAATAGAAAATTTAGTTCATAAATATTAAATTAAAGAATAATGTGAGTAGTAATATAAGCAATGTTAATACAATAAGTGAAAATTTCAAATAAATAAATAAGTTATAAAAAACAACTACAGCTATTAAATAAATAATATGTTATAAATAATTTTAAATGTACAAATTTGACTATAAATTTTATTAAATATGTGATATTTAGTTAATATAAGTTAAATTCATTTTAAAGTTTGATTATATATTATATAATACTATAGAGACTAGATAAAAATTATTATGATGTGAAATTTTAAATTGTAAGCATAAATACACTGTTTGTTTGAAAACATGTTAACAGATTCGTGTGAATATATAATATTAATAAATTGTGTTTAAAATATAAAAGTAGATATTAAGAATTAGAAATAAAATGATAGATTTAAAAAGATAATTCTATAGAAGAATGATATAAATATGAGAATGCATAAATATGAAAAATCTGTTCTAAGAAATAGTCAAATTTAATATTTTTGTTATGCACTAACTAGTAATGTATAAAAAATATAAAATAATACATAATAAAATCAATGTTACAAAATTAAAACCAAACAGAAACTTTAGTTTATAAATATTAAATTAAAGAATTATGTGTAATAATAAGTTTGTATGGTTGGGTTGATGATAATTTATAATATAATTGCATACCAATTTGAAAATACAATAAGTGAAATAATATAAAATAAAGTAACGTGTTGAAATATAAAAACAATTAAATAATTGTACTACATAAAAATAATATTCTATATTATGGATAGTTATTTAAAATATCAAAATAGAACTATATTTCTTAAAGAAATAAGCTATAATTCAATATAAAAACAAGAAAAATAATTTAATTAATTAGATAATAAAACCTTGCAAGTAAAATATCATAAATATTATCAAATCAAAACAGCTTGTAAAATATCCAAATTAATACATTTATGCAGTAATCACAATACAAATATTATAAACTTTAATAAGTAACATGTGCAATATGATCATTTGAATAAAAGACAATACATATTTAATAAAAATATTAAGTAACTTCATAATGATAAGACATCAAGGAAAAATTAATAGTAAATAAAAGTAAAACTTAGCAATGCATAGAAGAGTAAAATTTTAATTTCTATATGTAAAATTAATGCCACCTTGTCTTATACTGATTTGCAAAAATTTTAAAGAAAACAATTACTATATGAATTATGAACAGTTGATTCTCCTGCTTTCTATATTACACATAAAAGTGTATGTGTGAGTGTATCATATTATGTGTTTTTGGCATTTTGTGAAAGTATATATGTATACTTAATTAAGTACTTATATTTATTAAAATAAAGTTGGTTAGGTAAAAATAAAATACTAGTTAAAATATAAACATTTTAGTAGTCAACTACTATAAAATTCTAATTTATTTAAATTTCTTGTATAGTTATTTATAAATTAATTAAAATCAAAGAAATTAGTAAGCACCGAACTATTTAGACTACTTATATGGTTATTATAAATATTAGTCATCTATATTATATATGAAGTGTTTAATTATTTTTAATTAAATTAAAATAAATTTAATGAAAGATACTAATTCATAACAATATCACTTAATAATAAATAGAAAATAAATTAATGTTTTACAAACAATTTTAAATGTGCAAAATTTGAATATAAATTATATTAATTGCATATATTATTATCTTAAAGTTTTTTTATTTGTAATATAGAGATTGAATAACAATTATTAAGATGTGAAGCTTTAAAATGTAAGAATAAAACATATAACGTGTTTGAAAATTTATTAGTAGGTCTATCTAATTTACACTATTAAAATACATTTAAAATATAGAAAGTAAATTTATAGTATTAGAAATAAAATGACATGATTAAAAAAAGAAATTTTTTTGAAATAATGTAGTGCGTATGAAATTCCATAAGCATGTGTTTTTCGGAGGATATTAACTTAAAACTATATCACTCAACTTACAACAAGTTAAAATTTCAAATAAATAACAAAATGTATTATTATTAGAAATAACTACTATAATAAAATAAATAACATGCTATAAATTATTTTAATAATGTAAAAGTTTACTATAATTTTTTAACTCCGTAATATTTATTTGATATATTTTAATTTTATTTTAAAATTTAATTATCTATAATATAAAACTATAGAGATAGAATAACAATTATTAAAACTTTTGATTGTAAGGATAAAATATACTTTTTGTAGGAAAACTTTTTAATAGATTCACCTTAATATAGTATTGTAAAAGCTCATTGAAAATATAAAATATAAAATTATAGCTTGACAAATAAAATGATATGTTATATAAAGCTAATTTTATGAAAGATTGCTAGGGTGGTTAAACTTGAAAATGTGTCATAATTCATAATTGGAGGCGTGAACTTCACACTTACATAACTCTAAGGGACATGTTTATGCGTGAAGGATTAAAAGTTTTTACCCCTTGCATTTCCCAAATAGCCTTCTATAAATTCACATGCGTGCAAAAGATTTGAACTTGTTTATTAATTCTTTGTTGAATTTAAAAATAAAATCAACAAAATTGAGGTACATGCATGACTATATAGGTGTTACCAAACCCTGCACCCAAATTTTAAGTCAATTTAAAAGTACAAGATAAAATTTTGTGCTATGTAAATCTAATGTAAAAGAAAAAAAAAAAGCGAAAACCTTATTTTTGGAATTAATACTTTTCGTACTTTCCACTTAAGGAAAAAAGTAAAAGAAAAAAAAGAGCAGAAGTTTGATTTCATGTTTAACATGTTAACAACACAATTTTAAAATTAATAGATTGGCTGAGGAGATCACACTAACCATTGCCCCTTGATTTGGGGTTAGGGTTTTAGAATCAAAATGAAAGTTTTTTACATACAAAAGTGGGAAAAAAAGTTTTGTCAATAATTATCGTAGTTAACATTTAATAATAACAGCACATAAGTCTGCATAGATATAACCAAAGTTAGGCTGCAAAATGGCGCATTCGTACATTTTCTTACTTCCAAATTCCATGACATGGAAATCCATTGGGATTACTTTCACTTGGCATACTTATGCTGCATAAGACCACTTATTATGAAAAAGATAATAGACTTACCTCTCGGTTCAAAATGAATACTAAACAAAATAAACTTTGGAAGAAATTTCAGAATGCATTGACATTCCAAATAGCAATTTAAAGGTGGTCATATTTTAAGTTGCTACTTAGCGTTAGTATGTCCAAAAAATAATTTTGAAGTTTTAACATTTTATTCCTTTTTTACAAGTAGGAATGAAAACGGAAGATGAGTTGTGTTGTCTTACTTTCACAAGTTAAATGTTTTCACAATTTGAAGGCGCAAAATTTACATATGTATAACCTAGGCGGCAGGGGGAAATTCAACCCAAACGACAGATGATCTGCACAATCCCATACAATTTGAGAAATACAACCAATTTTCCTTTTTTATTTCTCAATCTCTAATTCTTTTCCATGACTTTATTCAGCACTATATGTCATTTATTGGATGTGGAATTTTGGGCTGTGGAAATCCTCAAGGTAGTCTTATGCATGGTTTTGGAAATGTGAATGGAAGGTTAGCTGTCTATTGTGGCTCAGTGGCTCCATAACTTGATTTCCACATTACTTGCCACGATAACCAAATAGAAACGACTAAATGCTTGCAAGATCGGTAAATTTTTTTACTCTATTCGTAGTCATAATTCCTTCATTTTCCAATTGACATGTATATACGTATACCGTTATTTTCAATAGGTTAGTTATCGTTAAATAAATGGTGTTAGGTTAGTTTCTAAACATGCACAAATTTATTTCATGTAGTACAAATTAAAGTTTGAATTTTAGATGCTTATTTTTAATACTTGAAATCTAAAGTCAAAGACTTGTAAGTAATAACCAGCCAAAATGGTCAATCTAGTTTTACATATTCATGTTTTTTCCTTTTGTTTTTCCTTTCTTGTCAATATTTGAAAGTTCTGATTACGTCATTCAACACCAAGTAATAGAGGCGAAAAGTAAACAACATGAATGCATGAACTTCTTAATGTAGTTTGAAGATTTTTTTCTACATTTGGGGTGTTCTAGGAAAACAATTCCACTATATCAAATGAAATAGGAGTGCAACAAGTTTATATGAAACACTCTAAGAAGTTAATCCCCATTGACCTCAATTTCCCAAACGCTTCAAGAAAATCCCACATTCCTAACTGCACACTCAATTAGTCTCATTAGTCCTATCTAAGATTAAAATGGACGTGTTTCATTCTCCCAGGCTCACTCTCTCTTTTTCACTCAATTTAACATAGAATCTCACACAAACCAGTAGGAGGCAATAATCACACTCAAGAACACCTAATTGTCAAGTTTGTGAAGTCCATTTTGCATTGTGAACTCTCCAAGTTTTATAATCTTCATAGGTTAACAAATCCCATGAGTTTTGGAGACTAGATCATTGGAAATCAATGCCAAGATTCAAACTATATTCCCCAACTCTACATCAGGTGTTCAAACACTAGTCAAACTTTCCTTCTAGGGAGAGATACTTTCCAATTGTGAGGATTTTGTTACCAATAAACCTGGTAGAGATGAAATCTTATTAGATACCCTAGGTCGACAACTTGATTTCCATCCTTACATGGATACTTAACAAAATAGTTAAGCATATACACAAAATAAGAAAGCAAGATTATACAAAATCTTTCCCAAATGACATTGATAACTACAAAATATTCTTCCAAAATTAGATGGTATCACATCATTGCAAATTCATATGCCATGTCAGTGCCTTGTCTTCATTAGGTCAGCTGTCACGTTGGCGCCTTGTCAGCCGCCACACCAATGCGACATGAACAATCTCTTTCTTTAGCATTATGTGGCACAATCTCTTCTTTCCATGTCATTTTTGTATCCATGTCTAGTGATTAGAAAATTTCCCTAATGCTAACCTCCTTTCTTCTAGTGCTGCAACAGCATCAAAGTCAATAGCAAAAATTCATCACCAAGTAATGGAAGAGTAATTGTCTAAGGTTGCATCACTGTGATTATCACTAAAAGGTTCGTGAAACTACTATTATAATAACAGCAAAATCATATTTAAAGAGCAACAAAAAAGCATTAGAAACCAACAGTAAAAACTTCTACACAACAAAAGACAAAAAAAATCCAACAATAGCAGAGAAAGACAATCAACCAACAATAGTTATGTTCCAACAATACCCAAGCAATGCAACCAATCATAGCTAAACAAAAATCTACCAAACCGCATGTGTGCACGCATCCACTCTCCCTAGCTCCTTACTATCCCTCAGTCTACTCTCCCTTTGGTATGTATAATTATAAAGATAAGTCCAGAGAAGTGTTCCTCGGGACTTTAGGAGTGGAAGGTGCAGCCCTAAAGCGAGCAGATGCTAGAACATCCTTTAACAAGTCATCAAGAAGAGAGGCATAAATAGATTTCAGAGAAGCAGGCTGCAAATCTAGGTCTTGGTGTTGCAATTGAAGCTCATTCACTTGTGCATCAAGACCATGGTCGAAAGCCTCCAAATGACCAATGAATTTTGCAAGAAATTCCTTGTCAGATTGGGGATAATTGTTCCTTCAAACCATAGTGCCCTAACAAACCCTAAATAATTCATCTTTCTGAGCTGTAATAGCCTACCACTTCACTGCATTGCAACAATCTTTCTAGTGAGTTCAAGTGACCAATCCTTAACTTTAGTCCAAGAACCTAAAAAATCATGGTAGGGTGTGATAAGTTCATTGTTGTGTTTTGAGATTTGGCATGTTGCGTGATGCTATTGAAAATAATAGCCCCAGTTGATCTTCATTTATCCCAAGGCAATATAACATCATTTCCATGTCCTTTGAAATTCAAGTCATTAGCATGAAGTTGAGGATGACAAGCTTAAACCACTAATAAGTACTTGAGGTTGAGGGCAAATGATTGCAACATAGAGGTCAAAGGCCATGTTCCATGCTCTTGCCTAGGGAGAATATTGGTAATTTCATCAAAGTCTATAGTGAAATTTTCAGGATAGACACTAGTAGTCATTGTCCTAGTGTTGCACTACCCTAAAATAACAGAGGGCAAGAACTGGATCACCTTACCCCTAATATAATACTTTGTGTAACCACTTTGAAGCTGGTTCAGCCATCTTCTTAGTGATGTTGAAGGAGAATTCCTCAAAAAAGTTAGGATAATAAAGATCAAATCATGTTAAAACATCATATAGCCCTATATCCTTCAGAACATCTATCAAACCAATATTTTCATAGTGGTCATGATTAACATGCTTCTCAACAATCATCCTCTAGGTAGAAACAAACTCCTTCTCTTCCTCATTTTTACTATCATAATATTTAAAGCCATAAGCTTTGAACACGTTAATACCAGTTTTTTGGAGGATGATATTCCTATCTTCTTTTTCTTCTTCTTTGATAGTTTAGATAGCTCACAAGTCTCACCAACTTGTTCTTTCTCACCTGGACATTGTACGTTTTCAGAGTGTTCGGGTTATTATTCAACAGTCTCTAGGTCATCTTTAGGAAAGCGTGCTTTTGTAACTTCTGCATTAGACTGTGGTTAGATGGAGCATCAACAACTAAGCTTTTTTGTTGAGAATTTGCTTCTATGTTCTCTACATCGCTCTATGCTGTAGTAAGATGCAACCTTTAGGTTACATCGTGGTGATGGGAGTGGCTTCAATAACAACTTTTTCCTAAACACTTTCTTGCGATTCTACTAATGCTTTAAGCTGTGGATTACGAGCCGAAATTTTTCAAAGGGCAATGCTTCAGATGTTGAAGTTACAGGGCCACTCTCCTTTTCATTAGTCTTTTTTTTCCTTTGCCTTTCATCTTTTTAAGTTGTAGAAACTCCAAACAATGGTGAACAAGATGATGAAGCAACTCTATGTAATGGTGAACAAGATGATGAAGTAATTGGGTGAGAGCAGAGGTATAAATGGGAGAGAGAGAAACTTCAAAAGAAATTTTCTTCCTGCTTTCTATTGGACTGGGCCCATAGTGGGCCAACAATTAGACAAAGCATAGGCCTAGTCTAAGCTCTAATTCAGAAAACCTTTTTGGGTCTAAAGACTTGGCTAGGAGATCTGCTTGTTAGCTTGATGTTGTGACATAGTCCACGATCACTACATTGTCTTCCACTAGCTTTCTAATAAAGTGGTGTTTTATGCTAATGTACTTAGTGCAAGAATGTTGAAACACATTTTTTGAAATGTTAATCAAACTTTGATTGTCACACTTAATCACCATTATATTTTGTGGAATCTCATAATTTTGAAGCATTTGTTTCATCCAAAAAAGTTGAGTGCGACATTCACTCAAGGCAACATTAGCCACAAGAGTTGGATTGCTCTTTCCCATGGTGTTGGACACCACATGTTGAGACATGTTCTTCTTTTTCAGACTGTTTTGAGTCATCCTCACTCCATGTGGTCTCCATTGACTTGCCTTGATTCTTTAAGCTATTTGCACATTTTGTAAGGATGTGTTCAAAGCCACAACATTCACGACACTGAATCCCCCTTGTTGTTAAATCTTTATATCTCCATTATTCTTCTAGGAATGGTCATCCCCATATCCCCTAAAGTTGTTAGTAGCCTTACCTAAAGTGTTCTTTTCTGACATTCTTCATAATTTTCTAATTCTTTTGGTGAAAAGATTGACTCATTCCTTGGTGTTACAATACCCATTGCCTTGGTGGCTTTGTTCAATTCTGAGAGCTATCTCCTTTTCCCTTTTAGCTTGAAGTAAATTCATTTCTTACGTCTATAGAAAGCCCATGAGCACGTCCACCTCATAGTTTCCACATCTTTTGCTTCTTCAATGGTAGGCATTTTGCTTGAAAACCTCTCTTGTAGTGACCTTAAGGTCTTACGTACCAATGTTTCTTCTAAATATCATTTCCCTAATTGATATGCTTGATTGGCAATGACTCTTAATTTGACATTGAATGTGGCATTGTTCTCTTTCTCTCCCATTATTAGGCCATCAAATTAAGAGGCAAGCATTTGAAGCTTTGAATCACCATAGAATCAACATGGGGGTTATAGTGATTAAGGCTTGAGGAGTGACACACACAAGGAAATCTATGTTGGAAACGCTTGGGTTAAGGGTGACGTGGCCTTGAATGATTGACTATATAATGTATATGCAATTTGATTTCTAAAATTAAAAAGGGTGGTCAAATTCTTGCTTTCACGGTTCCATGCATTAGTAATTGAGGATAAATTGAAGTTGAGTAGAGTAGTTTGCTTGAGAACGAGCAAGACCTTAAGTGTGAGGGTGTGATGACTAGACAAAAGGAACCATTTATTTTATGCAATTCATTTAATTTAATGTTAGAATATTTGAATATATAGATGCTTTGTGGCATTATTTAAATAGATCTAGTAACTGCTAAAAAGTTGAGCTTACTTTATTGAAGTCTTACATAATTATGGTTTATATTGGTGTTTTAATGGTTATATTTTAGGTTTGGGAATTTATAGATAATTTTGACTTGAAAGAAAGAAACAAACTTGGAAGGAGCAACTGTTCAAGGGAAAATATTAAGCAGGAACAAACTTGAAAGGAGCAACCGTTCACGAGAATATATTAAGTAGGAACAAACTTGGAAGGAGCAACTGTTCAAGAGAAAATATTAAGCAGTAAATTTGGAAGGATGCCACATTTTCATGGAGTATTAAATTGATCTGAAAATTTTCAGAATATAAGACAAATGAATAAGCTTTCCAATGGTGCAAAAATAAGGCCAATCAGATATTAGACGAGAAAGTTATATGTAGAAGAATGCACACTGCCAGAGTAGTTGCGGTCAGGAATGCGATCAGGGACAATGGAGGCACGGTTGCAAGAAGGTGTTCCTCGGCCGTGAGTTTTAGAAAGTAAAACATGTAAAACTCGTGCCTGGGTTTGTGGGAGTGACCAGAACACCTGCACCAGAAGGCCTGTGACCACGAGTAACAGTGCAAAAACTGCTTGGATGTGATTTCAAAGGGCTGTTTCCACTTTTCTCAATTTTACACAAATCCTAACCACCCTAATCTATTTATACACATTCCTACATGGCTAGAAAGAGCCTTAGACTAGTTTTCAATGCATAAGCACATAGAAAACATCCAAAGATTGAAGAGAGGGAAGAGAGAATTTGCACCACATTGGAAAGGCACTTATTCTTCTATGCAATGCACAATTTTTAGACTAAGTTTTTTCCTATTATTTTTGAGTTGTTCAGATGATGAATTTATTAGCAATGGTTGTTATTGAATTTATGATATGTTTCTAATTTATTCTGTAATATCTTGTGTTTGCGATTGGTGAAAGATGCATGCACAACTTTATGATTAATTGTCTTTCCATTAGTTATTTGCAATTGTTAAGTTGGATAGTAATTATAAGACTTGATCAATCCTGTAATTAATTTGTGACTGTGTAGGGAATAATGAGAGTGAAACCCACACGTTAGACATACAACTGCAAATATTAATTATGTAGGAATAACAAGAGTGAAACTATAGAATTAGTACAGATAACATATTGTTAATCACCAGGCTTAATTACTTGACTCGATTTGGCCTAGGAAAACATATTATAATCTTTAGTCAAAGTAGTAAGAGAGTTCGAAAGAATATTCTACACACTTTAGGGTTAGTAATCCGTGATAAGGCAATTAAACTGATAATTAATATAAATTAAAATCAAAACTTAGCGTGCGATTGGATCAGAACTTTGTTTTAAAGGAAAAAAAAATTAGAGTGAGAATTTTTTTGAGAAAGCAAGATAGAAAAAGGAAAGAATTGTGTATGACTAGATAGTGTTTGAAAAATAATGGAATGATTACAATAGGTAGTTATGTATTAGAAAGTGCAGTTGATGTGATAGGTAGCTATTGGTATTTTTGTGTAAATACCTTATTACAGTGCGGGGATTCTATAGTTTATTTTCAGTGTTGACAAGGAGAATTGCCAAGAATTGAAGTCAGAAACTTAACTTGTGATTTGATGGGTACTTTGTTTTAGAGAAATTTTTTTTGGAGTGAGAAATTTTTTTTGAGAAAGCGAGATAGAAAAAGGAAAGAATTGTGAATGAATAGACGTTGTTTAAGAAATAATGTAATATTTACAATGATATGATAGATAGTTATGTGTTAGAAAGTGTAGTTGATGTAATATGTAGTTATTGGTATTTTTGTGTATATGTTGGAGGTTATTAAAAAAATTGTATAAATGTTGGTAATGTTGTTAATAATTATTTCAGTAATATAATTTTTAATGTTGATATTATTATTATATGTTATTATGTTATTATAAGTATTAAACTTTTAATTAAACTAATCACTAAAATTTCAACATGTTACTTTTACTAAATTCTCACTCTTAAGTTTAACTATTTAAAAACCACTTATCTTTAAATTCTTTTATTTTAAATATTCATTATATTTTAAATTTTTATACATCTTATCATTTAAAAGTGAGATAAATTTGTATTTTAAATATTCATTATATTTATATTTTCGCAACTGCATGAAATGTACAACATTTACTAGATGCGTCATTAAAATTTGGAGTTATTATAATAAAACACACTATTAGTATTACAGTATTAAATCCATGGTTATCATAATGCCTATTACTATTGGTAGTATTATTATTATGTACTATTAATGTTATTAGTAGTTGTACCAATAGGGAATGTATTTACATAATAAGGATAGATGAGTCTTATGTCACTACATATTCATAAACAATTGTTACAAAGTACAACATGAACTAAAAGCAATGATAGTCCAGCATAATCTTGAGCACACGTAGAGGCATGCACTAACATAGTTAAAAACACACAAGCCAAACGGGTATGAGTTTGAAGTTTACAAGTGCATATAAAAGTAGTACAGAAGCAACAACATGACAGGTAAATAAATTAGAGTCATAGGAGTAGACAAGTGATAGTAGTAATCAGAGCAAGAACAAGTGATCAATAGTGTCACCACCAAGGAAAGCCTCGTGTCCAAATAGGCCAGTGAGCGGTGCTATTTAGTATCCTCTTGCTTGAACTCCTACAATCAGATAATCGCCATTGGTATATAGCAGCTTCCTATGGGTCTTGTAGATAAGATATAGATATGGATGCAACATCACTAAGCTCTCTCGAAGACACATTGATCATGTCAACTGGTGGTGGTGGATGCACAATGGGACGCCCTAAGAAATGCACAAAGTCAGTGTTAGAATCGGAAATGACAATGACTTATTGCTCTTGGGCAACCGCCTATGTTGGGATCTTCACTAGGGCCTATGGTAGGTTGGAGAATTGCATGGGGAGCACCTCGTACCAAAGCTCTCTAGATGTGCACCAACACCTCTAAGACGGTGTCTTGTATAAAATCTCATATTTATACCAGAACATGATAATAAGATATCACACTACAAACATATAGGCAACATAAAATGTGCGATAAAGTGATTAGTTGAATATAGGTCTTACTCATCGGTCTCCCTCCCAAAATGTAGGCCCCACAATGTCTCAGCATGTCTCCCTATCATACATAACCCCAAGTATGGATGAGTACTTACTGAATTCTACATAACAAGCCCGTAAGATAGCCAACTTTGACATTACTTGAAAAGTAGTGTACTCCTACCTGAACTGACGAGTCATCTGCCTAGCGATGTCGGCACATATAAGGTATACCTCATTGTCTCTCCTGAAAGATGCATATTGACACTCTGCACGAACATCCATCAAGGTGCTTATCATCCCAATCTCCTCATCAACTGACCACACTAATACCTGATGTCACGCCCCTAATCCAAGTACGTAACACGGTACTATTTGCAAACCAACTCAACAATTATCTAAGCCATTTTATCAAATAACTATACCACACATCAATAATCTGACATTCATAATCCTGCGGGATTTTTTTTTGAAAACATGTTTATAAATATTCTCATAAATCCTTGATATTGCATTTGCACCAATAACACCTAATGTTAAATTACAAGTCAAGGGTGCACAACCCGCACCTCAATAGTGCATGAAATTACAACCCAAGCGTGCTAGTAGTAGTTATCTAAAATGGTACTACTTGCCCTCGTACTAGTCTCATATCTACTGTCCGTCGAGCTCCTCATCTGCAAAGGGTTTTAGAAAAGGGTTGTGAGCAAGAGCATTCAGCAAGAGGTTACCCATTTTATGGGTTGTGAACAATTCCAAAATGTTTACAGAAAAATCATTTCAATAAAATTTTGCACATAAAATACTTTCCATATCAACTCATGAAATATTGCACGTAAGCGGAAATTTCATTTTCAATATCATTTCATCATGTATGTTGCTCATTGGCTTGAACACATTTTGTATTAAATTCACTGATCAGGACTTTAGTCTTTTAACCCCGGTTGAGTGGGTTGTATCGCAACCTTTTACCTTAATTGAGTGGGTCGTGTTCCAACCTTTTCCCTCCAGTTGAGTGGGTTGGAACTAGTTCCACTACACTAATGAACTTTCCAATAAGCATTATTACATAAAACATTTTCATAAGCATTTGAGTTCACCATAATTTTGGTTCAAAACAATTACAATGCATCATAATACTTGTTCACATTTAAAACATTCTCAGAAAGCAATATCAAGATTTTCATAGATAGTTTTCATCATGAGAATAGCAAGAGTACAAAAATAATTTATGGAAATAATTTGGAAATCATGATTTTTGCAAACATTTGAATAAAATTCTAGACGACCAACTTACATAGTAAAATTTCTAATTGTACGGTAAAGAAATTTTACTAACATACAATAGTTTTAAAAATTTAAAGGTAACCCACTAATATAAAAATTTTATACTTGTAATAAAATAATTTTTCAAATACATGTATGAAACCAATAGGGTAACCACTTACTTGAGAATTAGGTTGCTTGTATGGGGTTTCTTTTTGCTCCACACTCTTGTCCTCGTCATCAATCAAATAATGCCTATTTAATCCAAGCTTATTGAAACTTAATTCCCCTTATGCATCCAAATTTTCGGATTCCAAAATCCAAAATATTTCCATCCTCAATTTGTTAGATTGTTGTTCCTAACTTTTAGGTGTCTAATTATAGCTTAAAGCGGTTGAGATCTTATAAAAATAAACTACACTGATCTAGGCATATTGTAGATATGATTTATATACAGCTAGAAAGCTCTACGAGTCTACTTTAATATGTCATAAACCTAAATCAATTTGGAGCTTTCTAAAAAATTTTATGATCTATATATTAATGTCACGTAGAATTAAATCTGCATGTGACTGTTAGCGGCAGTTCAACTTTCAACCCCCCTTTTTTGTTTTCCTCTAATTTCCGATTACTACTCATTCCAAACATGATTCAAGTCTTGAATCCACCTATTTTGGCCTGTTCATCTTTTGTAATTTCCTAAAGTTTTCTGTAGTCTATATTCTTGATTCTTTTGACAAGATCATGAAATCCACACTATTGATTATAGAATTCTCCTAAAATCCACGGGTTCTAGTATCCTTGCCAACTACGCATACATACATACATATATATATAAACCAACCATATGCACAAAAGAATGTAATGCAGACCATAATTACCACTCACATACATAAACCAACCAGATCAAAATTTCAATACCCAGTTCACTAGAATTATATGCACAAAAGCAGTCTTCGAATTGTTTATGTTTACACTAATGTCTGTGCATTCCCCAGGAGTTATTCCACGCACACGGCATTTTATCTTCAAATGATAATAACACATACTTTCTTATAATAGTGCAGTAGAAATAGATATACACATCGATACGGAATTGTTTAACTTGTGCTTTCTGTAATATAAGTGTTCCTTACTTTATTCTTTATAAGCGAGAAACAAGTTATAACTTCTAATTAGCAACGATGAAAACGAAAGAAACCCAAATGATCAAATCTAATCTACCACTTCCATAATCACTATGAGGGTTCAATGCATACAAATGCTAGAATGTAGGATCGTCCAATAAAGTTCTAATCTCTTCTACATCACTGAATTGATAGGGAGCATAAAGTCGGATTTTGGTACAAGATATTTTTCCCTCTTTTTTGTATTGCTCAAGGGTTTGGATGCAGAAAGGTGATGAATGATAGCTTTGCCGTCCACTCCACCTCGATCCAAATGTGCTAAAATTCCTCTTCTCCTTTAATCTTCTGATTTTGGCTGTCTTGTGAACGTTGCAATTTTTTTTTTCCAACAATCAATCGGTGAGGGTTTGGTGAGTGCAAGAGATGGATTTGGTGCTTCTTGTGGGGATTTGAGAGGTAAATACTGTGACGTGTTTTCTTGCGTAATCCTTCTCATTTCTCGAGCTGCTTAGTGGTCGTGAGAGAGTGTGTGGCTTCGATTGTCAAATTCCTATGTTCCTTCAGATTCTTCTATTTGTTGGCAAGGCATGTTGGCTTTTCCTTTTTTTTTAACCCTCATTTACACTCTCCCAATTAGCCAGCTACTTGCTCAACAATTTTGATGATTCCCTTTGCATCATACCATCTTCTGATTATCTCTCATTACTGTCTCCTTATTTGTATTCCAGATTTCTAGTTCTTGCTTCTGAACCTCATTTATTCCTTCCCTCAATGCACATTTGACATTACAGCATCAATCTCCTACGTTTAGCATCAATCTCCTACGTTTCTGCCAATTTTCATGAGTTGGCCAATCGGCCACTTCGCATTTCCGTATGAGTAATGGCGTATCTTCCCTTAATTATTTCAACCTTAAATTTAGTGCCTAGCCACCCCAAAATTCTGATGCTTATGCTCGTTTGACTTTCGCTCTTCATCATCCGTTATTTCCCTAATCACCCTTTTGGCGTTGATTCTCTTGGCCAGCACCATTATCACATTTCCAAATCCATGCGGCTGATATTGGGAAATAAAATCATCCACACGTATACATGCGTACCTACTCCAATTCATGTCCACACATCTTTGAGAAAATTTCTGCAGCAAGGGAACATCATTACCCCTTAAGGCCTAGTTTGGCAACACATTTCAATATTTAACCTTAGGTCGATGTTTGGATAGAAGTCTAGAGCCTATTCTCCTTTATTCAACTAAACAACCCCTTGGGGTGCCGATATTGCATAAATTTGATCCTTGATATCCTCTTACCCTCATAAGACCTTTCTTTTTTTTTTCTTTTTTTTTTCCCTCATCAGCCGTCTAAGTCCCTTGGTTCGCCTTCCTTGGGTGTTGCTTTGGTTTCCCATGTGTTTTGGTTCCCAATTTGGTTGCTTTTGTCATAGATTCGGCTTTCCAATTTTCCATGCGATCCTTCTCAATTTCGAAAGTCTCCCTTGCCAATTATGTAGTTGGCCAGCCGGCCAACACTTGGGGTTCCTTTTTTTTTTTTGCATTATGGGTTTGGGCTGTCTCTTTTAACATGGGTTACAAGAAAAAGTCTAGGTCTTTACATCTGAGGCTGCAGTGCAAGATAGTGTGGATTCCTCCGTCATGCCACGGTCCCATATTTTGTGTGTTAGTTTTTAAAATTATGTTCTCTGCATTTCCATGATATATAAAATTTAACTTATATAATGGCAATAAATAGTAGTGACAACAACTGAATATAGTTATAACATGAGATTATATAGTATAGTTACAACGTAATCTAAAAAATTAGATTAATAAATTATATGTCTTGTGTAATTTGCACATAGGAATAAACAAAGATATCAACTCATAATGCCATAATGTGAATACACATAAATACAATTGAGATCACATACAGGACAAGATTCACACAACGTTCACATATACAATGATGAGCATAAATACAAACATTGCAGTACACTACAAGACACACACAACGGAGGAACTTCATTAAATTTCTTCAGCCCACTAATTTACCCAAATGTGTTGTACTATGTGGTCTTTGATGAGGATTTTAACCATTAGGCTCTCATTCAAAAGATCCAAATGAAGAGGCTCTTCATGTGCCTGCTGATACGCCAGTGCCTCGAGGTCATCATCTATCTAATTAGGATCCACTACCTTGTTCAAGAAACAATCGTCATTGCAATGTATGATGACAAAGCTATGGACCCCACACAATGCAATTATAATGTCGGCCTAGGTTTTCAAATTGTAGTTTGGCATAAACCCCCTTAGTAGTAGGAAGTGTTTCTTTAAAACTCCGAAGCAAAGTGTATGCAGTTGCAGATAGATAAGTGGTGCCAGTTAAACAACTTTATTATTGTGCGTGGGTTTTGACCAAGACCTCACCATTCTAGTATATGGTAACACTGTAGTGTGGTCAAAGAAATCTAGGGATGTTAGCATACCCAACATCTACCATATAGTACTTCCCTACAAGTTTACACCAAACATTTTTGTTCATTAGGCCATGTATTTATGGAAACTTTTTGGCAGCAACATTCAAACTTGGTAGAGGTGATCGGAAGTTATATTCTGGAGTTTATAGGACATGTCGAAGAATTCAAGCATTCGCTACACGTCCCTCCCAGCCAAATACTACAAAAGTAAATTTGACGTCAAACAAGCATGCAGACATGACATTATGACTGAGGAGCTCCTCAATACAAGGACCCAATCAAGGATGATTGTCCTGTCTATTATACCAACAAAGTCTTGCCATGAAATTAAGGACATGTTAATAGTGCAACCCTAAACATCATGCATATACAATTTCAACATAAATTATGTAGCATAATATTGACTAACCTTAAAGGACGAATACCACAGTGGGTGGTTGAGTATTTGCTCGAGCATGTTCATCATGTTTGGAGGGCAAGTGTACTTTGCTGTTATTGAGCACAATACATCGCACATCGTGTGTAAGTAAGGACTTATTATCTCAAGGGAGCATTGATATCACTCGACTACATCACAATGCCGATGATGCATGCCAATGGTCTAGAAAAATATGGCAACAGACTCCTCAAGAAGTAGACGAATCCTATGGTGTTATGGCAAGTAGCCAGTCTGAACTACCTTCTCGACAGGTAGGTTTAGTTATGTGTAAAACATCATAAAATTGGCCATTGTGGCCTAGGAGTAGCTTGTTTATCTAGTTCAGGCCACGGAATCAAGAACCTCAAAATGGATGTTTGAACATGTTGGCAAAAAACCAAGATGCCCCCTCATGGTAAAAAAATAAAAAGTTTTGCATGCTCCTATTGAGATGTTACCTTGCCCATCTACTAGATCCTCCAATATCATTGGCGATGTTGTCTACATTATTATGCAACTTATCATTGTATTGATCAACATCAGGGCTAACCATACCTACAACTATAAACCAGGAGCAATAATGTATTCTTGCTCAAAAATAGAAGCTTGGTGATAGTTCATGGATAAGATAATACATCATTTCACACAAACACTAACAAGGAGCCCTATCAATACCCTAACTTGTCTAAGTATTCATGTCTCTTATGGGGTGGCAGGGCAAGGAAGATTCAACAACGAGTGGGGTCCTCCACAACCTTTGTTGGAGCATTATAGTACATATCCTCAGGTAGATCGGGTATCCCCTCAAGTGCCCCAATACACATTTCCACGGTGGTAACGGAGTTAGGATCCACCTGTGAGGCCACCATGTTAGTTGCCCACTCCCAAAAATGTAACACCATGACAACAGGAGGAGGTATGGGTTTCTTGCGCCTGGAGGAGGATGCATATGCATGGCTTGTGGACATGCGGCCACCTGAAGATTGTGAATTAGGATATGATAATTACGTGGGTGTGCTAGCTCCTAAATCCTCTATATCCCCAACCTTACACTCATAATTTTCTTCACGTTAACAGTGCCCTAGGGGAGGTTGCGAGGCCTACGTCGAGGCACGAGCCCCATACCCAATCGTAGTATGGGAAAAAAATATCTCAGTCATATACTTGTAACGTGGAAGATCTCTAGTACGCGAATGATTTATCTTTTAGGTTAGCGTACAGGAGAAGAATGTGGCACATTATAACCTTAATTGTGAATATATTATGGATTGGAGTATAAAAAATTAAAAAGTGAAAGGCTAATAACCTACTGCAAGCCATGATGTCCAAACTTTCTCGATGTCAATTATCCTATTATTCACATAATCCCAACCAAAGCCTGTATCCAAGACTAGTAGATAGTGATATGTTTTTCACTTTACCTTCATCTGGTTAAATTTTCCTAACAATTGCTTCGTAGTATAGTTAAAGTCAGGCATGCCTTTCACATTTTCATCATTATATCTTACTACTTAAAGGGTGTGAATGTGGCACCCTTCAAGTTGTCATATAACACTTTATTGTGCATAATAGTAATGAAAATATTGGTGTTTCGATTTGGCCAATGGGCATCATCAAATCCACCGGTCATGCTTGAGGCTTGTTCATATGGCGGCGACATCTTCAAGCCTAATGTTATCATCAAAACCACAAGTCATCACCCTATTACTCTATTGTGCCACAAACAATTATTCGGACTACTGTTTGTTTTTTTCCTTGATTAGCTTCAAGCTTGCCTAATTATCTAATTGAAAGTCGTTAATAAGAAAGTTCCAAAACTTCATAAAACTCCCATTTGTAAACCTTACTAATAAATGAATTTTTAAATGAATTGACAATTGTATTATATCATCAAAAATTTCAATTAAAAAAGAATTAATTTAATAATTTAATAACATGTTTAATTCAAAAACGACAGACATCCAATTTAGCAATAGTTATTTAAAAAATGTACCAAATTTTTTGAAATGAAGTATTATTACCGAAAACAAACTAATTCCAAAATATAATAGTTGTTAATGCAGCTAAAACCTTAAAATAAAGCTTGTAAAATGTTAAAAATAAAAAGGTTAAATAACAGATGCAACTAATATAATTCTTTGTCAATTCACTATTAAATTTGATTTCATTTTTTGTACCTTTATTTTCTTATTCCAAAATATCATGTGAATGTAGTTTTAATTATTGATTTTTTAAAAAAATAAGTTGGCCTTTATAATTCAAATTTTCATAAAATATATTTTAAGAATATTATTTTGTCTCATACAATTTATTTATTTAAAATTTTAGCACATTATTGTATCATATTTCATTTTTATTTATTTTATATGATATTTATTATAATAAAATAACTATAAATAAATATAAAAATATTCAAAGAATTATCACATATTTAATAAAAATGATGGTCAAACATTGATTCGTTTTTTATTTTTTATACATATTTTAAGAATAGTGTGCTTTATTTTGAAAATTTATTTTATAACATATCATTTTCTATAGGAATATTGATTTCTTATATATATATATATATATATATATATTTATTTATTTATATTTTGGACACGTTGTTGTAATTCTATTTTAAATTATTATAGTGTTCTTTATTATTCTACATTCAGAACACTATCTATGTAGATATAAACACGACAATAACAAACACACAACAAAATGTTAAAACTAATAAAAATTTAATCAAAAACCTACTCCTATCTTACAATTTTTTGTTAATATTTATAGTTAGTTTAGCTTTTTAATATGAATTTCCTATTAAAAATAGAGAATAAATTTTGAAATAACAGAACTCTTATTACATAGTTTTATTTCTAGAAGATATTTCCACTCCAGTATTCTCTTTGTTTTTTAGAATTCCATTTTATAATATAGTTACAGAGTCAATACCATCTATCAAAATTATTGGCTATGTTTGTTTCCCCTTTTTCCACAATTTATCATTACTTAAAAATCAAACAAAAAAAGTCTTACCATACAAATTTTATTCACATTCAAATTCAAATTTTTTCCTTTTTTATCATTTAGAATTGACTAACAATTTTTTATCGTTATACTTATTTACAATTAAATCAATATTTATCCCTATAATTTTTCGACTCATGTCTACTATTTTATTATTCTATAAATTTATATACTATTACAACATTCAATTATTATTACATATTAAATATATATATATATATATATATATAATTTTACTGCCCATCCAAATCTTATAAACCAAACATAACTTTCATCCCTATTAAAACCACCCAAATTATCCTCCCCCATTTTAATTAGGAAACAAACATAGCCAAAGAGAATATATATATATATATATATATATATTTATGCATATATATATGTACGGTTTTACATACATATGTGACTTTGTAATTGGAAGTCAAATTAAGTGTTTTTTTAAGAACATGTATGACTTTGTTTGGAAGGGAAATTGAATTTTTTTTAAGATAGGATATTTATATATATATATTATTTATAATTCTATGATTTTTACGTCTGGAGTTATGTTTTACAAATGTTTGTTTTGTCAATATAATAATCTTTGATATAGTTGTTTTATTTGATTTTTTGTCTTGTTTGAAATTGACTGTTTGAAAAGTATGATTATCATTTTACGTGAAATGTTCTAAGTGAGAAGGAAGATTATATATACATAAACCCGACAGTTTTTATTTTATTTCATAATTGAATTTCTATGTCCCTCCAATACACAATTTTACTAATTTTAAGTCAACAACTTTTATTAATTTTATCAATTAATAAAAAATTTGAAGTCCCTTCAATTCTTATGTTATTATTAATTTTATTATTTTTTTAATTTTGTTATTTTTAGTCTTTTACTAGTAAAAGAGTTGAATTTCATGTGATTTGAAGATAAGGGCTACAATAGTTAACTAATCTCATAGTTAGCATTCTGTGAATTAGATGGAGATATGTTATGAAACATAAAACCATGATATATTAGAATACTATACGAACAAAAGTACACTATGAATAAGCAATAACCACATACTAAAATACACTATACATTGAAATTAAATAAACAATAACCACATATTATTTGTTAAATCACTAATGTAGACATACAAATGTAATGTAATTTCAAGGCCAATAAAATAACGCAAATGATGAATCATATGAAAACCAAAATGAAGGCACACTCATGGTTGCCCTATCAACAACCCCAACAGTTTCTGCCTATTGGCTTGGGGGGACAGTTGGAGTTGTAATAGTATTACATACCCTATACAATGAATAGAGACAACACACTTCTTAAGTAAAAGAAAACCAACCAAGCATAGCTCCAAGAGAAATGGGTAAGTGTAAGTGTGAAGAAACAAATACAAATGCTGGCATTTAAAGGCAAGAAAAGAAATATAAATTACAACTCTACGGTGCAAACATTGAATACAATCTAGATCTGTCAACAAGAATATCTTACTATATCTACTTCATATAGACATTTATTGCACAAATGAACAACGGCAGTTCGGTCATCAACAGTTACACTGTTCACCCTACCCTATCTAAAACTATTTCACCAACTTTTTTCCAATCATTGCTGCTCCACAATTTGATAGACTAGCAGCTGCCCTTGGTCTTACTTTTTCTAACACGCCCTGCACAATAAAAACAAAACAACACTACTCCGTTAGCACATAGTTAATCATTAGTAAAATCATTAAAATGCTAATCATTGCATGTCGTTTCTTTCTGGCCAAACAGAACCAAACTTTGTAACACAACTGTGAAACTTTGTTGTCCATAGGCAGTGAGAGGGAAACGGCCACAGCACAGCCACTTCAACTGCGGGATACCAAGCCGGCAAACACCCATCAACGTACTACCACACCAGAACAACAATTTCAATTGGCCTATTCTCCTATATTTCATATAAATGTCCACCCAAAACCCCAAAAACAAACAATTATAGAACACAATAATTGGACTATGTGGCTTAGTTGGATGCTTAAGGCACACGGAATGGAAGGCATGGACTCCGTGGCTGCAAACCATCACTGGTTGCCCTACTAAGATACGTCATGCTCAACTCCAAAATCTCTACCCTCAAACATGCTGTTCATCATCATAGCCATACAATCACATTATTTCTTTCCGAAAAAACCATTGTAGGAGTTAAAAAATAATGTAGACCCGACAACACGCGCGACTGTGGAGGCCGTCAGTGGCAGTCGCCCAAGGGTGAGGGAGGAGCAACTACAATAGAAAAGGAAAATAGAGAAAGAGATATGGCCCAACATCAATCCCTGTCCTCCCCATCGTCACCAACCCAAGAAGCTGCCGATTTCATAGCTCGGGCAGCCAAAAACGGTGGCCCACAGTTGAAACGCTGCCAGGCCCTTCCAACGCCAACACAACCCAACAAACCCATAGACGCCTCCTCACCATCGACGATGTGTAGCTTGCATTGTTTCCTTCAACGGCAGCGGCAATCAAAGGTGGGAGCAGTGGACATCAACAAAAGCCTAACAAAAGTGACAAAAAAAATAGCCAAACTGGATGTCATTCAGTAGATCCAACCACAAAAAGTGCAGATATGGCCTAAACGATTAGTTTCATGTCGTCTCTGGTGACAAAACATGGCCAGGACGAAGGGTCACAATGGCCGGCATGAGAGGATTGAGAAGAGAGAGATGATAAGGACGCATGAGCATGTGAGAATGAGATGGGACAAAGACGGGTCAGGGATGAGGGCACATGTGGATCAATTCCCAAGGAGAGAAATGGGAGAGTAAAAAAGGGCGACAATTCCCTTTTCTCACGAATTTGGCCAAACTTGCCATATCTAAGAAAAGATATTCCACAAAAATGGAAAATAGAGAAACAGATTCGAGCTAATCGCAGGCTTAGTTTGTAGTTTTCCGTGTTACTGGGAGTGCGGTGGAAGGCTTCTCTATATCCTCCTTGACCACTAACATAAAAGACACTGATGATTCCAACAAGATTGATGATAAAGCCAGATTGTTATTTCAATCAGATGTAGGATAAATGACTTCAACCGTGGCCAATCGATTGAGTGCATGAGTGTGTGTAAAAATGAGTGTTTCTTGTAAAGTTGTTCTCAGCAAATTCGAGTTTCTCTCTTATTTTTATTATTTATTATTTTTTTTTATATACTATACACACTTAAATATATAAAGTGTCATATTTTTAAAACCTCTTCTCTATGTTTAAATTTCATTTCTCCCAACAATTGTGTATCTGCCATTGTGCTTGGAGGATCATTAATATGAATAGTATAACTGACTATTGTATCGGTCAAACTTTGGAAGAAATATCAGAATAGCAAGGACTTTGGAAGAAATGTCAGAATAGCAAGGATATACTGTGGAATTAGATAGATTCTTGACACCACGTTTATTTTTAATTTATTTTTGCATATAATTACCTTTTTAAGATAGTAGTGTTGAGAATGCACTTGTGTTTGATGGATTATTTGTGTTATTAATAGAAGTCATCCTGTGGCATGCCAACCTTTTCAGAACTAATGCTACTGAAAGGCCATGTCAATGTGCGGAAATTATCAATTTTTCAAGCATTTGGTTGAATTCCGTATAGAAAGGGAAGAGGCCGATCGGATCTATAATTGACCATCCCTTTCTTTATAAGATTCAAGCACATGCCTTAAAAATTAGCATATTTTACACACACACACACACGCACACTAACATGGCCTTCCCACATGCATTAGTCTAAAGAAGGTTGGCATGCAATAGAAACTAGCTTCTATTGATGTCGCAAGTAAACCGTCGAAGACACTTGCATCCTCAATACTATGATATTAGAAAGGGGAATTATATAGAGATGTATAGCAAACCAGACCAATATATGGCTCTTATCTTTCATGCAATGGTCAGATATTATTATAAATGCAAAAATAACCATGGCGTCAAGAATTCATCTAACACATGCCAACGTACTGCATCAGTCACAACCCAAATCTGGGAACGCCAGACAATGGTCCCGTGAACAACTTTAACGAATACCAAAGTCAAAATATCAAAAACATACTAATCTATAAATTGTACTTATTGTAAACTAAGATCCATTACACTTCTTGCAATGGAAAATGATATAAAGTAGTTTATTCTAGCTTAGCGGAAAAATAGAATATCCTATGCTATTACATTTATGGGACTTATTTATAAGTGAGCTATAACTATAGTTTTCCTTCCTCACACCCTTTTACCATCCCCATGTATACTCTTCCTCATTGGGGTCCTCCGCAAAGGAGTTTTCGAAAGATGTGAGCAACTAATCGCTTAGTAAGTTGTTGCCTATATTTTTGTTGTTAGGTTGTAAACATAATAAAGCAATTTTAAAATCAAATATTCACTTGGAATTTTCAAGAGGGTAAACAGTTAAAAATTTCACATGCAGTGTATCACAAATCCGTTTTCGATGTACTATTTCTTTACATGTCCAGGGATTCAAGCAATTCGTGTAACGTTTCATTGATTAGGTTTTAAGTTTATATTCTTGGCTAAGAAGGGACACATGCAACCTTTGTGGCTATCTCATTTTACTACCCAAATGAGAAAGTAGTCATGTGTTTAACTTAGAATCTCAATTGAGTAGACAACGTAGTCTTAATCTATTATCTCAATTGAGAAGGTTATATATCTCACCTATTGCTTAGTAAGTGGATAGAATTAGCTCATACACTATCTTAGTTAGTCCCCATGAGTATTGCATCACAACATTCCAATATAACAATTAACATGTTCAAAGCAATTTAAAAAATATACCCATCAATTGGTACTTATTCACATCCAAAATATGTCTAGATAAAATATTTTAAAATCATGATCATGCCACCTTGCATAAATAGAACATGAATATTTTCAAAAATATTTCATTGTATGTTTCATCAAAATATAAGATTTTTCAAAAATAATTTAGAGTAAATTTAGTAAAATATCAAATTTCTAGCAAAATAATCTCTATTAAAATGACAATTATAAAAGTTTACAAGGTAACCACATACCTAATTCTCGCTTACTAGTCCTAGAACTCACAGGTTTGATTTTTTCAGTTTCCTATGTAAGTCAAAACAAATCCCAAGTTAATTCCTAAGACAATAGGAATTTAATCTTTACGTGTTATTGGTGCAATCCTAGTGTTTTGGATTAATTCTCTCACACTTTTTAAATTGCCTATGGATTGGATTCTTCTATTCAAGTTCACTCATTTAGTTTACTCTATATCTTGTGGGACCTTATCCCAGCTAATTTGATATGTTTTAGGGTTAAATATGATAGAATTGGACATTAAAATCATGAAAATAGAATTTTGGCCATTCTTCAAGTCTCACATCTGTGAAATCGGAGTTTGCGACCACAAATACTAGTTTCGTGACCACATGAAGATGCTCAAGACATTCTGGTGATTCCTGCACCCGAGTTTATAACCATGGAAAGCTGCGTTGCAATTGCGATGCACATTAGGGCACTTGTGACGTCAACCCCATGGTGCACTAGGCAGCCCACAACTTCTCCGACAACCACACAAATTTAGGCCTCAGCTACAACACATGACCTCACAGCCGCGATCATCAAATGAGACACAAGTCTACCTTTGCACAAACATCGTGTTTGGATTCCAAAGTTCTTCCACCAAATTTTAATCCCTCTTTTCAACATGCAAATGTGTTCAAGGGTTCCTCAAGGCCCTTAAATCATATTTTTAACATAAAGATGGAATTTCAATGTGTCTCTTCCCTAGTGATTCAAGAAAACACAAAAATTCCAAAACCCCATGTATGTTCCCTATACATGATTTTTACTTGGTTCTCCTTCGCATATCCCAACTATTATGGTCTTAGTATCACGTTCAAATTATTGCCTACAATTTATCATGCTTTTTAGTACTTGAACATTGTGAAGAATTATTTTCTACAAGTGTGTATGAACTCTATAGGATTTGGACTAAGAACTCACCATAATCTTACGCGTTCTTGAATTTCTTGGGTCCAAAATTTGTCTTTTCTCTTCCACCTACTGCTGGACGGCTGCTAAGGCTTTGGAGTTGGGAAAATAACTTTTTCCCTTAGAATTTGAGGTCATATTTATATTATAGTGTGATATATCCCATATATGGAAGTTAGGTCTCCCTTAATTATAGGTAGAAAATTCACACGAATTTTCTGAAAATTTTCAGCCCAAAATCAACCTTAATCATCCTAATTTAACCCTATTTACCCATGGCCATAAGGCTCCGTAGATATTACAATTTTTGGTAAGGTTTTTCTTGCATATTATTGCACATATTGCATACATGTGTACCTTAAATATGGAACAATATTTTCACACGAACTTTCAGAATTTTCCTAGCCAAATTCAGTCCTCTCTACCCAATTTCTGCCCCTTGCATGCTTGGAGAGTGTCCAAATTAAGTCACTTTAATTTTGGTGGGATTTTACCATGGTGATTTCTCATATATTCTCCTCCCATAGTCAATTTGATGTCTCCTATTTAATTCACATAAAAATAATAAATTAAATAGGCCATTCTCCTTCCATATTCTCCTTTCTTTATGGGATTCATCCAAATGCTTGAGAAATTAGAAAATTTCACACACATGGCCTTCCCGCATGCAGTAGTCTTAAAAAAATTGTCATGTGGTAGATTGGCTTTCATTGATACCGCTAGTAAACTGTTGAAGACACTTGCATTCTCCACACTACTACAATATTAGAAAGGGGGAAATATAAGGAGACGTACAGCAAACCAAACCAATACTCGGCTCTTATCTTTCATGCAGCATTATTATAAAGGTAAAAATAACTGTGGTGTCAAGAATCCATCTAACACCTCGTGATACCTCGCTATTCTGATATTGCCTTCAAGGTTTATGATTGCAACAACAGACAGGTATACAAATGATCCTCTATGCACAATGGTAGTTTATACAGTCTAGACTTTAGCATCAACCTTCTTGGAATTATGGATGTCTCCCTCACTTTGATCTCCATCGTAGTCCTCTCTGTGGTGAAACGCTTCGCACGGTTTTTTGCACCCTTCCAATCGCCTCTTCATCCCTCATTTCTTGTCCTAGAGTGTTCTTCCTTGCTCTGCCGTTTTTTCTTTTGTGAACAAAGTTATCTCTCTGCTCAGCCGTTTGAAGATATGTGCATGCAATATGGATACGCATATTAGGTTTTGTAGGTGAGAGGAGTGGGACGTCTCCACTACCACTCCATGTTCCTGGTTTGTTGTGTTGGCACTGAGATGTACCTTTATTTTTTTTATTGCTTATATTATTATTTTATACTACTCTTTTCTTTGTCAAGAGAATCAGATGACGAACGATGATACGTTACGCGCGTGGGTGTATGTACGTATGCATATTTGTTCAATATTTATAATTTGTTCATCGGCTAAATATTTGTGGGGTCACAAAAATATCTAATGAATAAGAATAAATATGAGATATTTTTAGAGCAATGAGTTTAATGTTATTAAATACACTTTTCCCTCTTAAACTGTATCTCTTGTCCCTTTTAGTCTTTAAAATTAGCAAGTCGAACACTTATCCTCTTAAATTTAAATATTAAAGCAAGCTTATCCCCTTAAATTTAAATATTAAAGCAAGATTACCTTTAACAAGCTTCCAAACACCATTAGAAAAGTAACTTGAATATCCCTTGTTATCGAACTTTCCAGCAAATAGAATGATCATCTTTAAGTCAAATACATGCTTAACGTTTTTCAATTCCAACTTATAGCCTAAAGTCGTTGTCATTATAATTTATCCCGTGTCATAAACCTTGCAAAATCTATTATCTCCCATTCAAATTAGTCCATTGTTAATTGGCTTGTACTTCGAAAATAGGTTTTTTGTGTGGAGTCACGTGATAGACGCCCCAAAGTCTACCACCCGATTGTAATCCTGTGTTTACTCATCTATAAATTCATTTCACATAATGATAACATCATCCTCAAATGTCATGGCTGCAATATCTCTTTCATTGAAATCTTGTTTCCTTTCGTCTTCTTATTTTAGGGCCAACTCCCTCTGTAATTTCGATATTGGCTTTCAATGTGCCCTTTCCTTTGATTGTGGAAGCATTCAACTTTTCTCCAATTAATTGATCTTGCTCTCAAGTTATCTTTTCTACAAATAGGCCCTTGATTTAGGCTTGTCCCTCTCAACTCTTGTTTCTCCAATCCTAGGACTTGCAACTTAACATATTGTCCTACCTTCTTCCCTCTCGTTGCTCATTTAGTAAGGCGTCTTTAACCATTTCAAGGGTCAAAACTTTATTTAGGGTTGAATACGTTTGAAAAGAGCATTGGGAAGGAACAGTCGGAAGTTGAACGCTCTCTTTTGAACGTCAACATTAATAAATCAAATGTTTTGATAAAAAAATAATTTAAGAAAAAAATTAAAACCCAATTCCCAAAGATGGTTAGAACAGTTCTGGTGTGCATTTATTATAAAATGTGTAAAAATAAAAAATAAATAAAAAGATAATTTAAAAAATATAATAATTCTGACATTTGTTATAGTTGAAAAAATAGAAAACAAACCTAAGTTAGAAGTCCAACAAGACTCAAAATAATATAAAATGAGTGAAAATATATGGAATAAAATCTCCTAAAATACGCATATATTTCCAACACATGAGAATACCGTCCAGCACCTTTGACCCTAGATGTGCTTCTCAATTAGCAATAATTATTTTGGAATAAAAAGATATTATATTGGGCAGTCTGTCAGCAAAGGCTATATTCATTTTGAATGATTAAATTGGATAAAATTATTTTAACAAGTCTAATTACATGAAATATAAAAGCTTTTGATTAATGTTAAATCAGACATAAAATAACTAAAATGAAAGATAATTAGTCATACATCTGACTAAATAATCCTTCCAAATGATCTCAATGAACTTTTATCTCATAACATATCCGCAGATGATTAATGTAACTGTAACCGGGCTGACCTAGCGGCCGGAGCTCTCCAAATAACAATATACTTGGTATCCATGAATAAGATAACATACAAGACATGAAAAGAGAATGAAATTGTCATATGAACTATTACCTGTAATTAAAAAGAAATAATAAGAATAAAAAAATAAATTTTCTTGTAACCAAAACAACATTATTTCAAAATAATAAATTTATTATATTTTTTCTTATGTGTTTATATATATTGAAACAACTAATACAATGTAGACTAAATGTTTGTGTTTGATGTAATTCTAATTTTTAATTTTATAAACTGTACATGTATAGGTTAAATATAAAATATATGTTCATATAATTTTTAATTTTAATTTTTCTGTTGGCTTTCATCATATAGTAGAGTAAGTATTTAATTCGATATAGTTATAAAACTGTTTTTACAAATAACATGTCAAACACATGTGAAAATGTATATATAAACATCTTTTATATTATAGATTTTTGTTAAATATATCAATATATATACTATATTTGATAATATCTATATTATAAATTAAAGTAAATGATTTTATATGATGTATGTCAAATAATGCTAAATTAAATATTTTTGCTTAGATTTATGTCCATATGTGTGTGTGTGTGTGTGTGTGTGCGCACATATGTGAATAAATATTATACGTGTTTAGCATATGTTATAATGATATTACAAACTAAATAAGATATTATCTATGTGTGTGTGTTGATAATATATGTTTGTATTAAATTGTAATTTATATGCATTGATGTTTGTTAGTATAGATATTATACGGGCTGTGAGTTAGTCAAGCTACTCGACTCGACTCGTCGAGTAGCTCGACTCAAAGCTCGGCTCGAGCTCGAGCATTGTCGAGCTCGAGCTCTACTCAAGTGGCTTATCGAGTCGAGTTCGAGTTAATTCTGTGTCGACTCGACGAGTTTCGAGTAACTCGACTCCATGGCAATTTTGTAAATAAATCTTCATCCCATGGCATTTTGGACATTTTTTATTTTATAAATACATTTCCGATTAATTAACTTCACCTACTCGAGTTCGAGAGTTCGATCCAGTCTCGAGCTCGAGCTGCTCGATCCAGTCTCGAGCTCCACCATTATGTTGTCGAGTCGAACTCGAGTATACCACTACTCGAGCTCGACTCGACTCGATCTCACCCCTATTATACATATAAAACATATTAAGATTATTCAAAAGTAGATCGTTTCCAATATATTGGAAATAGTTAAAGCCATGGAGTAGAGTGAAATGACTTTTCTTTATTTAAAAGAATAAGCATTACTTAAGCGAGGTTCCTAATAAAAATAGAAAAAAAATATTACCATATTTCTAATTCTCTACCACAAAATATTGTATAAATCCAAGCTAGTGACCAATATGATATATTTTACCCAGAACCATTTCGATACTCACTAAAATTAGTAGTGTGGGTATGCTAAGAATCACACCCATTATTTTTCACGAGTATTTATAGATATTTACACATTAAAACCAAGAAGTACTTTCAATAGAGAGATATTAATTTTTTTCTAGACACAAAACTTACGAAAATTCTTATATGTCTTTAGACAAAATCTTTATGCATGCACAAACATGCTTCTTTACAAACTTTATTTTCTTAATATAATTCACACTTCATTGTTTTGATTTTTGTTATGCATTTTAAAATTTTATATTTTATTTAATATACAATAAAATTTACCTCTAAGAGTAATATAAAATCTTATTCTGAGTTAATATGATTTTTAATTTGGGAGGGGGTTTTGTTTGGAGATGCAGTAAAGTTGGACATATACGCTCCGCAACCCTCCCATATATACAACCCACCAGTAAAGTTGGGCATATACAGTATCACTATGTTTGGCAGAGGGTTTTGTTGGGAGATAATGTTTGGTAGGTTGTATTGAAATAAATAATATGTTTAAAAGGAATGTTTTAATGGAATAAATAGTATGGTTTATTTGAATATATATATAATACATAATAATGACTGGATAATATGATAATTTATATGGATATAATAGTTATGTTTTAGGGTATCAATAAAAATAAATATAAGTATATGTGTGATATATTTAGGTAGTGACTGGATTGTAAATATGTATAAATTGAAAAATAATTAGTTTGTTATATATATGAAAGAGGGAAAAATTAAATTTGAATTTGGATGAAAATATTATTGAATGGTATCTTTGGTAGTGTGAAATTTGATATGATGTTTAGAGGTTGAATATTGGGTTCCAGGCATAACCTTTGACGTAAAACAATGAAATGCAACCTACAATATTTGTAAAAAAGTTGTGGATGGGGTTTTACTGACAAACCGTCCATTTGTCTTGTTATTTTTTCCCTTATTAGCGTTGATAATTGTGACATTTTTATTAAGATTGAAGTGACTAAATATGAGTTCTATTAACGGGAAGGCGTTTGTAGTTAATACAGTTTTAGACATGAACAGGAAAGTAATTGGAATTAATTGCTATTAAGTTGTATAAAATAACCCACGCATTCTTGAATAAAGTAGACTTTTTATGATGTAGTTTAGAATATCATGCTCTGTCGTACTATTGTATCTTAGCGCGTTCGCAATTAAAGGCTATCTTGCCTTCCCTTCTATAAAATAGTGAAAAATACGAAAAAATGTGTTCCAACGTATGTCCCTCCAATTTGAAAAATGAAAACAGCAAGCGTTCCATAAATGTCCATTCTTTACCATTATTAGTAAATTTATTATATCAATAGATTATTGGCACTATCAAAAAATTTCAATTCCACTACTAGAAAATATGGAATTTAGGACAACTTTCTAAAACATATTTTATATTAAAAGCCGTCCTAAATTTAATTTGAGACTGCTTTTCATTCGTCCCAAATTTAATTTGAGACGGCTTCCTATCTGTCCCTATTCATCTCGTTGCTAAAATCTAGGAGGACTTCTAGTAGAACCATTTCAAATTTGAGACGACTTTAAAACGGGAACGGATTCTTTTAACACAACTTTGGGAGGATTTCTTAGAACTGCTTTGGGACGGATTAATTTTGGAATAACTTTAGTATTGCTTTCCCTTCCAATGCTTCTATGATGGCTTTAGGACAGCTATTCTAAGATAACTTTGGGATAGATTTGAAATTGTATTTTCATTATTTTGGAGTAAAAATTCTATTAAATTTGTGTTAAATTCTTGTCATTCCTATATAATTAATTATTAAATTTTATACATGAATTTCTAAGAAAAATATATAAATACGAAAATATATAATAATTTTAAATCATTAACGAATGAAATTTAACCCTCCCTGCAAAGGAGTTAGGGAGGCTACCTAGCGAGGGAAAACGAGGGTAAGACCAGCAACTCTCTCTTGTCAAATAAATATATTCATATGACAACTTATTAACTCAAAAACAAATTTTTTTCACACGTTTGTCAGATGAATCTATTCAACATATTTTCTACATTTGAATCCTAGTATTATATAAAAGTTATACATACATACATACATGTTATATAAAAGTTATACATGCATACTTACATATATATATATAATACATCTGAAAAGGACGGAATTATTTACACACAACAAAGTCACGTTAAAAAGTGTAGTACAATCTCATCTTGTCGAAAGTGGAGAAAGCATACGAAATAAGAAATGTTGGGCAAACAACATCTACATCTAATTATCGAGGTCATCATTTTCTTCGTCACCTTCATCGTCATTGAAGGAGTTCAGGCTGAGCTTTTTAAAAACAAGTTACATGAATTTGTTTAATCTCACCTCTGTTTAGATTAATCTAATCTTGCAGTAATCTATTTCTAGTCTAATATAGCTTATACTGCTTGTAACTTAAAGTTTGGTGAGGAAGTGGTGGAACTAGTCGATCCACGGGATAGCTACTTGAAAGATTGAGACTCTGAGTTCATCCCTAACAGATGGCCTTTTTTAAAACCATTAAACATGTTGAAAACAACCATATTGCTATTGCTTAAGTTAGATGAAGTCCCATTGCCCTCTAACTCTTGTGCCTCTAGGACCTTAGTGGCATTTTAGTTATGTAGTATTTTTTGCATTGTCTTCTATAGACATAGAAAATCAATTAGTAGTTGCTTGACATTGTATTCAATATAGATATATTTAAATATTTATACTTATCTCCTAAGACTATGCACAAAGGCCTGCCCATTCGCCAACTGCATTCTTCCAAATTTTAGGGTAAATTTCAAAAAGATTCAGCGACCATCTAAGTTGTGCTTCCTGTATTGTATAAGATAATTGCAAGATAATAAAATGACGATGGATGGTAGACAAAAAGATAATATACTGAAACAGATATTCTTTCTTACTTACCATTCTTTTGTTATGTGTGATCACTGAAATCAAATCGCCATAATAGATAGTGGATGCAAATGCATTGTTAGCTGCTCGGTTGGCCTGATTCTTGTCGCATACTACTCGATATGTATCCTTTGCCCACTTGCCCAAAATTTCATCCTACTTCTCCTATGGGATCTAATCAGCTTTTATTTTAGAAACTCTTATCTGATGCAAGTATTTTCATATTAACTCAGCGGTCTTTTCTTGAAAGTGCATTGTATTACCATGTTATCTACTAGGTTCCAACTAAATTCATTATGTAAACAAATATGACGACATAAAAGTACAAGAACTATATAACATGTGTGAAATGGGTTCAACTTATAGTAAAAAACCAAATTAGCCGTTATGGTTCTAACTAGAATATGTATAATGGAAAATTGGAACTAGCTCAGATAAGTTTCAAATAACTCCTTTTTGTATAGTAGAGATTTCAAACCTTGAAAAGTTGAAACCATTCTTTTTTTTGTTCTAATGGGACGTCGGTGTAATGGGTCCATGGTCTATTATAATGTCCAAACACAATGAACTTAATCAAGTTCGTTACTTCTTTCTACGCACTATAATGATAATAAAATATAGGTGTATTGAATTAATTTTTCTTTTTATGTGTGTGGGTGCACATAATTAATTATATACACGCCTATTCAAATTTATACTCACTAAAATAGACATGGTGTCACATATTTTGGTCCACCTGCCTGGGGTTGGGACGATCTACCTGCAATAGTCGCCAGAGATGTAGTAAGTAAAATATGAAATTCCTTGTCTCTCATGATTGTGATGGTTCGTTGGAGTTGTGTGCCTATTTAGAAGGTATATCACCTTGTATTGGACTTGGGGGTTAGGTTTCGTCATCATCAATCAAGTGAGAAGATGACATAAGTGTAAAGCATGGTGTGGTTATGCTTTGTTCACCTCCCCTTCCACGTGGAGTGTTAACGCCACATCCCAGTTTGACTCCAAAATATGCTCCTCGAGTCATTTTCAAACAGATAAATTAAATAAAAATATTGTTAATTAATATACGATCTCACAATTAACAATACTAACAAATGTGACAAATGAAGTATTCAATTATTTTAAAAAAATGTCACTTCTTTGTTTGTGATCACCTATTAGATCATATAGAACAAAAATAGCTGGTATCGAATTCATTTGAACTTGCTCAATTTGTGGTGTTAATTTTGTCAGTTAAATATGGAAGAAAGTTAAAAGCACAGAAAGAGTATTTATTAAAATGAAGATAATCCTTTGGTCCATTATGGCAGAAGGTGAATATGAGATGAGGTTTGGGATGAATAACATATACAAGCAAACCATTTGGAATAACATCTTTCAATGGTATTTCATCAAATATGTTACGTGCATCAATATAGATAGTTAAATTGTCTAATTTGATGTCCAAAAATGCACTAAACAAATGAAACCAATTATGAACACCTCATTCTGAATTAATTCACTAGTAAATAATTTGCATATATACAAGGCTGCCATTTAGGTAGTGCTTCAAAAGCCGGCCAAAATGAGATTAAGCGACATTTTATCAAACACTAGATGTGCAAATTTTTTTAATCAAGTGCTATCCAAATGAAAGGGTTTTAAACCACCCAATAAGTAACACCAAACATTAAAACACGTAACATGAAATTCACAGATAAATTTCATCATAAAAATTCAACAAATTTCACACAAAAATTTAAGACATAGAAACTCCAAATCTAACCTAATAACTTTAGCTAGCATCTATAAAAAGCCCAAACATATTGCTTGAGAACTCCAAATTTCACCTAAACGAAGATTTTTACAAAAAACTCCAAATTTGCTCCCAGTTTAACTTTAACGGTTTTGGATAATCAAGAAAGATTTTTCTAATACTTATCTAGTATTGTGAGTTTCACAATATTGTTGGAGTAGAGCTAAAATGTGGAGTTGAATGTACTCAAGGCAACGTCAGGGCAAACGTTGAAGTCGACAGGTGAGAGTAAAATTTCAAGTGGGAAATGAAAAATTGGGAAAGAAGAGGATTTAAATTTTTATTTTGAGATTTTAGACTAGCTTTGGGACAGAAAAACTAAAGCCATCCTAAAATTCCATACGGATTGGTGCACAATAGGTGTGACATGCCTGGCAACCTGCATTCGCCCCCATCGTCGCAGCATGGGGTGCGAAGTGCAGCCCTGGGTGTTGGGAAAGAGGCATAGTCTGCATGTCGCGATGTGCAGATTATGAGGCACGTTAGGCGTGACATGCTTCTAACATAGTGCGCATCATCTTGTTCGTCGAGATGACATGGACAACATGCTGCGCTAGGCAGTTAAATAAACCTTGCGCTACATGAAAATTAAACCAAAGCCTTTCCTCATCTCAATGCGATTCAACCACCTAATTTGTGAGAGCATTCTCACGTCAATTAGTAAAGTACTTTGTACATAATTTCTTCACATTTAACTTATACATTTGGACAGTTTTATTGTCCTTTGTTTAAATTTTTTGGGGGGACGACTTTGGCATGAATTGTGACTACATGCAAAAATCGTCCCAAACTCGTCCCTCAATTCAGGGATAGCTTTGGGACAAGCCTTGTGTCCTAGGGGATCGGCACTTCTGAGATGGCTTTCAAACAATTTTTCACAACCAAATGCTGAAGCCATCCCAAATTGGAAATAGTTTTAGGATGGCTATATTGTACCTAGTTTTAAATAATTTGGGAATGGTTTTGAGATAGATCTTCAAAAGCAATCTTAAAGCCGTGCCAAAGCCATTCAAGAATTTGGGACGGGAAGCCAAAATATTCCTTATTCGAGAATTTAGGTTGGGAAGCCAAAATATTCCTTTACAAGTGTTCTGAAACGGCTTAAAAACGGCTAAGTCAATCCATTGAGAAAAGTCATGCCAAAGCCATCCCTATGATTGCACCCAATTTTTAGAAAAATAATATAGGACGGCTTTAGGATAGATTTTGAGACTGCAAGGTAAACCTCTCCCAAAACTATTCCAATTTGGCACAAGTTTGGAATTGCAAAAAATCCATGCTAAATTTGAAACGGTTTTACTATTTTTTTAAAATTATATATTTTAAGACGGCTTTGGGGTGGATTTAGTATGGAATTAAAAAAGTCATTTCAAAACCATCCCTAATTTGATATAGATTTTAACCATTTCAGATTTGTCGTCTCAATCCATCCAGTTTTCGATAATGTTCAAACACTATTTGAGACGACTTTTATTAGAACAGCCAAGAATTCGTCCGAAATCACCTGTCACAATCTGGTGGGGATGGCTTGTTAAAAACTCATCCCTAAAACTGGGACGGTAAAAGGTGCCCGATCCAATTTTTGGACCACTTAAAACAATACAATTTGTAATACTGGACATCAGTTTTTGCCCAAAATGATACAATGTTCACTATCGTTTTTTTTTTTTTCAATTCCCTATTAAAGAAGGAAAAAGAAAAAAACTATTTAAACGAGATTTCTAAAATTCAGTTCTAAATCACATTTGTGTACAAATTTAAATCCATAATAAATGGCATTGAATAGAAAACATTAATTTAAAATGTTGGAAAAAAAATTTTCGGTGAATATATTTTAAATTCAATAAAATTATTGTTTAAAGCCAAAAAGTTAATGATTTTTACAGTTGTAATTCTAAAGTCTAATTTTTAGTTGGACTTATATACATATACAACAAAAACAAATTGAATTCGACCATAACAAGAAAGTTATATCAAGCTTTAACATAAATTATTTATTTAAATTCATATATTAATTAAAAAATAAAAATATTTTAAGGTTGAATTTTTCATAATGCCATTTTAAATCCTTGTCTTGAAAATTCCTATTAAAACCAAATTATTATAATTTTATTTAAATAAAACAAAACAGTGAAAAATAAAATGTTATTATAAAATTTAATTTTATAATCATTTCTTAAGATACTATTTTAAAAGTTTGTCAGTTTACATTGAAGCATTAATTATTAACATTTCCACTATATTAATCTATAAATTACATGATAATTTGTTTCACTATTTTTGTCAGTAAAATACATTTCATGCTTTTATAAATGGAACATATAAATCAAATCGATGCAGTTTTGTAGAATTTTATTAAATTTAACAACAACAACAATAATATCAAAAAAATTAAAGGGGTCATAGCCTTCGTGCATTGTCCCAACTCGGGAACTAGTCTGGCCAAACAAAAGGTATATAAACAACATTTATATAATTTTCCAAAAAAATTAATTATAATGATTCAAGAAAATCTAACGTTTAGATGAAATTATCAACATTAGAAAGCAGATCTAAATTGGGTATGTTTGCAATTTTTCAAAAATTTCTACTTTTTGAGAATTATTAGAAAGAAAATTGACTATTGTCTGGATGGAACTATCAACACTATAGTGTAGTTTAAGACTTGCCAAGGTCCATAAGTATTTGATCCAGATTTGGATGCTCAAGTAGAGTTTGGAGCATTCCAAAAGATGGGGAATCCAACTACAAGAAGACAGGCAGTCTGATACAAGACCTCTTTTGTGTTTTTCACATCTATTTTCTTTTTGGAGAGAATTTTACATAGAGTACCAGAGTGAATTTGAATCACGCCTAGGAAAAAAATTAAGACATTGATACTTATAATTGGTTTCTACATAAAAATATTTGAAAAATAGTCCTGAAGCGGATAGTTAAGTCGGGTAGACAGCCAATCAGTCAAAAAAATGATTTAGATAGGACTTAAAAATAAAAAAAGTAATAAAATTAAGTAAAATTGGGTAAAATCAAAATTAAATCACTAAACCAAGTAAACTAGTCAAAATTCAAATTGATAAATAAATATAAATTTAAATCCTAATTCTTGTCTTCTTAATTTAATTTTCGTTTTTCTATTGTCTTTTGTTGATTTGTTCTTTATACAAAGAATTTTATGAATTGAACAAATTGTTTTGCAAAATGTCATAATTTTTTACTAACACCTATATTGAATTTATTGCATTTTATTAAATTTCTACTGTATTTTAATCAATGTTTTGATACGATATAAATTTTTTGTGTATTGACATTTTTATTTATTGGATTAGAGTAATTTTTTTGTAGCATTAATGCATTTTATTTAACTATTGTACATTTTTCTTAGTATTTATTATTTTGTGTATTTTGACATCTTAATTAAAATTTAATATATATAATAAATATTAATAATATATATATATATATATATTTATGACATAATGACATCAATGGTGTGATTGCAGTTGAATCACTAGTTAAACTAGTAACCTTTGATAGCCCGATTACTAGTATTGTGCTACATACGTTGGTGGAATTTTAACTAATGGTTAAAATATGCTAGTTAGAATATTTAGAGGGAGTACAAGTATTCAATTTGGTGTGGTTTATAACTGGCCAAAATAATGGAAATTGGTTGTTATTTGATAATGATGTGCGTTGGTACGAATCACTTGCAAGTCGTAAAACACCAAACCATCAATTATCAACTCGTATTTTGGCAAACTTGGGTTGAGCGTGCAATTAAAAATATTTTTTGAGTAAATTATTTGAGTAGAATATATATTTATGTTGATTGGTATAATTATACGGATAAATTTTTTAAAAATCAAATAAAATAGTCTCAAACTATCAAATCTAACTTTTATGTTAAAGTTGTCGGGTTTAGTCCAATTTCTAACCTACCAAAATCGTAGAAATAGGATTTTGAAAATAAATTTGATAATGGTATTTTAGTAAATTAATATTAAAACAAAAAATGGTTACCACAAAAGTCCCTCACTTTCGGTCACTCGTGGCTATACACGTTGACGTTACTTTGATGTGTTAGCTCTGGTTCCCACATCTTTTTATATGTTCTCCAAACTATTGATTGAAGTGAATGCATTAGAGTCCAAAATTAGCATTAGAGTCTTGAGTACTTCCCTGTATCCCTTTTTTCTTATAGGTTTGCGTGGTTGTTATTTGTTTTGATATAGATTTGGTTCACAAGTTTAAATAACTACCATGTATTTGGATGCAAATTCGCATTAATTTTCCTTCAACCAAAATTTGTATTTTTAATTAAGTATGCTACTCAACAAAATAAAAATTTTAACTTCTTATCTTTCTTATTTTTTATATTATTGTTAAGTTTTCATTCACATCCAAACGAAGTCTGATGGATAACTTTGGTCAGCCCAATCACCTTGGTCCAAGTATTACAACAAATTTGGATCGTACAGTCTCGATACAATTGTTGTACTGAGCCTCCATTCTACTATTATGTGCATGGAATTATGGGTTATCATTGAGCCGACGATACAGATGCTCCCGCTAAGGCTTAAGCACTATTTTGGATGTAGGCTTCTTAACACGCTTTTTTTGGTTGTGAATCAGTGCGTAGCGTTTTCAGTAAAAGGTAAATATACTGGAACAAACAATTTCATGCAGCATATCATTTAACAAGCACATTGATAAGCGAACATATACATAAGGTTCAATTATTGGAATCCACCATAGTTATCTGAAAATTATATCCATTAACAAGTCTGTTTATCAATTTTATTGTGCTTCCAAATACAATAGAGGGATTGTAATTAGCAACCTTGGGCAACAAATGCACAGGCAGTCCAACCAGCATTCACAAGTCTGTGAGCAGCAGAGACAGCAGCAAGACGCAAACAAGCTGCACGAAACCAACAAAATCCATCCAAATGAGTGAAAATCCTATTCAAATAATAACGGTAGAATATTAAAGGAAAGGGAAGTCGATAGGAGAAACCAAGAGAAAAAGACTTTGACACAAAATCAAGCATAAAGAATGCCTCTCTCTTCACGGCGTCGCTGGATTTGGTCATAGTACGACATTTCTTGATTAGATGGACGACCATACATCTTTGCTGTTGCTTCTTAGGAGTAAATTTACAGAGTAGGAATATGTATGGAGAGGTTATGGAGCGGGGAGGGGAAATATTGCAGGAGTGAAGACAGCTGCGTACGGCTGGCAATAGCTCATCCTGCAGTTTGCATGGGTTGTTCTATTTGTTAAGGTTAAGTCTCTTTTTTCAGTATTTTTATTAATATACAGTAGTTATGTGTTTAAATAATTAACATGCAATACAAAGTAGAAATAAAGGGAAAACAGGATAGACAATGCGCGTTTTTTATGATTGTTTTTTCAGTTAGTTATTTATGTTTTCTAATTTTTAAGGGATTTTGGATATTAGGATTTGAATTCGTAAAAACCAAATTCATTCGTTTTATATGATTGGAACAGTTGAGAGCTGTAATTAATTTTAAGTTGTTATCCGAGTTTTAGTATTTTACATCCATGTGGGAAGCAAGAGTGTTAGTATTCCATTCAAAAATAAAGAAAATATACAGGAAAACTTTTCCTGAGCATTTCTCTCTCCTTTTTTTTTTTTTGGTTGGAATTGTTTCCTTCGTTTCATCTCATCATTATAAAAGAATGAAAAAGAGAAGTATCTCATGAAAGTGTTGACAAGTGCCTTCTGCGGGTCTGCGACACATGCTTGTTAATTAACACTAGTTTTTTAATTTAATTTTGAAATAAATAGTTATATGATTGTAAGTGTTTCATCAAAGCTCATGAAATGCCCACCAAAAAAGGAAGGAAGGAAGGAAAGAAAGGAAAAAGAAACATTTCATCAACAAAGCTCCGTATAACTTGAGCCTCAATCAAAATAAATGCTTAGTGGCAGCAGAATTCCAGTGAAGTGGACGCGAAGCAACGAACCTCTCCCTCCCTTCTGCCTACTAACTAAACAATATTCACTCCATTAACCATTAATGCACCAATCACACTTTCATCTTAGTCTTATTGCATAATCTCTCTTGAAAACCTGTCCACGTATTCTTCCAACGTTAATCTCATCAACAGAGAAATTAATGAAAGGTGGTGGAATGGCCACGAACAAGGCGGAGGTCGACACGAGCGCCCCCTTCCGGTCGGTTAAAGAGGCGGTGATGTTGTTCGGGGAGAGAGTCCTCGCCAGTGAGGTCTATGCCAACAAGCTCAAAGAGGTGAGTGCCCTCACGCCCTCCTACCTACTTCCTCTATACTTGAGAACACTGCACTATGTAAATTCCAGTCCTTGGAAGCAAAGATACATCATTGAACTTTCTTTTCTTATTTGTTGATCATCAATATGCATGCATAAATAGAAAAGATATAAGAAGAAGGAACTTGACAATTAAACAAAATATGGGTAAGTCTAGACAGCTTGTGGATTTAAGAGATTAATCCGGAAAAGAAATTAACATACCGTTCTTGTCGCTTGATGCTTGTAAGAAAAGACTCAACGTCATGAATTGCATGCAATGGTAGGAATTTTCTTTCTTTTTCTTACTTGTTCTGATGGATGCCAAAATTTGTTGTGGCTTGCATATAATGAAGATCAAAATCCGAATTAAGTAAATCGAAACTATAAAATTAAGCATAATTTTATGGACCATGGCTGCTAGCTGTTTATTGTTAACCACTAATGCATGCAAAAATCTTCTTATTAGTTGCTAATAGTGAATAATAAATTGTGGTGTTGTACCTCGGAGCTTCGATGGAGGATAACTTGCTGGTGTGAAATAGTTGCTTAACCTCAAATACAGAATAATTAAAAGTAGTGAAACAGTACTGTCACAAGGTGTAACAACAATTAAAGTAACAACTTTATAATATGTACGTGCAAATATATATTTGGTGACGAAGTCTGCAACAGCAAGCTCGTGAGAACTTTGATTATATTACAAGGGAGAATCCCTTCTTTACTTGCTTCACAGAGATACCAAAACATGTCTACATTCTCACTCACACACATTACAAACTTGGAATTATAGAAAGTAATATATGAAAACTGGTAATTTTTCTTCAGTTTTTTTAGTAATATGATCAAAGTATTAGAAAACACAGATGCAAGGCGGGAGGAGCTCATACAGCGATGGAGCAGACGACACAATGTCCGAGCTGGAGGAGGCGAAGCAAAGTCTCCAAAAGGCCCGCGACGAGAGCATCCACATGGCTCGATGCTTCTCTTCCTTACAGCGAGAGCTTGAACAAACCAAAAGGGAGCTTCACCAGCTCAAAAACAGATCAAAACGCTTTGATTTAGAGATAGACGAAGACCTCAAATTCGTCGAAGGCTCGTCGGAAGTGAAGAAGGAGACGATTACGAGCGAAAAATTCGAGTTCCAGAAGAAGAAATACGTGACGTTTGCTAATCCTCCTTCCACGGCGGCTCGTCAAGTCCTTGTGCCGCCACCGCCGATGCCCACTGAGGCGGTGTTCCAGAGGCACCCTTCTCTTAAGAAGAAGAAGAAGAAGCACCTGATCCCATTTATTGGGGGGATTTTTTCCAAGATCAAGAAGGGGAATTCTCATGAAGTTGCACTTGCATGATCGGTATTTAGATTGACGATGATTTGGAGAAAGTGTTAATTTACATGTTCAATAATGGTCTAATGAAGTTTCACAGAACAGAATTTCTTGTGTTCAGGATCATGGCTGTCACAGTTTCTTTCTTTCGATATGATTAAGGTTTTTCAATTTTATATAATACTTTCATTTTTGGTCTAGTTTATTAAATGTAAATTTTTTATACCAATTTGTGCGTTAAAAACTAATTCTTATTTACAATATAAGTAATATATGCCTCGGAAAGCTCGTCCCAATAAGAAACTGATTGTGTAATTAATTATTAAGGCCTAGCAGGGGAACTATAAAGTAATTAAGGTTGCATACTAACATGAAAATCAAAGGAAAAACTAAAGACGGGAAAGTAAGAGTTAAATGAAGTTAATTATAGTATACGTGTGAACCGATATTCAAAGTAATACATCGCATATTATGTTGCAATAAACAGGTAAATATTTGTCTGTAATTAATCAGCATATTGGGTAAATTTGTTCGCTAAATTAATCTTAAGCTCTCTGGTGAAGCATGCACTTGTCATCTGTAGAGCTGAGTCATTACATATACCATTCTACGATAAAAAGGAAAGCATATAATTAAATGCAACTAGATTCTTGGCATTGTATTTGAACGGAATATTGACAACCATTGAATATACAGTAACTTCATCTGAATGGTGCTTTTGAAATGTAAGATTGATTGCATTTATATACAATATTTGACTTGTACTACTTTTATGGGGCAAACATTGAGATTAATTATGAGCTTGAACACATATGCTTTTGTGTATGAGAGGGTCCAAGTTCTACTAGCTCCATGTGACCATCGACCAAAATTAATCCAACTTTAAGCAACTATAGCTAGCAATATATCTCTTTGCAGTTTCAGTAGTTTAATTATTACTTTAAAACTTGTTCCCTAGGAGACACTCCAATTTTTTGAATGTCCATATCTCATTCTTGAGATATTCGATTCAAAGCATTTGTGAGTGGGTGCATGAGGGTAAAAAATTAAAAAATATATATTACTTCAAAACTTTGGACAACTAAAAAACAATGCATCAACTAGCAACAATATACCAATTCCCACTCAAAAGATTAAGAAGTTCACTGCACACATTTCTTACAAGCCATAACATTAATTTAGGGATTCAACAATAACAAGAAATGTAAATGCTATATTCCACAAATTGTGCACCATGGGAAATTCTTGTGGATTATACTTCTTCGGGTGGATAAAATGCTCATTAATCCACAGGTGCTTCTCAACCCATAAGAAAACCCAACAATCCTTGAACATCTGCATGATAGACAACATATACACATACATACATACATACATATATATATATATAAGAAATATATAAATTGAAGTACATACAGTCATCACATATAGCCCATAAACAGATGCTCTGACGATCAAACATATATATATAGGAGGAAAGTACGTAAATATATATGTTTTTGCAGTACGTAATTCATGAATACAAGCTTAACTTAATTAAACCATCACAACATCGGATTTTCTTCCACTGAACACACCATTATCCTTGTTGAAGAACTCTATGCAATCAGCAATGGCTTCATTATAGTGCGAATTGGAGGAGTGGTAAGTATATGAACTGCATGAGGTTTTGGGTGGCTCCACAGCCCTGTCGCACGACATCCGCCTCGCATGACCCCCCTGCGACGCTGTCGAGCCGCCTCTCGCGGGGAGACTGCGGGGGAAGATGAAGCGCATTATGATCTTGCGAAACCGTTCCAATAGTTTCATGGCCAGCCTTTCTCCAACGCTTGAAACCTAAGGTGATGACCATCCTCACAGGGCGGAAGAGCCTCACTACTTATTGTTGAATGTTATCCACTTAATTCTTGACAGGTATTCTCCGGGAAGTGCAATGCCATCATTTCTGTCATATGCAAAAATATTAAAAGGATTGGGATTTATTGTTTATGCCTGTACTCAATGATTTTGGTTTCAGACATGTGACCATATCATTTGCATGGTCTCTTGTGCTAAACAAGTTTATGCAGTAACAATTTATAAATATTAGTCTATTAAATAATAAATTTTTGAGAGGAACAATTAATGTCGATTACGTTCTGAAATTATGGACAATGACTTTGCAATATATACTCCTTCACGTTTAAAAAAGGAATCAGCATTACTTGAAAAAAAATATTGAAGTAATAGTTTAGTATAATTTATATTATTACTTCTTAAAATGATGGTCGGCGTGTGGTCTGTACGACGATAGTCCGGGAAAAATGATTTTATTCATATAGATAGATAAACACATTTTTGTCCTGTTAAAAAGGAAAGACTGCTGAGGCCCATCTGTCTCCTCGTTCGCTAATTAAATTTCTTGATTCACTCCTCTTTGTCTGTCTAGTGTATCTAGTCAGTGAGTTGGTATTTTATTTATATATGTGTAATTAATAAGATAAACATACTAACAAAGATATTATATATTTATGTTGCATATCATTTTGTCTCTTGGACATTCAGCATAGTTGGAACAAACCCTTTACCTTTAGAACAGGAAGCTGGTTAAGAAGTATGAAGAAATATTAATATATGTAGACGACTTGGGCTCGATAGTGTAGTCCATATAGGGGAGGAAGCAATTTATCACTTTCAACATTGTATTATGCATGTATTAATATATATCTGCATAATAATATGTAAGAATACAATCTATCATGAAAACAAAATAATTATGAGTTCATATAGCCGAAAGTACTCTTGATTAGGGCCATATATTTTGGCTACATATTATCAAACCCCTTAGACTTCAGACACACACACACACACACACAGATATATATTTATATATATATATATATAAAATAAAATATTATTTAAAATTAAAAGTTTAATTAATATTTGAAATAAGAAATGAAGAAAATAAAAAAATGAAATGTGAGAAAAATTAAGAGAAAAAACAAATATAAAATATATTAAAAAATAGAGAAACCAAGTGTAGGAAAAATTTTTAAGGATATATATATGTAAATTTACACCATATAACCAGAGTAAGTTCAAACACTTTAAATATAATATAGTATAGATAATAATTTACTAAACTTAGATAAAGTGAAAAAAATAAAGACAAAAAACTATACACATAGACTACAGTACGATTTATTCTTATAGTCCAGTCTTCACAGATAAGTAAATAATTGACCCTTGATTACCATTTACGATACGGCTTTTCAGAAACAGAAGTGAAAATTTTGAAAGACAGAAACACCTTTGAGTTTCGTGAGAGTCATATAATTAACTAATTGATCGGTTAACTTATAAATAATATATGAACATATGCTGGTTGACTAATTATTGTATTAGTTTTGAAATGGCATAAAAAGTGGGGTTGGGAACTTGGAATGACAGTAGCCAGCTTTGCCTGGAAAATCTGTAGTACTGTGAGCTGAAGAAATCATTAGGCCAATGTACAAAGCGCTATATTGGAGGCCTAATGACGTATTAAACATTGATATTTAATTTCAACAGTAATGATATTGCCATAGTGAAAAGCCTACTGGTAATTATAATGTTGTCAGTGCGTAATTGTTTAATTAATGTCTCATAGCATAGGCATTTCTGAACTTAACTCAAATACTTGAACTGAATATGACGTGAAATATCTGATTCGACAACTTTCCTTTTCGTTCATCTCTTTCCTTCAATTGGAGTAGAAATATTTATTATTAAGTAAAAATTATTTTCTCATAATACTAATTACTAATTAATTCCAACTACAAATATTCATTGCATAAATTGCTTACTGGAATTTTTTGTTTTTAAGATATTTATTCGCTTTCTGTTCAGTGGTCAATACTAACACTTTGACATCAAAGTATTTGCGGGTTTGTCGTTTTCTGGGTCAAAAGATAAAATGGACTTAACAAACTCAAAAAATTTCCATAGAGTAGTTTAATTAATCTTGACCCCAAATTTAATGTTATAAAAAATGCAGAAGAAATTTGATCGCAGCATAATTTATTGCATTAAAAAGTTAATTTAATTGACTTCCAAATCTTAATTGTAATATTATTTCGCGGGGCAATGAAAAGTTGCACTTCACTACATTAATAACTCGATGGAACATTTTCATTTTGAGGGGACACTTCATCTTTACCATTGTCATAGGTTTGAGAGCTTATGTGTGTGCATGAGTGCGTAAGTAAAAAAAAGAAAAAAAAAAAAAAAGAAAACCTCGATGGAACACTTCCAGCAATTACCTGCTAGGGTACCAATTATTCCTTATTTCATTCAAGTGAATGTCACAACTAATTAGATGGCCGACATTGAGAACGAAGATTTGTACCCTAGTAAATATATGATTCGGGGGGGGCCAAGTATTGCATTAAATGCTTCACTTTCTTAATTTATATGTATTTTTTAAAATAATAGGTTGTTTTAGTCATATAATTAAGAGGGTTCAAATAAACTTGACAATAGTGGTTCGCGTCAATAAAAATCTGCACATTGGCTGTAATTGCATACGTGGGCAATTACGAATTAGTGCCCATTCCGAGGGCAAGGCATCGCCGGGAAGAGAGTATTCGTTCAGTCAAAAGCCCTGCAGTCGTTTTTATTTAGGATATCTGTTGTTTTGTTTCTCCCGAGAGCATCTCACGTGCTACTACACTTGACACTTATTCTGGCGGTGATTTTTGTTCTTTGTTTATGTGGTCTTATTACAGTGAATTAGGTTTTTGCTGAAATTTCGTTGGTTATTCAAACGAAGCTGTAGTAGTGGCCCTTTTACGCGTTTCCTGATTTCCTCCCTGTCCGAACTTGATATTCGCCGATTCATTGTGCATTCAAGCTGTCGAACAAGCCCCACAACTTTAAGTAATTCAGACATACGTTTTGAATTTAATGTCCTCCGTTAATGCTAATGCATCGAAATTAGGTTCAGCAACTACCTCTCTGTCTGACAATGTTTATTGCGTTTGATGATGTTCACTCAATTTCACGAGAAATATTCGTATAAATAATGAGGACATATGTATAAATATATGTTTTTCTATCCGGAGATTAAATAAAATAATTAGATTAAACAAATATTGACAGACTAAAAGCGTAAAAACCGTATATACAAAGACAGGAACATGTCAGCTTTTGGTTTAGCCAGTGATTCCTCCAAAGCACACCTACGTGGCAGTAGTGCAGTGCAACAAATAAAATGTCTAAATTATCCCTCTCTAGGACTCGAGCGCTTTGTAAATCACCACAAAGCAAGGTAAAATTGCCCTCGAATGAAACACGTCCAACTCCTCTAGATTCGAGTAAATCCCCGAGCAGCCGGCTACAGAATCGTACGATCCTCCAGCCGGAGAAGCGACTCCGTCCTCGTCGGCCGTTGCGTCGTGCGCCGCGCTCTTCACCCTCCCCGCAATGACACGGCAGACCAGCATTGCCCGGCGCGTCCCAAATCCGCCGAGGCAATCGTGGGCGCGTCCGCTGCTGGCGGTCGTGCGGGTCCCACTTATTTCACTCCCTTGAAAGCCGTGTCGGATAATCGTGCAGACGCCGCAAGTCGGTACGGATCCGCACAGGCTGGACGAGCCGCGGGCGCCGAGGGAGCACGTGAGATTGGCGCAGTGGAATCTTAGGAGCTCGTTTCCGTCGGCGGCGCACCTGGCGTTTTTCTTGGCGCGTATCTTCACGGCGTCTCTGTAGTCCTCAAACCGCTGGATTGTGCGCTGCGTGTTGTGGACTTTTAGAATGCGTTCGATCTTGTAGATTGGATTGTCCTTTTTAAGCCAGCTTGATTTGAAAATGATTTCCACTATGTTGCGGCTCGAATCCTCTGGCCCAAGCTCAGATACTACATCCAAATATTATAATACACAAGAAAATATGGAAAATTTCAGGCCAAATCAGTTATCAAGAAATCCAATATTCCCAAAGAATAATTTTCAAATATGATAGCTGAAATTATTGGTAATGTTTGGAAGTCCATTTTCAACTTCAAAATAACTTTTTAAACTTTACATTATCCAACAAAGCATTCAATAATACTTGTTTAAGTAATAGCAATTATATTTCCCAATATCATGCTAAGAATAGCTGAAATTTTTATCTAAATTTCATTTCAAATTCAAATTTTTTATTTTTATTATATATAATTAATTGATTATTTTTCAATCATTATATTTATTTATAATCAAATCAATATATATATAATATATATACTTATAATTTATTTTATTTACAATTTATAATATAATTATTATTCTTATAAATTATCATATCATACTATCATTATAATTTATTTTATATATATATTTAAATAAATTAAACTATATATTCTATTAAAATATTTTTTTCAAAATACTACTTATTTTAACAAATACTAACCAAACATTATATCAACGTAGGCCCGCTGCCAAACACAGCTACAGGCACTGAGCAATATGTCTACTTCCTATTTCCTACATGTACGACTTGAATTAGAAAATCATGATTTAATGGGACCCAGAGAGGAAACTCTGCGTGGAAATATGGCTTCACTGACGGTGGGGACCTGGACTGGTGCGCCCACCAATCACAAAGCGCCACGTAATTTGAGTGTACTTTCTCATTTTATGAATTCGAAAGCTGTCAAATTTATATCTGATGGTCCGTTAGATAATGAAGTGCCGTGGGGTTGAGGGAAATTGCTGGGAAAAGCAAAGGCAAACATTGATGAGAGTTCAAGTAATGGTACCACCACAAACGACGTACTTTTCATCTTTTAACATTGTTTACAGTACAGCACAATATCGTTTTGGAATTTACAACTTTTAACTTCAAATTCCCCACAATCAGATTGCAAATTATGTAATATTTCTTTTTCATATAATTATGCAGAAGGGGAGAGAGAGAGATGAAATTTTGAAAAGAAATTGAAATGAAAAGCAGGTAGATGAAGGGAATTAATCACTTCTGCAGTTGCATGAATGTCGTTGACAGTACCGGAATTACTTATGGTAGACTTCACAAAATAATTAAAACAGAAAAAGAAATTAAAGAAGCAGCTAGCTAGGCCATATAGAGTGATGAGGCATCCACACTAATAGTCAAACATAGATGATCCTTCAGTCTTTTTGGCATGTGTACCAGAACAAAAGTAAAAGAGAAGTGAAACTTACTAAACTACGGTGAATGCCAGCACAAAGTGCAACATTGCGATGATACTAATTATGATATAACAACGGACAAATTTACAAAATCATACCACAATATATAGGTCAAAATTTGCATGGAACAAACAAAGGACCATATATTAAAGACATCAAAAGGGAACTTGAAAAAGGAAATTGATTTACCAGCATGCCTAACAACTTGATGATGTTCCAAGCTTTCAATTTTGGGGAAAACTTCTCGACATTCAGAGCAAGCATAGAATGTTGCCCTTGGGAAGGGATACCTGCATTCAATACTCTTAATTTATCTTCATCACAAGATAAACAGCCCAATTTATTAATTACCTGCTTGCGGCGTTAACAACGGCGTGACACTCGTAACACCCAGAAAGCTTCCTCAACTGCATGCCTCGGCCACCGGTGTCCGAGTACGGTGCACCTGCACCACCAGCACTTGATCGAACAGAACTCGAGTTAATGGACCGAGAAGAGGATGGCCCGTGGCGGCTCTCCTTGCTGAGAAGCCGGGTTTCCTGTCCTAAAGAGCTGCTTTGCGATGAGATATCCGCGCGGTGTACCACCCTCGTGTTGCCACGAACTACATCCCTGAACGTGCAAATGGAGCTGCAGGCGGAGTAAATGGCTGAAGGGTTTCTGGAGGGGTCGTGGATTTTCGAATCTTGAACTTGTTTGCAAGTGAGTAAGTTCTTGAGTTGATCCCACGAGGAGGGTTGCTTCGTTCGTTGCTGTTTCTTCTTACGCTTGGAGGATTTGGGGGCATGCCTTTTGGGCTCATGGGAGGGGTCTGGTAAAGAAGTGAGTAGGGCCATGAAAAGGAGTTCTAGGAATTGGAAGAGGAGTGCTGAACCTGGTAAAGTATTTCTTCTCTATCATGAACAGAGGAAGACGGGGGTGACTTCTTTCTTTAATGGGGGAGGGATCCAAGATGGGCATTGAAAAAAGATTAAGTTGGGGCAGGGAGTTTTTTGTAATTTTGGCTATTTATTAATAGTTGTCTTGTGTGCTAATTAATCCATATTCTATCAACAATCTGGGGTATGCCCGTTTCGGTCCACATATTGGTTTGACTTGTGTGCATGCGCGTCCAGTAATCTAGCTAATCATTGAACGAGCTAATTAATTAATTTAACAGATAAATATTGATGAGAGTCGGTGCGTATCACAATTTAAGATTTTTCTATGCGTGGTGTTCGTATTAAGATAAAAGGTTCGTTAAGACGAAAAACAGCAGAATAACTCACCTTACACCAAAAAGAGAAAAGGAAACGTATCGAGTCGAGGTTCTTCCGACACGATTGAGGAGGCATTAAGTCGACAATAGATGACTATTTTTCGTATTTTTATAGCAATAATTGACAGGAGAAGAAAGAAACGGAAAAGAGACAAATCGATGTCTGAATTATTTGCAACCACACTTGACCGTCTTTGGTGCAAGGTCATGGCTAAAGCAGTGGGAATTGATAATAAAGTGATGAGAAGTAGCTTGCATAGCTATTTTTCATGGGGCCCAATAAGTATGTATATTTAAATGGAAGGATCATATTTTAATAATACCATGCATGTGAAATTTGGATGGCTAAGCTTGACTTGTGTTAAGGAACACGGCACGCCTGCTTGCCCAAATCTCATTTGGAGTTTGTCCTTTGTTTTTCACCCACATTGTCTGCAGCTTAGCAAACCTGAAAACTCATGTGCTTCAACCAATTGTGTGTGTGTGTGTCTTACATAATAATAGACTTAATATATCTAGACTTTAGTATTAAGTAAACAAGACTTTTTGTTACATAACGTAAAATTATATAATTATATTTATTTTAAATTCTCTTAATTTTTCTCTCACTTCTTTTAACATTATGTTTAGTTTATGTTTACTCAAATTTTCTTTCTTTTCAAATTCTTTTGATCTTTCTTTATTTTATATTACAAATGTCTTTCATACTTTTAATTTTTAAATAAAATATTATTTATAATACAATAATTTTACAATTTATGAATAAATTTGCACACACATGTAGAGCACACAACTCTTAGTACTATTTTTAATTTAAAAAATATGTGGAGAGTGAAAAATGCTACGAAACAATTTTTCTAATTTAGTCAAACAATATAACACATGTCTACGCATCATTAGAAATCCTCTAATATATCAGATATATTTAATTAAAATGGAATTCATACAGCCGAATATTAATTTTTACATAAGAGAAAAATTATAGATCTTAACCATAACTCTCCCTGAATATTCGACCATTTCCCCACCTAAACACATGTTAATACCATGATTACACATTAGTATTAGTTACATATGATGTAGTAATATGCTCAACGACTTGATGATAAAACTTCAGGTTTGTTGGATTAAGACTCTTCAAATAAAACGAAATTACATGTATCTAATTGTTGTATCACCAAATACATAAATGATGCTCAGAAATTAAAGCGAGAAATGAAGGTGTATCTAAATTTTCTTGTGTATTTTCCTTTAGAGAGACAACCTAAAACAAATCAATCACTCGCATTTATATTTTAAATTCATTAACCACTAATAAATTACGTCATTCACAAGAGATATATGTCCAATCAGGATGTGTAATTGGAAGGTCAACGAATATACATGATGGCTTGGCATTTAGATTCCAAAAGCACGCAAAAGGAGAAAAGCAAGAGCCAAATGAATACATTAACAGTGGGTGAATGGCATGCCAATTCGCATCTTCTGTTGTCTGCCTATCCAGTTGGTGTATGTATCCGTGCCGAAGTGTATTTTGTAGCGTTTAGCTTTATGTGAAACGAAACGTGCTCTTGCCTCCCAACTTTGACCCACTCATCATTCACCCCATGTGTCCATTTTGTATTTATTTTTATCATGTATGTATGTGTGTGTGTGTGTGTGTGTGTGTGTATATATATATATGATCAAGTATTGATTTTGAAATATTATGCAAATCATGTAAGATTTGATTGTTAGTTATCAATTTTTGGGACACGGTTGTTAACATCGTACCCACTTAATATTGTCTGTCACTTGATGTGGTGTAGTTTGAACACTTGTATACAAAGTTATTCAACATGAAATTAAAATACCTTTTTTCCAGGTGTTTTCACATTTCTTATTTCATTCTCGCGTTGTGAATTTGATATATACCTTTTTCTTTTCATTTATATACTGCTAGGGCTCACGCCTTAATATCCATGTTCTATAAATGTGTTTTGTTTCTTTAAAAAAAAAACATGAAATGAAAATACATTTTTCATAGTGTAACAAAATAAAAATTTTATCATACTTTAAGTTTATCAATTTGTGAAGAGATTTCAAAGAATGAATTTAGTTACCGGTAAACTTCGTTGCTTTCGCAATAGGCCTTCGTGGGATTTTTGTTTTGTTTTTGGTTTTTTTTTTTTTTCTAGATTTGTTGATGACTTGTTTAAATTATCAATAAAAACATAAAATATTCCCAAGTTGTATTGTACCTTATTATATGTATAAAAAATCAATGAATTAAATTGGAGTAGTTTGACTTCCAATATTAGCATGACCAACCATTCCTTTCTCACTTTAACGAATACTTAGGTATCTTGCAATTATCCACCATTTCAATGAGTTAACGCGATCGTGCTATGTGACTCGTGTCTGCTCCATATTCCTTGAACTCACAAATTCTTTAAATATGTACACACATTTGTACATTCATGGTCATCTCTTGAAGAAATTAATTTTATGGTTTCCTAATTATGCTTTACTAGTAGTAAATACACACTCAAATGCGTGTACATATAAAATTTAAAATATAACTTATTGTGTGTGTGTGTGTGTATGTATTCTATTTATGTAATGTAAATTTTTAAATTATTTTATATATTTATTTTACATTATAATTATTATTTGGTTGAAATTGCTCTCTCTTTCTCTCTTTGTGAGTATATTTATATATAAAACAGTACTACAATATAAAAATACCAAGAAAATTGAATGTGAAAATTAGTATATTGAAAAATAAAAAATAAACTCAGTTGAAAATGTGTAAAATTTATATGAATGGGGTATTTAGACGATAGAAGGTTAAATAGATGTGTGTGAAGTTTTGAGAGCGTTGGTAGAGATCATGTGTTTACTAAATATAGATAGGGATATTATTGTAATTAGATTGTGAAATCAACAGTTAATTTTTATAAGGATCTCATACAATATTAATAGTATAGATTCATTTATTATATTACTTTTAATGTGAGGTCTAAGTTCTAACTAATCAAGCCATACCTAAACATCTTCATATTATATTAAAACAAAATAATTTAGTTGGCAGCAAAATTTAATTGACAAAGACGTTGCCCCTCATCTTCTTCTCATCAAACGCATAAACTATGTCGTAACTTCTTGAAACTTTACTAACATTATTGTAATTTATTCTAAATTAACGTTTTTAGACTGTATTTGATAATTAAACATATAAATCAACAATACTAACATTAGGAAAATCGATGAATGAATGAAAGGTATAAACATACAGCTTAACGCCAAAAATTGCAACAATTTAAGCTATATCCAATGTATTGTATCAATTTGTTAGTGTATGTTATTTTCTCCCAAATGTTGTTTCTGGGGCACAGACATAATTAATGGTCCTAGCTATTGGGTGGACTTCTATTGTGAAGCCCAACATTCTCCGATTATCTCCCTCAGGCCCATATATGAAACGTCGTCGTCTGGCTTACGCCTTCTCTTGTCAAGGGTTTTAGTTTCAAAAAATTTCTGCGCCTAAAATCCTCCGTGAAGCGATCAATGCTACGAAAATCAGGAATGTCGACTGATAATTCAGAAGAAATTTTGAGCGGAAACCGAAACCCTAGAATCACTTGGGAAGGTTGTAGTGTCTTACTCGACATCAATGATGGCGATAGAGTGCTTTTTGCTCGCCTGACCGACGGCTCGTAAGCTGTTGCTTGTTGAATAAGTTAAGTGTGCGTGATAAATTGAATTTTTGGTTCGTCACTCCAAGTTCCTGTTTTGTAGGAAAATAAAGATAGGGCACAATAATTACTCTCTGCAGCCTTTGATTGGCTGCCCATTTGGATCTTCTTTTCAAGTAGGGGTTGGAAAAGATGGGCCATTTCTCAGTCGGGTTATTCCATCTACAGAAGGTTTATAATCTTTTCCTTTATATATGCTTATATTATAATTAATTTGAAGAATAGCAACTGTTTGTTTTTCTACCTTACATGAACTCCTTTCAAGCTAAACTCCATTTCATGCACAGTATGCGAAGGATGTCAGTGCGTTCTTGCACTTTATGGCTTGGTTTTCATGTTATTTGGTATTATCTTCGCTCAAACGCTGTTAGAAGTGGTGCATTGTTAACCGAATTTGAGAGTGTTAGTCAACAAGTGAGAGAAGCTGATTCTCGGACGTGAAAAGTAGCGCCATTCATTATTTATTTGTCCACTGGTTTAATTTGAATATTTTTGTGCTATTGTCTGAGGACTGAGATGTCTTTTATGTGCTTAACTGTTCTTCTCAGCTATTCGGTTGCTGATGTATTCAGTGGAAGTTTCTTATTAGGTAATAATATTGGGGAGAAAATGGATTGCCAAATTGTGGAGGAGTGTAGAGATAATCGTTCAATAGTTGATAGTAACACAGCTCAGAGTCTCACTGGTGAGGACATAGATGATATGCGAAGGTAATGTTTTGCATTTTATAGTTATAGAAGTGCATTGCATACATTCATTGTATGCATCTAGTTGACTTGTTTTTGGCCTTAAAATAGACCTGTTGAACTTAATTTTGTGATTATAAGATTGTTTTTGCTCATAACTGTGTGTTTGTGGAATGATAAGCAAATGGATGTTAAAGACAATGTTGTGTTGTTTTGATATTGTTTTAATTCAAGTTATATGCTATTTGTAATCTTAGATGGACTAATAGGATGACATTCAATGAGCTTGGCACTGCATATATCTCCATTATGCTTGACATTTTATATTTATTTACAGAAAGGGTGCAACTGGAGATGAAATAGTGGAGGCCCTAGTTGCAAACAGTGCAACATTTGATAAGAAAACGGCATTTTCACAGGTGCACAACTAAATTTGAAATATAAATAATCTATACTAAAATCAAAATGCAATGAAATTCGGTTGAAAATGTGAATAATCTATTTGCAAAAGAAAATGTAATGTCTCTCTGTTTGCAGGCAAAGTACCGGATTAAAAAACAAAAAAAATATGCACCCAAGGTACTTCTGAGACGTCCATTTACCCGAAGGTTGCCTTCATGATTCCTTACCCTTTCTGTGCCATCATAACTTTTACTGTAATCCTTATTACATATTATTAATTAAGGAACTATATATTAATACAACTGGGTACATCTTATGGAAATTGTTTATCCACTTGGCACATGTATTGTGAGATTATTTTCTCTAGTTTGATTGATAGGAATTTTTACTTTTGAGAAAGCCAGGATATGTGATTGTCAACTATCCAGTCATATCCCTTAATTTATGACAACATTTTTTAATATGGTAGCATGGTGGGTTTGAAGCTAAATAGTTCAGTTTTTGATCTTTATAAGATAACTGCACCTAAATCAGAGAAGAATCCGGACAGCATTCTGGACTGTAATTGACCATCAGTCCTGCATCTGTTTGTAAATTTTGGAACATGTGAGTATCTTATGTGACCCAGGGTGCTTTAGGAAAAGTAATTTGGCCTGACAAGAAAATTGAATAATGTTCCCCGTACTTCAGATATTTTAGATTCTATGCAACAAATGGTCCAGGGTTTAACCCCTCTTTTTCCCCAAATTACTTGCTTCCCTTGACAATAATCTACATTTCTGTTTTAATCAAATAACTACCATAATGGGTAAATATTTATTAGCCAACCAGATCTTCCAAGTTAATCAAGCACATCAGATTGACCTATGATACGCCATGGAGAGATACTCTTTTCAGAGTGACTATTGTCAACATGCCAACTTATTTGTTTCATAATTGTTGGAATTGCTTGTATGGAGGGTCATTTCCTAATTGTTTCAGAGTTTCTATTCAAACATTTAACTGTTTCCACTTTCCCATTTTTGTTTTCTGGTAATATCCTGTGACTAATGTATTGTTTCTTGTTTCTTTCAGCATATGTGAAGCATACTTCAAGAAACATGCTGAGAAAATTGGGTAACTACCTTGACTATTGAAACAATAATTATTGCAGTAATTCGAACATGTCTTCCATTCTTTTTTCAACATAAAATTTCGTTGTCTCATTCCTTGTTGGAAGGAGAATTAGATGGAATTTTACAACCAAATGCAGAAGTATCTTTCCCATAAAGAGGAAAATTCTTGTTGAAGTTTCATTGTCTCCCTATGAAAGAGCTGTTGATTATATTTCAATTTAGACAAGAGATGCTTAATGAAGGACACTGCTAATCTGGGAAAAAGAAAATTATTATTGAAGTTTCACTTTGTTTCAGCAGTAGCAATACTCTCTAGCTTAAGAAAAAAAACTTCAGAAAACATATGGGTTGGTTGTATTTTTCTCTTATTATGCCTCTTGCCTTATATTAAGATTTTTTAGGCATCTTCTTCGGATATGAGACTGTGTATTGTTTTATTCAAAAAGTGATTTTACTTGCTGATTTCCTCCTCCAATCCATTTTAGTTATATTTAATACCCTCTAGTTGAAATGAACTTTTGGTTCATCTGGTACAACACTGCTGTGTATACATTTCTTGTTTTATGGTCAGATGTAAAGCCTCGCATGACTAGAAGAATTATACTTGTCATTCAAGTATAAGTTTATTTTTATGTCTAATAGGCAATGCTTGATATTTTATTCTAGTATTCCTTTCGAAACAAGTAGTCAATTTTTTGTCTGTCTCTTCGACTTACTTCTCAGTCCTTTCATCCATTACTTAAAAGATATCTTATGAATGACATAATGAATCCTTTATTAAAATGAATTTTTTATTTTTTCTCCCACAAAATTTTTCTTTAAATTGATTTTGTGCTCTTAAATACTTAAAAGTGTTAATGAGATATCTTCTCTTATTGCCAGATTTTTGCGGGTGGATGCCCTGTCTCTTCTGCTTTCTTTGGCTAATGTTACGGCTCACTCAGATGTATTAGTTGTGGATATGCTTGATGGTATAATTACTGGTGCTGTTGCTGAGCGCTTGGGAGGTATCTGACTTCTTCAGTTCAAATAAATTTATATTTGAAAAGTTTAGTTCAGCTTTCTTTCTGTACAGAAAGGTTATTAATTGCCATCCCTGAAACCAAAGTCAAATTTTCACACACGAGCAGTTATTCTATTTTGTGACTTTTAGTTACAAAAGGGCTCCAACACAGTTGTTACCACTGAGTTCAAAATTTTGGATGAGGAATTTGTGGTAAGAAAACCATGCCAAAAGATGATGTAGTTGGATTACGTGTCTGATAACTGCTGTGTATGGATATGACGAATATAACTTGTTTTCAAATTCATCCAATCAAATTCTTGTGACAACATTTCACATTATTAACTTGTAATCAAGCTTTTAATTTGTTCTCTTTCCAGGAAGCGGTTATGTATGTAATACATATTGCGGAACCAGTCCATATCCCATTAGTATTGTGCGAATGTTCAATTTCAGTGATGATACATGCAAAAGGTGCATCTTCTTGTTGAGATCATTTTTTAGTTCATTTAAGTATTTATATGTTAATGTTATAGCTTCTTAGTACTGTTTATAATTTTTTATGCAACTTTTTCCATGGTTTGAGTTTAGAATTATAACCTCTATGATGCCTTTCATTGGTCTAGGATTGTGCATGCTTCACTCAATGAATTACAACCTTCATGCTCTGAAACTTCAACTTCCATTGACCAGCTTGAAGATGGCAGTAATATCAGAAATCAACAAAATGTTTGTGCTGGTTTTTTTTTTTTTTTTAAATCATGGCTATTTCTTTTTCTTTATGCTCAACTAACATATTCTGTTTCTGCAGAAAGAAATCTTGTCCCCTTCTTCAGCTATAGACTTGGTAAGCATGGAAGAAAGCTATGGTGAAAACACAGAAACTGTGAATAATGTGGCTGCTTCTCCAAAACCTGGTAAAAGTGTCAAGGCTGGTGAGAAGGCACCTCTAGAGGCTATTAGGTCATGGAAGGAACATGGCTTTTCAAGGTGGTTGCAATTTGTCATTTTTCCTTTTAATATTTAACAATGTGGAGTTATGTTGTTTTAGTGATTAAAATATTCACGAATCTGGGCTTTTATGGTATTTTATTTTCAGTTTGATTATTGCTGCACCAGACTTGGATGCTTGGAGCATTGTGAAAGAACTTATACCACTTCTATCATATTCAGCCCCATTTGTCATTTATCACCGGTATCTTCAGGTAGTTGTTTAATAGGTGATGATATGTCTAATGATGTGGCCCTCCTCATTATTTGGTGTTTTATCACGACACTCAAATATTACTTTTTTTTTCTTTGGCATTATTTATTTATTTATATTCGAAACGATGCTTATGATATATCCTTGAATTGAAGGGCTGAAATTTATTTTATAACACCCAAACACATTTTCACTCCAGTTTCTATTCAAGTTTCTTATGTTTCAACTTCCACTTGATCCCCTCAATCCATTGTGTGCATATGATGGTGGCTGTTTCCATTGTGCATCACGGGGGGTGGCATGGCAACATCTGTACTCCAAGATATCTGAATCTAAAAGCTTTTAGGGCTTCATTTCGATTGAAGGATTTAGTGGAATGGATTTCAAATCCGTAATAATAAATTTTTGTATTTATTGGATGACAATGTATTTTAAATCTTTAAGCTCTCATTTTTTAGTATAATTTTAGTAATTATAGTAGATTTGAAATTTCTTTTATTTTAAAGTCATTTGAAATCCTCTTTTCAAACCCTTTCTTCGAATTTAAATTCTTCAAAACAAATGAGCCCTAAAGGAATTTTGTAAGTGGAAAGAATTGAATGGGAAGGGATTAATGCCTCGTAATCTTAGTCAACTTGTGTATGTTGAAATTTTTTATTTGCAGTGAGCTTTTACTCTCTTACACCTCTTACCACAGATAGCTTAAGATCTCTCAAAATGAAATTCTGTTGTGGCTGAGACAGTTTGGTGTATTTGATAGCATCTTGTCTTGATGATTTTCTGGTGTTGATTTCTATTATGGACAATGAATAACTACGCCAATGTTTGAATGCAAATTTGCCTAACTTTATTTCATCAAAATTTAAATTTCCAATCATACTTCCAAAAAAAAAATAATAATAATATCTGTTTTTTATTTCTCTCATTTTTACAATATTTCTAAATTTCTACGCCATTTTTTCCCCATCATAATTTACATCCAAACAAAGCCTATATATTTGTCCATACTATTACATGTCAGCTTGATCAGATATATAGAATGGGGAATAGAAGTTGAAAAGATCAATGAACTAAAGCAAATTTTTGTGTAGCAGGTTGCTCATTGGTTCTTTTATTCTTTAAAGGCAGGTTTAATGCTTACTAAATGTAATTATCTCATACTTTTTCTTCCAGCCTCTAGCCTCATGCATGCACAATCTTCAGATTGAGAAAATGGCCATCAGCTTGCAAATTTCCGAACCTTGGCTACGCGAGTATCAGGTTTGCATGCTCTTCGATCTGTTAGTCAATTTAGGATGTCTTACTGAGACAGGCTGGCCATCTGCATTTATGATGTAAGAAAATTGTGTTGGGATCTCGCTTAAGAAAAATGTTTAATTCTAATATCATGATATGCCTTTGGGCATGGGTACGCAGCCAAATATTGCTTGTATAAATTCTTGCATAATGTGATTGCTAAAACCCTCAAAAAGAAGGGTGCAGAGAAGGCATGTCTGCTACAACATACGATGGCTATTTTAGTCATGTGACAGCTGTTATTTAAATTTCAGCTACCTGTTTGATGGTGCTGAGAAGTGGACAGTAATTGTTTACCCAGTGGGAGAAAACAGAATAAGTTCATGCTAGTGGCATTAATAACGCAGTGGTATTGTCTATAATAAGCAGTGGTCTGGCACAAATTGGTTTCTACCAGGATATTGCATTAAGCTTTGTCCTATTGTTGCATAAAATGTATCCGACGATTATTTTAAATTTGCAGGTTCTTCCATCGAGAACTCATCCGCATATGCAGATGAGCTCAACTGGAGGCTATCTATTAAGCGGCATTCGGATAAGTGGCAGTGATCAAACTTAACCTATTTGTACGTTCAGACCTTTTTAAACCTTCACGGGGCTTGTTCAGACCTTTTAAAACCTTCACGGGGCTTTTACGGAGCATATGTTAGCATTCTTTCTTAAGAAGTGTACAGTAGTGCCATTTTCAATGTGGGAGTATAAATTATTCCGTATTGACCAAGTGCTTTTGTTGTATTGCTGATATCGTGACAATTCTCACGACTTTACAATATGTTTTGTGGTTCCCAAAAATTTATGGAAACTAGTTTGATGTTTTATCTTCTCCAAAATTAATAAAACCCCTGCGATTGGACTTTACTGGACTTTGCTTCTCTGGTGCCTTTCCCTTTTGAGTCTCCGTCGTTATGAGCTGCCCATTGAGTGGGTCTTTCATTTTGACCACTGCATGTCGGACTCAGTGGGAATGATCTTGACTCGCTTGATCCTGTTGCTTCGTTGAAGCCACAGGTTGGTTCTTTCTCTGTTCGATGCTATAATAATGTCAAGCAAAAGATAACGTTACTAATCAATGATTTGGTGCAGTCATCATTGGCCAACACAAAATCGATTATCGCGATCATGATAGCTACCTACAATTTCATTTGGTGGGAAGACCGGGGCCCCCAGGGGGGGGGGGGGGGGCGCGCTATGAAATATTAGTCTCTTTGAAGATCGAGCAACGTGGAAATGGAATATATCACTTGCTGGTTATGAATCATGAAATTATAACAACCTGACAATGACTATGTACATCAACATCGACAATCCACGCAATATCTATGCACCTGCTGTCTAAATTACATGTGGAATTATCACTATTCAGCGATTTGTTGCAGCAAGAGTTTTCCTAGGCCGTACTCGTGTCACCATGACAGCATCATCCATGACCACATCTTGTGGGGGAAGTTGAGCGTTTTCATTTTGTGCTGGAGGCAATGAATCAACTTGCATTGTCTGCTCTTCACTGGAAATTAAAGCTTTGCTGCTCTTAACTATTGATGGCGTTGGTGTAGTTTTTTGTTCATTCATGACTGCCGGAGCAGTAGCTGCTTTCGAATCTTCAGAGGGCCCTCCTTCTGTTGCGTCCTCTGGCTGCTCACTTAGTGGCATCTTATAAGCAGCAGGAGACGCTTGTCCTTCCTGCAGCTGTGTCGCAACAGCAGATGGGTGTCCCAATGACACACTGAGTTTCTGGACTTGTTGCTGTGCCTGCAATTCAAAATAAAAGATCTTAGTAGGAAAAAGATTTACGTGCTAAAACAAGGGGCTTTTGAGTGATCCAGAAAGGGCACTAGTGAAAAAGAAAATGATAATTAATAGACCTGTAACTCATAGGTAACAGTTCTCTAGTACAAAAGTTGCAAATAGAAATCAGCGTTACAAGAAATATGCAATTTTATATTACTGGCTTGATCTAATGGAAAAAGATATATTAAACCTAAACATTGTTTGGAACAAAATGCATCACTCAAAATCAGGAACGACAGTGGCTAAGTCCCATTTCAGTATTTCAATCGAAGTTAGAACATTACATTTGTAAGATCTTTATATCAAAAAAGTGGACTTACAATTATCTATAAGTGAAGCCTAGAAAGTGGACTTACAATTATCTATAAGTGAAGCCTATTTTGGTGCCAAAATTCACAAGTTGAACTTTTCCTTTACAGTTTGGAGCCCAATTAAAATGTAAACACAGCAATTCCAAATCTACTGAAAGATGGTTAGATACCAACGAATACCTGAGCTGGTTGAGGGGGAGTTGACTGTGAAGCAATATACTGCAAAACCTCAAATATTCTAGTATGACCGTAACTTGAAGCCTTCTGCCAGTACAAGAATGCCATATCTCCAACCCTTGTCCTCAACTCTAACAAATTCCGATCAATTTCTTTTTCATGCTCCTTAATGTAGGGCTTAAAGAAGGAGTTATAAACATATGTTGTTCCCTGAAACAAATTTGGTAAAGAAAAACACATAATCAGAATATACAAAAATGATACCAACGGAACTCCACACAAGGATCCCTTAAAATACTTTACAAACCTTAGTTTTAGGAAACCACAAGTATATAATGAAGGCCAACTTAGCTTCACCATACATTGGGACCCTTCAAGACAATTTTACAACACAAGATCTTTAAAATGAATCTAAAGAAACTGCTTAAAATCTTTTAGCGTCTGAGCTCTTTAAAGATATTTACCAGCCAATGAATGTATCAAAAATCCTTTCACAAACTGTCAGCCCAGCCACCAAGATCCTGAAAGTTGAAAGAAAATAACACTCGAAAACTTGTAACCAAATAATTTGGAAGATAAATAGAAGACGTAGCATACCAATATTGGCACCAAAAACTAAGTTGCTCAATGTCAGGCTTATTCAATTCCACGCTTTTAAAGCATTCATATCCAGGATAAACATAGCCAAATATAAGCCTGGAACAATTATAGAAAGTAAGAAACTTATGCAATGGGAATGAAGGAGCCTGATTTTTTATGGACAAAAAACAGAACGCGGCACATACAGAAGTCCTCTAGTGATAAAAGATGCCATCATTTTGAATCCCTGCCAGGCTGCCACAGAAATAAATCGTTTGTTAGGTCTGCACATTACCGGGTCAGCAAATATTAAAATGAAGCATGATTTGACCATTTGTCACTTCCGGGTACTTCTTCGATTATCAATCATCACTTGCTTTAATCTTCTCATTTTCATCACAACTAAGTCCAAACGGAGCATCACAAGAAATTGCAAAATTCAAGTTCTCTTCTTCCCTTATTTCCATTGTAATTGTTCATCATTCAGTTATCTATCCAAATACAGTTGAAAACTGAGTTTGTGACAGCAAAAACGTAAACAGAAATGTGGCATTTCTACCATTTAGTTTGTGAAATTAGGCTTTATACTTTATTTACTTGTGGAAACCGGGAGGAAAGGACCCAACCATATCAAATAAATTATTAATAAACCACCTCTCTGTTTAATCTAAATCTCAATTTCCAAAAGTATGCGAATTGAAACAAGTATTTTCGCAAAAAAAAAAAAAAGCACAAAGTGGAGAATTAAACTAGAACAACGAGAGGAGAAGCTTGTACATCACGAATGAAGACTATTTCTGCAGAAAAACAGAGCTAGGGAAGGAAAAAAACGAACGCTATCCCAAACTCCTAAGTTGCGATCACCAAAATCATGCCAATCTAACTCGTAAATTCTTCGGAAAGAATACACGCACGCACGCACGCACAACAAAAGTAAAAGAGGTGCTTGGCACAAATAGCGAAGAAGAATCTCTTCACAGATTTCTGGTAGAACACCCGAAAAAAAAATGAAAAGAAAATTTCGGAAAATTTTCAATTGATTGACATAAAATGTTAATTGAAATAAAACACTCCCGAACATATTTGATCAGTACCAATATATCGCAAAGATTTTACGGGAAAAAGATAGGAAATCGCCGTTTCTTAAGTGCAGCGAAGAAACATTGCAGACTTAATTAACGAAACCTTATAGAGAGCTTCGACAAGATTCCACCACCGTACGCACAAATGCCGCCACCACGGAACGATGGTAAAGCGTCAGTGTGTCGACGGGAGGAGAGAGGGAGAGGGCAACAGGGGCGAGCATTCGCAGGAGTCGTTTTGATTTTGTTATTTTTCCCTATTTCTACAGAAGTTCGATTTATAAGAGCCTGTCGAGGAAGACTTATTGTGCGGAAGGGTGCACGATTTAGCGTGAGCTTTTATGTTTCTGGCCGTTAGATATTCGCGACTCAGACGCCAACCGTGTTTCTAAGTAAAATATTGAGAAGAAATAAACAAATCTCATCTGATGAACGTATTGAATTGGTCCATTCAACGCAACATTGTTACTTAAAACTGTAAGAATTATATTAAAAGATATAAAAAATAATTAAATATTAAAATTAAGATATTTATTCTAATTTATTTTGAAAATAATTCTCTCAATCATATCAACTATCAAAATAACACTTTTTGTCTATTTCTTTCTCTTACTGTTACATTGTTCTTAATTTTCAATATCAAACTTTTTACTGTGAGAATGTAAATACAAACATTTCCGCATTGGAGTTTACAATGTTGCCCACTTGTATTTTAGGAATTCCCATAATATAGTTATTTTAAATTTAATCTATCTTCGTAATAGTTCCAAAATTTACCATCAAGAATATGATACATGATATCTCATGCACATGCACACAACGCAACCTGTAATCTACAATAATTTTCGAATTCGTGGTAGTTTGAACCCTATTTCCTCGGTTGGGAGGCCATAACTTCGAATTTTAGGATAGGGTGTATAAGTGGGTTGCAACAAATCAAGTCTATATACGTGTCATTGCTATACATAGATATAAAAATGATTTTTACTTGGTTTGATTGCTGAAAGCTGGCATCTGACAAAATGGTTTTGAGTGCAACAAATATGACAAAATTGTTAGTGTGGTGTCGAGGTTATTGTCCAAGCTAAAGCAAGCCATTAGTTGGATCTTCATGTCGTAACCAAGAGGTTGGTGTCTGCTGCTGGTTACTTTGGATCCAAAGTTAAAGTTGTTGAAGCTCATTTGCAGTTTGCTCTCCACTCTTCACTTATTTACAAGAACAAATCTCAATTCTCAAACCGGGTTTTTTAAAATTTGTTGGGTGCCATGATTTAAAAAACCCTCCCATGCGTTGGTGAAGGCCGTACAACTAATGAGGTTTATGTTAGATACAACAGAAGAAGATTGCTCGGGGCTTTCTATCCTTGTAAGAATTGGACAAAGGAGAAGGTGAAACCCCACCCCACCCCACCCATTTACAGTGCTTGAAAATGAACCCAAAGATTTTTTTTTAAAAAAAAAACCCAAAAAAGAAAAGCCCATGGGACAAGTTATTTGTGCATATAAAAACAATTACAAGGTGCCGTTGGTTAGGTATCTAATGGATGTTGATAAGTGGACGAGGAGCAAAGTATATTGTTTAACCAACCAAAAAGCAACAAAAACTGCAGATTCTCCCCTTTAAGTTTTCTTATGGATAATGGTCATCGTTCCTCCTTCAGTTTTATCCAGGCCTTCTTTAATCTTTTCCACCTACTTTGCTTTGTGGTCACTCGCCTTCACCTTTACTACTTTTTTGGTTTCGTCCCTAAATGCACGTATCACTCATTTAAGCCAGGAATAAACTCGATATTTCTCTTTAATAAATATTTCCTTAGATCATGAATTTGTCTTCCCCAACATTCGTGAGTCAAACGATATACTGTGAAAAAAAAAGATTTAAATGATGAAATTAAAGAAGCACATGTTAACTTTGGACGTGTTTAAATCCATCTTCGAGATAATTTAATAGATAACGGCTCCTATTTAGTTTACTTAATCCAATAGAAGAAAAAAAAATCCAATTTAGTTAGACTTGTTTGATTTTGTTTTAACCCCCCCCCCCCCCCCCCCCCCCCCCCCCCCCCCACGAGGACAAAGCAAACCTCATTTTCTAGGGTAAGAATCTTCATTGAGTGTCACGCCGGACCATTAAGGACAGCGTTGAAGACTATTATATTCTAACAACAGCTTAGCGCAACGGCTATGGACTTCATATCGACTTTGGTGGGCTCCTTATAATGTCCATATAGAATTAATTTGCTTGAGATTAAAATCAAGTACTCACAAGCAAACCCTCCCAATTCACGACTTAAGCGATGCATTATTATTTTTTTCATTTTAATTTTCAATTCAAAGAAAACATTAGTGGAGTAAAAGTATATCATTTAGATAGTGAGAAAGAAATCCAAGCAAATTGGTTTTTGACAAGAGTCAACAATATTTTCAAATCTAGTCAAATTTGAATTTGAACTTAAGCATTCTTTTAAATTCAATTTCATTGATTAACTCAAATTTTATAAAATCGAGATAAATAATGCTCAAGCAGTTGTGTTAATAGAATTCGACTCATTAACACTATTAAGAATTGCACTGACTCGTTAAATTTAGATTCAAAGTTTAAATGTTGGAAAGAGCTGTACAGCTAGCCCTAGCAGCAGTAGCGAATTTGGTTGGTGAGTTGATTATTACAGCCATCAATGGGTACAACTAATCTTTTGAGACTTTGGGAAGCCAGAAGCCGAGAACGGCATAGGGATTAATAATGCTGTTGGGAATTGGGATGGAAGAAACAGAAGGGACAAAAACCCATCAAGGATGTGCTCATTTGTCAAATCCTAACTTCCCTCAAAGCCTTGGATTGTAGGATTCTTCAAAGATTGAAGAAAGTAAAGGACAAGAGCAGAGGGGCACTAGACCTTTGGAGGTGGAGGGCGACGTGAGTGGCCACTCCCTCGCACGCTTTACGAATTACAATGATGGAAGGTTGTTGGCTTGTCACTCTCATGCCCATTCACTCCATGCCAACTTAAAATCCATCTTGCTGCACATCATAAATTCTATCTCCATAGTAATGACCCGTGGCCATTTTCCCTTGAGGTGTTGTGAAGGTTCGGATTCCATTAAACTTTCATAAAATTTCCTAGAAACGTTTTATTTAACACATATATAAAGACACAAATTTCCACTTTTTAGCTATTCCACTCTCAATCTAGTTGACAAATACTGGAAAATGAAATCATGGTGAAAGGTGAATAGTTTTGAAGACAATTATATACTCAATTGGGAGAAGTTGTAAATTTGTGAAATTTACATCGAAAACCTCTTTACCACTATTTTGGGGCTTGGTGCTTTGAAAAAGGAAATATTCTTTTTTATTATTAAAAGAATGAAATTTATTAAGATACATATGAACAAGCACTAACCGAAAATTAGAAAATTTTACAAGCCATAAACGACTACGACTTCCATGAAAAGACAAAGCTAATATGAACTGGTATATTGTTCAATCTCTCAACATACATAATCATGAGAAAATCAAAGGTGCGTGTCTCTTTGGATTATTTTGAGTGATTAAATTGAATTACCCCAATAACACTAACGACAATATAATTAATAAATACATAGAGATATATCATTGGGCTTGGACTTGGGCTCTTTCGCGGAGAAGATGCTGGTGTGAAATTTTTGGGCCCAATCCAGACAAATTTGCACTTCGACGTTCCTAATTAGCCCGTTGGCCCACTGCAATAAATGATCTTGTCCTCTGATTTGCTTCTCAGGTCTCAACTCGGCCGAGAACACAGAAATAAACAAAGATGAGAGTCGAAATGGCAAGCCCAGCAAATTAATAACGGTGCCACAGTTTAAGGAACGGTGGTCATATTTCATTTTTCATGTCACAAAAACATTTTTTTCTCGAAACAGGGCTCACGTTGGATTATATCTTCAAAAATTTCTCATTTTCTTTTGCCCTATTTCATACATCTCATATTCATCCACGTGCTAATCTCTCTTCCAATTCACTCTCTCTTTCCCTGCCTCTCCTCTATACTCTCCTCTCCTCTCCTCTCCTCTCCTCTCTCTTCCTCCCTGTTATATATATATTCTATTGTATATAATATGTAGTATGTAACATATAATATATATATATATATTGTATATTACATGTATATAATATTACATGTGTATAAAATATATTCAGTTATTATGTTAATTAAAAAATATCTATTTCTATATAAATAATTTTCTATCATATTAATATAAATTTTTATTAATAATTATTTATTACATTATTATATTTATTACATTATTTCTCAAATATCATCTATTTACACGTAATATCTCAATTTTTTTATATTTTATATCTATAAAACATTTTACCTCACTATTTTTTAGGGTGATTTTGTCCTGAAACATATACACCTTAAGTAGTCATGTTTCCTTTTCGTTTTTCCCGGTTAAGACTGTCACCAACCCCACACTGTCCAGATCCGCCGTTGCAACAACAATACTAGAAATTCAAGATCCCCTCCTTCGCATTCAATTTTCCTGATAAATTTGTATTAGTCCATCGAGAAAATAGAACCCACGAACACAGCGGACGAAAATCGGTAGGAAAGGAATAATGGCAATCTTGGCTGCGCCTTCAGCTACTCGCCTCAACTCTCCATTCCTCTACTGCCCGCTTAAGCTTTCTTCTTCATTTCCTATTTCAAGAAAATCCCTTCAAACTCAACGCTCTCCAGCTTCGTATCCACGTGTCAGGGCTGTTGATCTCGACCAGAATACAGTAACTGCCCCTTTTACCTTGATTCCATTTTATTAGTTATTATTATGTTAGGCATGCTTGATTGTTTTGGGGTCACTGATTCGGGCAGATAGCGGCAATAACAGTTGGAGTGGTCAGTGTCGTAGTTGGAATTGGAATTCCTGTTTTCTATGAAACCCAAATCGACAATGCTGTAGGTTTCCTTGTTCTTACCCTTTACTTTCTTCTTTCTCCTTTGCTATTTAAAATAGCCTAATGGGATTAAAAGTGATCCATTTGTGAAAGTTTAGGGTTGAATTGGTGAAATTCAGGCATTGTTTAATAATGTTTCAGGCCGAAAGAGAGAACACTCAACCTTGCTTCCCCTGTGATGGCAGCGGCGCTCGTAAGTCGCTCTCTTCTTTTCTGCTGTTATTCTCATAGTTTGTTGTAATTTATCATTGCCAAGGGTTATGCACAATGAAACAACTAAACTGTTGTAGTAAAATTCCTTCCCAATTTCCGAAATCATTACTTTGATGGTAGGTAGTTGGATGGGGAAAAACGAAGTTGGATTCAGATTAAGAGGTCTATTTCAAGTTCATAATTTACTTGATGATGCAGTATTGGTATTTATATCACGTTGGACACTTAATAGAATCGTGATTCTCATTATGCTGGGAAATATTCATTTGAGACACCGTGTTGCAGTATGGTAAACACCCTTATGCTTGAATTTATTGGCAGAATAACATGTTCTTCCCAAGTCTTGAAACGCCAACCGAATTTATTTGTCGATTAAATTAGATGTCTTGTATGCTGCTGCTATCTGTGAGTGTACTTGTTTATTCTCTTCGGTGTCTTGCACTTTTTATTGCAACCTAATGAGAAGTCCCTCACTCCCTTCCACTTCGAGGTTTTCTTATGCGCACTTCCACTCATCTAAATGGTGAGAGATGACTATATTGAAATGTGTAACTTTTCATGCAGCCCATGTTGGCCTTTTGAGTGATTGGAACATAGGTAGCCTTAGGAAAAGTTTGGATGGATGCTTTGAGCCAGTATCATGAAAACCACAATTGAATCCATCTTCTTCTTTACTCTTATGTGAAGTGCATGTGAAATTCTATAATCTGTATATTAATTTCGATGAGAAAGGGTTCTTAACTATACCTCATGGGAATGAGGTTTTTCAATATGAGCACAACTCAGTCATTATATGCATGTGATGCTTCTGGATTAGTAATGATTTTGTGTTAGCTAGAATGCACTGTAAAGATAACCTCTCAATTTAGCAAATTTTCTGCAGAGAAATGTAGATTTTGCTTGGGTACTGGCGCTGTGACTCTTGAACTTGGTGGAGCTGAGAAAGAAGTCTCACGATGCATAAATTGTGATGGAGTTGGTTCTTCGACGTGCACCGCATGCCAAGGCAGTGGCATTCAACCTCGGTAGCTTGATCGCAGGTGAGTCATCTTATATTGTCCGTACCATCTATCTCAACCAGTAATGCAACCGTAGCAGACTTAAATACCTACAACATCAATTGACTGCTATTTCTGGCAACTGTAGGAAAAAGTTCACAAACTCATAATAACAGCCGCGCTATGTCCACACTTTTTGTTTTGCTACTGATGATGAATATACTTGCGCATGGTTTTTGATGCAACAGAGAATATAAGGATGATGACTAAAAGCTGTAGAAAAACATTGGCAAAAACAGAGGAATTACTTGATGCCTTACGAAGTTGTCATGGAGCTACATGGAGGAGCGTTAACACGTGTTCTTTACAAAGACCCTTCTGTTTTATATATATTTTCTCCACTTGGATATCAATATCATTCATGACATGTAATGGCATATTACTAAAGCCAGTTTGCTTTGTTTACTGGCAAATGGATGTCGCTGTACTTTGGATCACTTCAATGGTAAGATTAAAACTTATTTGTCTGTGAATGAGGGAGTGTTCTGCGCTTAGTGAGTCCTCTTTTTGATTGGGATTCAGAGTGTTGTTGGTTTATCTTCAGCGTGAATGAAGGTTACAGTTGGCAATCTTTGGGAAAGATGCTTCTACAAGAGACTTCGGGACTTATTCAGTTGTCAAAGAAAACTAAATTTGTTGTGGTGGCCCAAAAAAAATGTTTCCAGTTGATAGTCTGGGTTTTCAGGAATTATAAAATCTATAATGAATATTTCATTTTTGAAATTTCATTGCCATGCTAATTAATAATCTTCAAATATTTGCATGTCATATAAGAATTAAAATGCAATGCGAATAAATAAAGGAAAAGGGAGGAGCAAAAATTAGGCGATATAATCATCAGATTACCAAATGTTCATTAATTAAAAGGACTGAAAATTGGAATAGTAAATTCTCATTAACTAAAAAATGTTATTTTCATTGACTAAAAATAGCGGAAATGGGGATAGTAAATTTTCATTCAGAAAAAAAAAAAATGCCATTGGGGAATAATTGGAAAAGTACTTGTATTACCGTCAACTGCAGGGTTCGGACTTGCGAGGGCGAAGCCAAACCGATTTCAAGTCTGTCTCCTTAACCACTCAGAAATATCGACTAGTTAACACAATAGGGTGTTCTTTAAGAATATATTTTAAGTTAGAGGTTTTTCCAGGATTTAGACCGTCGTGTTCGTGCTGGACGGCGGTACCAAGACGTTGAAAGCGCCAAGACCTCCAATACATACATAAACAAAATCTAAAATTGAAAAGAAGCTCTAGACCAAACGTAAAATCGAAATGTTGTACATCATAGGATTTGGATTAGGGGATGAGAAAGACATTACCTTGAGAGGGCTGGAAGCAATCAAGAGATGCACCAAAGTGTACATGCAGGCCTACACTTCTCTCCTCTCCTTTGGCCTCACGTCTTTAAATTTCTTGTTTTTTTGGGTCATATTTGTCCGAGTTGTCTAGCAAATTGTGCTTGTCCTCATGCAACGAAGTTTGTGCCTTTATGGGCCAATGTTGTAAATGGCGCGGATGGGCACACGCCATGGCGCGTGGCGCTGATGGCACGGCCTCCGGCCATTTTAGATTGAAGCCGCATGCCTTCAATCTGGCGCGTCATAGGCGGGCGCTAGGGCACCATTTTCCTAGGTGCTTTGGCATGTGCCAGATTGAAGGCGTGTTCATTTAAAAACCAACACACGATTTTATGCCCTTTAAAGAAAAAAAAAACCGAAATCTGGACGAGGGCTGAGTCTCTGTGCGACCTGCTGCAAGCCTCCACGTGACGCGACTTGCTACGACTTCCGACCCGACTGGCTCTGCGACGACACAACCTGCTGCGAGCTAGAGCGCAAAGAAAAGTTAACGGTCGCCGGTGCGATTCTAGGTTCGAATTTAGGTGTTGCGATTTGGGCATTTCGTGGGTGGTGTGATTCTGGGTGAAGAAAGGTTCACAGACGCAACTCGTCCCTTTTTCGTGCGTTGTATTTTCGTGTGTATGCTGTGCGTTGTGCGTATGCCGTGTGTATGCTGTGTGTTGTGTGTATGCCGTGTGTGTTGTCTTTTTTTTGTGTGTGTATCTGTGTGTATTGTGTAGTGTGTATTGCTGTGTGTATTGTTATAGTATTACTGTGTTGTGTGTATTGCTGTGTGTATTGTTTTTATAATAATTAATTGTTGAATTATTGAATAAGGATTAAAGTACTGTATTAAGATGTTGACTTTTGATACGTCGAATTTAAATCGAAAGGATCCAACTTGAAATTACGCTACATTAATCGATCTAAAAAACACAAATGATGTTAAATATGTTTTTTGTGATAAAATTTCTAAAGGGAGATCACATGATATAAACAACACTTTGTTTGAAGCTTTCGAAATACAAAGGTGTGACTAAAATGTCCTGAGCATATAAAGGAAGAGATTAGAAATTCAATGGAGAAGAAAAAAAAGTTAAAAAATCAAATTGATGTAATTCCTTATTTGATTTGAAAATTAAGGAATTTGAGAGAGACGATGAATACAACGAAGGCTCAAGTCTTGTCAAGCGCTTATCCACTGGTTTATCAATTGCATCAAATAGACCCCCATTAACATGTTTTTTATGCATAATACTAATAAAGTACTGAAGTGTAGTAGTGGTAGGGGAAAAGTTTTAAAGTTAATGAAACTACAAAAAATAAAGAGAGAGCATATGGTGCAATGGTTTGCATGGTGGGCATATGACAACATGCTACTTTTTAATGCTATTAATTTTGATATGTTTGGGCATATGTTAAAAACTTATTTTTAGTGTGATCCTGGCACAAAGCCACCAACTTATCATGAGTTGAGGGTGACTTGTTTGAATGAGTTGGACCACACAATTGGCCTTTTGAAGACCTATGATGAGGCGGTAGCAAAATATGGTTGCTCATTAATTGCAGATAGTTGGACCGATAAAAAGAATAAGATATTGATTAATTTGTTGGTAAATTGTCCAAAAAGGAGCAAATTTATTGAATCGGTCGATGCTTCGGGGTATTCTCACACTGGTGATAAAATATGTGAATTGTTATCAAAATATATTGAACAAATTGGTGAGAAAAATGTAGTGCAAGTAATTACTGATAGTGCGAGTGCAAGTAGTTACTGTCTTTTTGACTTTGAAACGCTTTCAAGTAGAGAAGACAAATTTGAGAAATATATTTACTTCAAAACAGTGGGTTGAGTGTAAATATTCAAAAGAAATACAAGGTAAATTGGTGGCGAGTGTAATGGTGATGCCTTCATTTTGGAATACTATTGTCTATGCACTTAAAATTGGTGGGTTATTATTAGCTGTGTTACGATTGGTGGATAGTGAGGCTCAACCTCCAATGGTGTATATATATATATATAAGGCTATGGATAGATAGTGAGGCTAAACCTCCAATGGGATATATATATATATATATATATATATAAGGCTATGGATAGAGCGAAGGAAATAATAATGGCCTCATTTAACAACAATGAAGAAAAGTATAAGAACATATTTAAAATTATTGATAGGAGATGGGAGATGCAGCTTCATTAGCCTTTACATGCAACAGGCTATTTTTTGAATTCAAAATTCTTTTATGAAAACCCCGATGTTGAAAATTATCTTGATATTACAAATAGCCCGCACAAATGCAAGGAAAAGTTGTTTCCAGATGATGTACAAGATAAGATTTATCAAGAACTTTCTTTGTACAAAAATGCTGAAGGTCAATTTGGATTTGCATCGACTGTTACACAAAGAAAATTGAGAGTACCAGGTATTTATTATATAAATTTAAATATATTTATTGTTTCACAGAACGATAAATAACTATTGTATATTGATACTTGTTTTATGAAGTCGAATGTTGGAAAGATTTTGAAAACAACACTCCAAATTTGTAAACCTTTGCAATTAGAGTTCTTAGTCTTATTTGTAGTACATCGAGTTGCGAAATGAATTGGAGTGTGTTTTAAAATGTAAGTACATAATTTATATGTATCTATAAATATTATTATTTCATTAATAAAAGATTTTAATTTAAAGTTTAATTTTTACAGCTTCACCCCAAGAAGAGGAATAGATTGGCTCAAAAATGCATGAATGATTTGGTTTATATCAAGTATAACTAGGCTTTAAGATGTCGTTTTGAGAAACTTCATGAACTTGATCCTATTAATTTAAAAAATGTTCATGAATCAAATGAATGGTTGCTTAGAAGATTAAATTCAGATGAGGAGGACGCCCTTATGCATGAAGGTAATGTCTTAACTTGGGGTGATGTTGCTAAAGCTTTTGGAGTTGAAGAAGAAGCTTATAATTTTCGATCTAGGGCAACGATAAAGACAGGATCAAGTTCAAGAAGCATTAGATCTAAATATAGACCATGTCAATTAATGGATAATTAAATGATGAAGAAGATGCTTATGAGGAAAATGAGCTTGAGTTTAAATCCAATGATGGGAATGAAGATGAAAATGATGTGAAGAGTGATTGTGATTTTTTTAATATTGATGATTAACATTTGTGATATTTACATAGTTTATGATATTTATTTGGTTGTATTTTGAACTTGAAATGCTGGTTGTCAAATTTTATTAAGATGACTTTGTAATTGACGCTTGAAACGAATTGTTTATGCCTTTATCAATACTATTTTTTTTTAATTAAAGTTGATTTTTTTATGGTTACTTAATATTTCAAAGATATATATTAAAAACATAAATATTTTTAATTAATTTGATTTATTTTGTGACATACTTTAAAATGGTGCGCGCCATGTGCTGCGCAGTGGCCATGGCTTCAATACAAGTTGGCACGGTCGCCTTTCAAAACTATGATTTCATGATTATTCTTCTTTTAAGTCACATTTAAAGACTGCTTTGTTTGATATGAGCATTGGAATTTCTCAAGAGTAAGATTTGTATTTGGTTTTAGAAGCCCTGGAAGCTGGTAATCCATTTTAGTATTGGCGTTGTCTTTTTTTCTTTTTCTTTCATTTTGAAGACGGGCATTAAAACAGGATTGTGTCTGTTTCAAGTTCATTGTATGGATTCTAGGCATTTAAAGGATATTTGGTATTTGGTTATTGGGACTAGATTACTGCATAATTGTATGAGATTGGATCCAGGGCAACAACTCATACTGATCTTGTTGTCCGAGCTAAGAAGTTGGGTGTGGATGTTAAAGTGGTGCACAATGCATCTGTGATGAATGCAATTGGAGTTTGTGGTCTGCAGCTCTACTGCTATGGAGAGACAGTCTCTTTATCATTCTTTACTGATACTTGGAGGCCTGATAGTTTCTACAAAAAAATTAAAAGAAATCGAACACTTGGATTGCACACTCTCTGCTTGTTAGGTAAACTCAGTATTCTGAATGGTTAAAAGATTTGTTTTAGAATTTTTCTTGTGGACTTAAAATTTTCATGTCACTCTGTTCATTTTCAAGTCAAATGTATGGTCAAATATGCAAATATTGGTAATAGAGGAACATATGGATGAATTGTCTGTAATTCTGTGAAATTCACCTCAAATTTTGATGTTTGTAGATATTCAAGTGAAGGAGCCTTCTCCTCTAGAGTCCTCGTGCAGGTTAGAGGATTACTTTGTGTCATCCTGATAGAAGATACTTTCTTTGCATTTCTTCTGCTTTCTCATAGTGTTGCAGTTGCATTTATCTAGTTGGGCTAGTGTTTCACGTCTTCCCCTCATGCTATTTCAGAGGTAAAAAGGTTTATGAGCCACCGAGGTTCATGACAGTTAACACTGCAATTGAGCAGCTCTTGGAGATGGAACAAAATCACAAGGAATCAGGTATCTTCACGGCATATTTCAAATCAGTGCATTTTTTTTGGGTGGGAAAAAGAAGAAAATTAGAAAAAAAAGGAACCTGGGAATGTTTTTAAGCATAATTTCGCTTTTGAGAATTGCAGCTAACCCTACTATATTGCTTCACAAAGCTGCCTTGACTGTTCACAAGCCATATTCGCTCGAACCAATTCATTCCTAAGTAGAATTGGAGAAACAGAAAAAATCTGAGATTCTTATGGTTGTTCAAACATTGAACTTGTTCGTTGGCTCTTGAAGAAGGTCTGCCCATGTGCTCTTGAAGAAGGTCTGCCCATGTGCATGGTTTATACTAGACGTCAAGAGAATGTGTTCAATAATTTATGGACATAAAACTTACAAATATGCCATATATATTTTGATAAAAATAAAATTTTCATACCCTGGTGTACTTACGGATTATGTTTGTGTGTGTGGGTTCCTTTAGTTCGTGCATTTTTTCGGTGCATGGGCCGTAAATTGTTCTACAAAAAACATATTTGCAAATACTTTTAATCGACTACTTGTTTGGTATGTATGATGTTGCTACCAATTTTGATTTGGTGGTTGGTTCATTCCCACATTGCAGTGTATGGTGAAGACACACCTTGCGTTGGTTTGGCCCGAGTGGGTTGTGGGGACCAGATGATAGTTGCAGGTTCCATGAAGCAACTTTTAAACGTAGACTTTGGGCGCCCTTTACGTTGCTTGGTTATAAGAGGCGCCACCCACCCACTGGAAGAAGAAATGCTAGAGTTCTATACTGTCGGAAAAACTTCAAAACACGATTAATTTTTTACCTTGGATGGCGTGTGGCACAATTAGTTGTACACGTAACTCCTTTTGTTTACTAGTTTACAACTCCCTGCAGGCCTAGACACCTCATTGCTACGCATGAGGTCACAATGATTAATTTGTGTCAAGTAACGTTAAATCGTGGAAGAGAGGATTTTTTATTGTTTGCCCCTTAATGGTCGGTGTGTTTTTTCAAAATTTTTTTCAGGAATTAATGGTTATTTGGGAAAATTTTCAGGACTATAAGTTTGGTGATTAAATGAAAATTTCTCTACCTTATTAAAACCGCGATATTTCCGAAATTGAGGAATCATCTGAAAGCAGTATGAGCCCAAGTTGCGGTGTTCAGAGAACAAGTAACGTTTGGCTGGATATTTTTGGTCCGGATTGCTGAGAGCAACCGCACGCTTTGAATCACAGTCGCAAATAATTTTCTTCAACAAAGAAATATACCTGGCATGCTGTTCTTCACTGCGAGAACCAAATCGGGAGATGAGTTCTCTCAGATCCAAACTGACAAATTTTCAGCATCCCAAGATGGGCAACAAGAGCAGCATTGGAAAGCATTTTAAAAATGAAGACTTGTTATTTACACAAGTCACGGTCCAAACATGTCAACAGAGAGTATCTTGAAGGTTTTGCCAAGCAATATTCCCTTTTCATTCATGGATCCCCGAGCACAATGCTCCTATGTTTCGCATTTACAACATATGAACCAATTGCTGTCCTGTCAGTCAAAAGTTTTGCCTCAAGAAACGTTGAGCTAGAAGTTAATTCCCACATTGGAAAAACTGCCACACTTTCCCTGCAACCACATTAACCGTACATAATTGCTCTGGAGAGAAATGAACGTCTCCCTAAAACTGGGATTCTCAAACAGATCTAACGCGGCATAATAAAGATTATCTTCAATGCCTTCGATCGCATCCAGGGCTTTTATGCAGTTACTAATTGAGAATCCTTCTTCAATCTGAGGCTTCGTAACTCTTGGAAACTTTGAAGAATTTATCATGTCCGAAATGGCTTCTGCCATTGCAGTACTTAATTCTTGATTCCAGCTGCCTTGTTCAGGTCCAGAGCCAGCTTCTGATGCCCGCTTTTTCCCTTTATGGGAGGTATTTTTACTAATGTTTTTGGGCGAAGATCCATCCCCTTCGAGCAAATTTGATATTGATGGAGTTTTGGGACATGGCTGTCCACCTTCTGTAAATGAAGGGTCCATAACAGCAGAGTTGCCCAATCCTCCATAGTGGCTAGATTGGGCATATTTTCCATCTGCACTCTTATCGGCAAATATTGTGCATAATTGCTCATAAATAGGACAGTCCTTAGTCCTTGCTGGTTCAATCTTGGATTGAGCCTGTAATAATGATGATTCAAGGTAACTGTGTAACAATGTATTTAATAGTACCGACATGCATTGTTTCAACAGTGATAATGAAGAGAAAGTGCAAATAGTGATACCCCAATATCTTCCCACAAGTCAAATCCCATATAGCAAGGATCCTGCATTGTGTCATTCTCATTAGAAGCCGACTGTAGATTGTGATAGCGCGTCCGGAGAACATCAAGATGCTTCCTCAGTTGATTTATATTGAAATTGAAATTGGTCTGTTTATTAAATTCCTCGCGAATCAGGTTCCACGTTTTCTTGTCGAAAACATTGTTGGTTCTGCTCCCCTGTTGAATCTGCTCCACAACGATGTCAGCAAAAATCTTATCCAGAGCTGGTGTCCATCTAGTCCTCAAACGCTCTTGCTTGGCTTGCTGGTCATTTGTTTCAGTATCCATCTGTATAATCAGATAAAGCATTTTGAAAAATCGCTTACTTCCATCGTAAACGATAGTAACAATTTAAAATTGAGTTAAACAGTCAACTGGATTTGTGACTCCTTAACACACAATTCTAACAAAAGACTATGTTTCAGTTGGGAAATTCACAAGATGTACTTACCATTTGCTGATTCTCACCCCAGAATATGCGATCAAAGTGCTGGACCTGCTCGTCTGCAACCATGCGCCACATCACACTGACAACAATATAAATTGGCTTTACTCATCCATACATAAAGTGTGTAGAGGACAGAGGGTATGATAACACAACAACGACAACTGTGTGCTTGTGTACCCAATTGCCCCTTGTAGTCTCAATTTCCCTTTCCCTTTTCTTTTTCTTCATTAAATTGCCATGCGAATCAGTCGGGTAAAAACAGGTTAATGGCCTTTAATTTCAAATCAGATAGAGATCATATGGAAATTGAAAATCATGTGAACACCAACTATGAATTGTCCGTTCAATTGTATCCTATTGTTGCATCAATACTTTCAGGGTTTTTGTATTGAACTGCAAAAGTAAGAAATGACACGCATGGAGCTTTCAACTAGCCATTTTAAGATCTTTTTAACGCAGTTGGAATCCTCTAAGTCTCAATATTTTAGAATAAATGGCCACGTTGATGCGTTCCCGTTTTCTTAATATATTCCTTGGAGCAATACACTGCGTCAACACCGATTCATCAAAGTTGCATTGTTTCCTAAGCCCTAAAATTGCAGCGCAGATGTTTCATTAACTCAACACGCTACGGTCCACGAACGATTTTTCCAATCAATCACAAAACAACGAAAACGCTTCATATCGGCATATCCAATAAACAAAACGCGAAATTAAATTTCACAAAAAGTGAAGAACTAGGAGAACGCGAACCTCATAGCGGAGAAACCACGAAAGAGTGAAATTCTTACACAACGGCGTCCCAGTCGAAAATAATGATATTAGGTTTTGCTTGAGATCACTGTAAATTTATGGGCAAATTAGAATCTGAGAGCAGATATAGTACTTAAGATTTTGCGTTCAGGAGATGGTTTAGCTTTTAGGCTCTAAAAATGGACTTGTATTGCATATAATGGGCCACGGGCCCACTCATTGATGAAGCCCAATCCTTGCAGAATCCGATCACCTTCATATGCAAATCGGTTTTACCACTGACATTTTTAAGTACAAACCGTGGCTTCAAATGTCAAGCATTATAGGAGAAACTAATGTATAAGTAAACCAGCACTCGTGTTGGTATAAGTTAAACTCTAAATATTTTTAAACCGAGTCTCAATTTTACTATTTTAACAAGGCGTCTGCATCGTGAAGTTGTATTGTGGGGGACTAATTGAGGAAGCCACATAGGGACAGTGGAAAATTAAGCATCCTTGTAACAATTTGGGAAGTTAAAAGTAGATTATTACATCTTAGGTTCCAAACTTCCAATCTAGTGAAGCAGACATGTAATTACGCCGTCCAGAAACTTGAAATTATATTGAAGTTAAATAGGGTTGGGTCAAACAGTCAATAAACAATTTCTGATTCTGCAATATGACTCATTTGTTGGTGCACGCCCCCACTCAACTTTGGTGCCGCCTCATGATGTATCGTGACTTGGATGAACTTGAGAACGACAGATTTGCTGGATTTAATAGGTTTGGGATGCAAAGTCTTCAATTTAAAATACAAAATGTAGTAGAAATTAAAATTTCAATTTGGTTAGTTTTTCTCTGCATGACTTGTACAAATTCAAACTTAGCTTAATTTTATAAATGATTATTTGAAATCAATTTTTTTGGTATATCTGCTTCTACCCATAAGTCACAACGATGTCTTAGTCTCTTGTTTGTCCACACAAACAAAGCGTTGATAAGGTCTCTCTAACAAATTTTCATATACTTACAACTCTTTGACCTAGAAAAAATTTTTTAGAAAAAATATGTAGGAGAGTAAGTGAATATTTTCTCTCTTGTGCAAAGTGGCAGAGGAACAATAAGTTACAATGCTATAAATAGTATGTTACAATGCCTTCAATAGTGGCTTCAAGTTTTGGAACTCTAATTTATTTTTAAAATACAATCATATATGTACGATTGGATTCCTAATCCACCTAAGGCACATGAAATGGGTTTTTTATATTTCTATATGGACTTTAAAATTAATTCAAACACATTCCATCTTTAATTATTATTCAATTGTCTCTAATTATTATTCACATGAAATGAATTCTGTCTTATAGAATATCAATCATATAGAACAAATGTTTTATTCAATTGTAAGGAGATGAATCCCTTATTAATCGTATAAATGCCTCATATGTGTTTTAAGGTACGATTGTCCCTAGCAAAATAATTTTGGAATTTATCCACAACTTTGGACAACTTTTGAATTTCGTCAAACACTCGTTTCTTGTAATACGCATGATCATCCAACATCCTGTAGCATTAAGTATAGATAAATTTCCTCTCTCTATTTTTTGATATTTTTTCACTCTTGGTTTTTTTTTTCTTTTGCTCTCTCCTTTTTTTTCTGCCTTCCTCCTTTTGTATTTTTTTTTTTTGCCCACTAATTTTTCCCCCAATTTTTTTCACTATTTTTTCCCCAATTCAGCTGCACATGTCCTCAACTTGGTGAGTTGTCTACTAAAGCTATCTTCTGCACGGCAATGTCGCCTATTCCAATGGTTTTTCAAATCATGTGATATCACTTCTTAATGTATTTAGATTTTTTACAAGACCTTGGTTCCTTCACCTATACAATCACGTTGTTGTTATGACAATAAAGTGGCAATAGCTGATCCACCCCTAGAATCATTTAAAGATCTTTGGCAAACTTCTTAATCCAAACAACCTTTTTTATAACATCACATGTCATGATATACTTAGCCTCAGTGATAAAATCCACAATAGTACTTTGTTTGAGACTTTTTGAACTCACTAAAGTAGATTTTTTATCATCAACATTCAATTGGAAGTAAGTGTCGATGTAGCCATCTACCTTAAGCTCTCCATTTCTATATACAAGTATTATATTTTTAGTCTTTTTCAAGTATTTAACGACACACTTGATAGCATTCCTGCTCATAAAACTTACTCGCTATGCTTACGACGTAGGCGATATCTAACCTCGTTCATAACACAACATACATTAGACTTCTAGCTGCCAAAGCATATGAAATGTCTATTTGTGAGCACATCAACTTTGAAAAAAGAATGTCGTGTCTAAATGATAGCAATCCTCTTTTAAAGGTTTTCATTCTAAACCTCTTTAGAATCTTATCTATGTACAAGCCTTAGAAAAGATCAATCAATCTCTTCATTCTATCTCTATATATATAAATGACTAAACTGTTAGTCATTTCTCTCAAGTCTTTCATAGAGATTCATCTACCTCTTCACTTTATCTTTATATAAAATGAATATCAATATTTTTATTAATCACTGAAAAATAACTTTTATAACTAATATTCCTCATAAATATTTTGGCGTTAGAAGACTTATCACTAATAATTTTTCATTTACATTTTAATGCCAATGACCATATTGTTAATCGCTATAATATCTAATATCTATCTTCTCAAGATGGCGATTCAGCTACACATGTCCTCGATTTGGTGAGTTGTCTACTAAAGCTCTTCTACATGGCGATGTTGCCTATTCCAATGATTTTTCAAATGATGTGATATCACTTCTCAATGTATTTAGATTTTTTACAAGACCTTGGTTCCTTCACCTATACAATCGCGTCGTTATTATCACAATAAAGTAGCAACGGCTGATCCATCCCTGGAATCACTTGAAGCTCTTTGATAAACTTCTTCATCCAAACAACCTTTTTTACAACATCACATGCCCTGATATACTTAACCTCAGTAGTAAAATCTACAATAGTACTTTGTTTGAAATCCTTTCAACTCACTAAAGTAGATTTTTTGTCATCAACATCCAATTAGAAGTAAGTGTCAATATAACCATCTACCTTAAGCTTTTTATTTCTATATACAAGTATTATATACTTAGTTTTTTTCAAGTATTTAAGAACACACTTGATGGCATTCCTACTCCTAAAACCTACTCGCTATACTTATGGCATAGGTGATATCTAACCTCGTCCATAACACTGCATATATTAGACTTTCAATTGCCAAAGCTTATGAAATGTCTATTTGTGGGGACATCAACTTTGAAAAAAGAATGTCATGCCTAAATGATGGCAATCCTCTCTTAAAGGTTTTCATTCTAAACCTCTTTAGAATCTTGTTTATGTACAAGGCTTGGAAGAGATCCATCAACCTCTTCACTCTATCTCTATATATATGAATGCCTAAAATGTACGTTGCTTCTTTCAAGTCTTTCATGGAGAATGACGTGGTCAGAAACACAACAGAAGAATAAAAATTAGATTGAATTCAAATTAGATTCTAAGAACATGAATCGAGGATCAAAGTGCCCGATTCAATGTATTGAAACCAAAATTGAACCAAAAAACCGATAAACAGTATGATAGGATGGTTACAATCGATATGTTGAAATCGATTGATACATCACGATTCACACAAGGATCACCCTTGTTAAATTGATTTGAATATTCTCAAATCTAGAGAAAACTAAGTGAATTCATAATTCTCAATTCAATATATCAAAATTCTCTGTGTTTCAACTGAATAAAACTGCTATTTATACTAAATATTATCAAACCCTAACCTAAAAAGCCCATGTAACCCAACTTATTAAAAGCCCATTAGCAAATAAAAATAAAAATAATAAATGCTACAATAAAATTCGATGGATCCCTAAATCGTGTCATACCCCTCTTGAAGGCGAATTGTCATCAATTCAAACTTGTGTCCTCCGAGATCAAACACTAATTTAAAAAATCCTCTTGATGCTTCACAATCACCCTCTTCTAGGGGTCTAGAGTCAAATATGTGCATGTGAAATATCCATGTAACAACACAAAACTAACGATAATATATTAATAATGAGCCATGAATGATAGGTGCATTCTCCAAGTACTTACGTAGACATATACACAAAATCTCCTCAGTTGGCAAAAACTCTAAGTTCTGAAAATTACGAATAGACAAAGGTGGCACGAAAAGGTTAAATAGATGAACATATTTGTGACTCTTTAGAAGCTTGGCTTCCCATTTTTTTAATGGCTCTTCATTCCTGTTTTTGTTCTCGTCTTCAACTTCTACTTCCAATTTTATGAATTCTTCCTTCTCAACCTTATCCTCCTTAATTTTTATTACAACTTCTGTTATTTCTTCTTTCGCAATTTCCTCCTCCTCAATCTCCACATGGGTATTAGAACTGTTGTTAGTCTTATGTTGTATTTCCTCCAATGATATATTCTTTACAATCTTTACTTCAGTCAAAGACAGCATCTTTATTAGTAGATTTTTCTTCTCTCCCATAACTTTACTAATTCCAACATGAGCATCAACTTCATCGTTTCAACATTCACTTATGTTACGTCCACGTTGAAAACAATTAAAATACAACCAAAATTGACTCTCAATATAATAATTTGATACCTTGGACGTCTCAATGTATTCATCTTCATTCGATTTATAATCTTTGTTGTGATGGTGCATTGGCGGTGTATATCTATTTCTTATCTCCTCGTGTCCCAAAACAACTTATCCATAGCTCTAGACAACTTTTGGATGTTGTCAAACACTCGTTTCTTGTAATACACATGATCATTTTACATCCTGTATAAATAAGTACAGATAAATTTCCTCTCTCTCTCTATTCTTTTAATATTTTTTCACTCTTTTTTTTTGCTTCCTCCTTTTTTTTTCCTCTTTTTATATTTTTTTTCTGTGTATTTTTTTATATTTTTTTTTACCCACTATTTTTTCCCCCAAAACCCACCAACCAATGAAGTCCTTAGTTAAAGTAGGAAATTCAGTAACCAAACAAAGCCTTAATGCTTAGCCAAATTAAGCTAGGGAAAAAGAGCCTTATTGGCCCAACAATATCCAGCCCAACGAAGAAACAAATAATTTGATCTAAAATTGGTCTAAAGTCTTTGACCCAGCAACCTTGTAGCCCAACCAGACCTGGCCCAAATCCTTTCTTCTCCCCCCCCCCCCCCCCCCCCCCACCCCACCTCTTTTTTTTTTCTTTTTTAATTGCCTTGGTTTTGGCCCAGATTTCAATCAGGCTAATGACTTCTTAGCCAAACACAGCCCAATAGAATTTTTTTTTTTTTGAAAACCCGTTTGGGTTGTTCCCCACAGCGATGGCGGTAGTGGCAGCGATCAAAATTCGGCAGCGGCAATGGGGTTCCAAAGTGTGGCGATGGGGGAAAGTTTGTTGGCAGTCACACGGCTTCAATCATGTGGTGACACCGCGAGATTTGTGGCAATCGGAGAGAACAATAGATGCGAAAGCAGCTCGAATAAGATTCCAATTAATTCTGGCATCTCTGGCTTCGATCAACAGTGGTAATGGATTGGGCTTCAGGAAGCGACCCTTGTGCGGCCGAGTTCTAGCTTGAGATCGGTTAACGGTGGTGGATTTGCTGCTGTAATTTTCGACCAGCGTCGGCTGCCTTTTCTTTTTCGACTTTTTTTTTGCTTTTTTTCGATTTTCCTTTTTTTTTTCAAAATCTTTTTTTTTTTCAATCTAGACTGTGTATCGAATTAGAATTTGATATATTGGCTCTGATACCAACTAATGTGATTAGAAATGTAGTGGAAGAATAAAAATTAGATTTAACACAAATTGGATTCCAAGAACGTGAATTGAGTATCAAAATGTTCGACCCAACGTATTGAAATCAAAATTGAACCTAAAAAATGATAAACAGCATGATAGGACGGCCACAATTGATACGTCAAAATCGATTAATACGTTGTGATTCACACAAGGATCGCATCTATTGAATCGATTTGAATATTCTCAAATCTAAAAAAAATTGAGTAAATTCATAATTTTCAATTCAATACATAAAAAATCTCTCTGTTTTAATTGAATAAAAATATTATTTATACTGAATCATATCAAACTCTAACCTAAAAACATATATGGTTTAAATTATTAATAAAGCCCATTAACAAATAAAATAAAAAATAAAAATATTAAAATAAAATTCAACAGATCCCTGGATCGTGTCAGGGAATGTATTGGTTAATCAAGTAAACCATATTTTAACTGAAATCATCATTCTAACATCATTTCCAATGAGTAATATGTCATCAACATACAACGTTAGGAATGTGATGCCACTATCACTATCCTTGTTGTAGACGCATGCTCATCTTCATTTTTAATAAAGTTAAATAATTTGATTGTACCACCAAACTAAAGATTCTAACTCCTTAATGCTTGCTTAAGGCCATAAGAGGACCACTTAAGGCCATAAGAAGACCACTTAAGTTTGCATATTTTACGAGATTCTCCTTGAATTTCAAAGCTACGAGTCTGCATCATACAAATATCCTCCTCAAGTATTACATTGAGGAAAGTAGTTTTGAAATCCACTTACCAAATCTCATAATCTAAGTGTGTGGCTATCATAAGGAGTATCTAAATGGATTTGATCATAATTATGTGAAATAAGAAGTTGGTTGCGGAGGTATCTCATCTCATTCCCTTGAACATCACTTATATTATGTGGTTGTGTCATGTTGAAAGAATTCATGTACTTACATTTGGTATTGTCATTATTACAAAATTGGAAATTCCAATTTTAGAAACGGTAGTTCCATTTATAGAAAAATGAAAAACTAGAAACAAACTTTATACAACACTTCTGGTTTCAATTCCAATTCTTTGACAATGGCAGTTCTAGTTTTGGAACAAACTGTTTCTTCAGTGATTCTAGTTTCAATTCTTTAAGTATCCAATTTAATGCAATTATATTTAATTGTCTTTTCTTATAAAATTTTTAATAATAATAATAATAATGTGACAAAACATTTAAAGCTTTTAACAAGTGCAAAATGTAAAACGTGAAGAAAAAAAAATCATATTTCGATTTTATTATTATTCCACGAAACAAAGAATAAGTAATACAAATTTTATAAAATACATTGCATTATCAATTAACAAACATTTTGAGTAAGAAAAAATATGCATAACATCTTTTAACTACTTAATATTAATATAAATTAATATATTATATTTATTATACTATACATATATATTATATAAATGTTTTTGGCAGTTTTGTAATTAGAACTAGAAGCATGATGTACTATTTTGGTGTTCATTCTAGTTTCAATTTCAACACAATTTGGTTCGATTCAATTACCAATTCTAACTGGGACCATAGTTATGCGTAATTACATTGTCCAAGGATTTGAAATTGAATTTAAATGTGGTTAAGTCAAATTATCAATGAGCAATTTTAGATTTCGTAATGAAGCTCAATTGTCGCTCCATCGCCCAACTCAACTTTCTTGCAGCCTCATCATGTATCAAGACTTAATTCTAGAAGAAAGTAAGAATGATAAAAGGGGAGATCATTGGTTTTACTAACAAGGAATGTTAGAATCTAATAACATAGACTACATATCTATAATTCTATATCTATATATATATATGTATGTATATATTTAATCAACAAATTAGTCAATTTAATTACTGATTACTTAATTAAAATAATTATTCATTAAGAATAATTTTTATAAAAGAAATTTGATTCGGATTTGCCATCTATAAAGAGATCTCTAATAAGAAGGATGGATGGTGAATATTATCTTGTATGGTGAAAATGATCTTAGTCTAATCTATAAATATGTACGCATGTAATATTCCATCAATTTACGTACTTTAAATGATGATGATATGTTAGAAAACCCTTTTCTAGTTTTTTGTTTTGCAAGCATACATGCCACAGTATTGATTGTAAACCAATTACCTAAACAACAATGACGAGGTAATTCTTGGATTTACTCTTAATTATTTAAATTGGATGAAACTTGGTAGTCCATGTAAATGCACACCTAAACTCACTTATTACACACACCAATTGAAAGATTTAATTAAAAATTGTCGAAGCAATCTAATCACTTAAGCTTGATGCTTATAAAATATAAGGCCATGGCAAGCACTCTGTTGAATAGGCTCACGTATGACTCTTGATAGAAGATTTGCCGTGTACAAAGTACATCATAGAGACAAGGATGTTACTGCTAAACTAAGTTCCTTAAAGATGATATCATGTAGCCATTTTTTATGCAGTTCACACTCGACTCTGTTCTCTTAAAATATTCAACTTCTAAAATTAGTTACAACACATTTTAAATTGATCAATTAACGAATTATTGACCATGCATGCCTAAGAAGAATTAGAGTTGAAGAATGAATCAACCAAAATTGCACATGTTGTGGCTCAATCTAAATTGCTAGATAAGAAAACCAATCTCACTTTTGTATGTTATGAATCTAATTACACCAAAATTTATGGTAATACATGAGATTACTTTTGTATTTTATGAATCTAATTACACTAAAGTCTACAATAATACATAAGATTATTTTTGTATGTTATGAATCTAATTACGCTAAAGTTTATGATAAAACATAGTAAATTGATTGTGGTTCAATAATTTACATTGTCAAATTTACACAGGACTTTATAGACTAAATAAAGCACAAAAAATTAACCAATTTCTACTTTGGAAATTGGATGTGGTCAAATGTTAAGAAGTGAGAGCTTATATGTTTAATTTTGCAAGAAATTTAATTTCTTTCGCAAGGCTATATAACATTGGAAATGATTCAAAAATTTCAACTTTGCATCCTTTTGAAACGTAGTGAAAATTATTGTTCTGTCAAATTAAATGATCATATCTTTTAATCTTAGCCAGATTCCAAATGTATGTATAGTCTTTTGACAAGTTGTACAAATGACATAAAATGTCGTATTATCAACGAGAATTTTTGCATTGAATTGAGACATCCACTGCTAAAAGAAAAGATATGATCATTTAATTTGACAACAATGAGTCGTAGTACCCATCAACGTTCAGCAGACCCACCTGTATGTACCAAAATTGGAAACAAAAAGAAAAAATCCATTTCGTTTAATTACTGAACGAACAGCATCATTTTATAAATTGACAAAATATGTTTTTGGGTTCTTTAACAAAGTTTTCCGAACGAGATATTTGAATCAAACAGAAGTCCAGGAAATAACGTGAAAGGAACACATAGGTATTGCCAGTTATAACTTTACGGGTTTGTCATGGATTCCAAGTTGAGCCCAAGTGACGACTTCCAGCACTTCTTCCACTGTGCCAGGGCCACCTGCAGGTTTAATTCGCAGCACCATTGCACTCTGTTTGTGAGTACTAAAACATTTATATATAATTTTCTTAGTACAGTTTTTTTGATTGGTTCCACATGGAAACTCCATTTATGAAATTCGGTCACTATGTTTTGTTTCATAATTAGGATGGAGAGTAAATTTGGATAATTTGAATGGGAATAAAAATTATGTTTAGTTTGTAAGATTTGAACGAGTAGAAAAATTAAATTTACTAATAAAAATCACGCACACTGTGCGTGTGTAAATTTATTTATGAATTATAAAATTATTGTATTTTTATAACAAAGTAAATTTTTTGAATTAAGGTATAAAAATATTTAAAATAATGAAATAAAGAATAACAAACGTCGTTGAAAAAATTGAGAGAAAATATAAATGAAAATAATAAGTTTAAAGAAAAGGAAAAAAGAAAAAGAAACGGGGGAAAGAAAATGATAAAAAGATAAACATAAAAATAAAGGCAACTGTGTAATTTGAAATTATACCAAGAATCCTTATCAACTTAATAATATAGTATAATATGTAACAATGATTAGATGATATAATAGTATATAAGTTTATCGAGTAATATAAAAAAATAAATGTGAGTAAAAAAATCATAAAGACAGGGCGTTGATTTAACTGTGAATAGATATAATGATTAAAAAATTATTAATCAATTATGAAAGTTAAAAAAAGAAAAAAAAATTAAATTTCAATTTGAATAAAATTTGTATTGTAAAATGTTTGATTTGTAAGATTTTTAAGTAATAGTAAATTTGAAAACAAACAAGGCCATTGAAAGCAGTTTGATCAGCACAAACCAACGAAGATTAAAAAGCCGAAATGAAGATTGGGAATTGTCCGTTACCAGGCAAGGCTATGAACGCATCAGCTTGTCCGACCATCCTAGGAAAAAAATTAATCGTCGGAATAAACAAGAGTGGAAGAGACTGAGAGAGGATGGTGCTTTGATTAGGCCATGTTAGCAGTTGGCCCCCTTTTACATCCATATGGCCATGGTTCTTTATCATCAGTGCATTAATTCCCACAAAACATGGACATTAATAATTAATGCTAGCCATAATTTCTCTGTGAGATTAATTTATTCGATTAAGCGTATTTTAAATAACTCATAAGTTCATGTAATTTTTAAAATGATTTTAGAGATTTTAAGCCCATAGATTTTATCTTTAAAAAAATTCATTAATAAAATGCTTCGATGGAAATAAAAAAGTTATTTTATAAGAATTTTTTGAAATTTGTTATTATAATTGATTATATTTCTTATTGTAATAATAATAAAAATACACTGCATATCGCTAACTTTTAATATATAAAATTATGCAGCCTATAAAATGTTTAATAATGAATTGAGGATAACTCATTTAGTTTCAGAACTCTGATGAATTTTAAATATCTTATCTTTTTAAAATTATAAGTTTATGTAGCCCATAAAATGTTTAAAGTGCACGAAACTCATAATAACAGACGTGCTATATCCATACTTTTTGTTTTGCAACTGATGGTGAACATACTTGCGCATGGTTTTTGATAAAACAGAGAATTCAAGGATGATGAGTAAAAGCTGTAGGAAAACATTGGCAAAAGCAGAGGAATTACTTGATGCCTTACTAAGTTGTCATGGAGCTAAATGGAGGAGCGTTAACACGTCTTCTTTGCAAAGACCCTTTTGTTTTATGTATTTTCTGGACTTGGATATCAATATCATTCATGACATGTAATGGCATATTACTAAAGTCAGTTTGCTTTGTTTACTTGCAAATGGATGTCGTTGTACGTTGGAGCGCTTCAATTGTAAGATTAAAACTTATTTGTCTGTGAATGAGGGAGTGTTCTGTGCTTAGTGAGTCCTTTTTTTAATTGGGAGTCAGAGTGTTGCTGGTTTATCTTCAGCGTGAATGAAGGTTACAGTTGGCAATCTTTGGGAAATATGCTTCTACAAGAGATTTCAGGACTTAATCTAAGTTGTCAAAAAAGGCTAACTAAATTTGTTGTGATGGCCCAAAAAAAATGTTTCCAGTTGATAGTCTGGGTTTTCAGGAATTTTAAAATCAATAATGAATTTTTCATTTTTGAAATTTCATTGCCATGCTAATTAAGAATCTTCAAATATTGTGCATGTCATACAAGAATTAAAATGCAATGCAAATAAATTAAGGAAAAGGGAGGAGAAAAAAATTAGGCGATATAATCATCAGATTACCAAATGTTCATTAATTAAAAAGACTGAAAATTGGAATAGTAAATTCTCATTAACTAAAAAATTTGTCATTTTCATTGACTAAAAATACCAGAAATGGTGATAGTAAATTTTCGTTCAGGTAAAAAAAAAATGCCATAGGGGAATAACTGAAAAAGCACTTGAAATTGTATTATCGTCGGCTGCAGGGTTCGAACCTGCGAGGGCGAAAGTCCAACAGATTTTAAGTTTGTCTTCTAAACCACTGGAACATATCGAGCCGTTTAAACAACAGCGTGTTCCTAAGAATATATTTTAAGGTAGAGGTTTTTCTAGGGCTTAGACCGTCGTGTTCGTGCTTGGACGGCGGTGCCAAGACGTTGAAAGCGCCAAGACCTCCAATACATACATAAACAAAATCTAAACTTGAAAAAGAAATTCCAGACCAAACGAAAAATCGAAATGTTGTACATCATAGGATTAGGATTAGGGGATGAGAAAGACATCACCTTGAGAGGGCTGGAAGCAATCAAGAGATGCACCAAAGTGTACATGGAGGCCTACACTTCTCTCCTCTCCTTTGGCCTCACGTCCAATGGCCTTTCTGCCCTAGTCCGTCTCTTTTAAATTTCTTGTTTTTTTGGGTCATGTTTTTCCGACTTTTCTGCCAAATTGTGCTTGTGCTAATGCAACGAAGTTTGTGCCTTTATGGACATTGCCAGGAAGAGCTTTATGGGAAGCCAATTACTGTAGCCGATAGAGAGACGGTAGAGGAAAAGGCGGACGATATGCTATTAGAGGCTCAGTTTTCTGATGTGGCGTTCTTGGTGGTTGGAGATCCTTTTGGGTACCTTCTATTTGCTGATTGTTGCATCTGCAATGCTCAATGTTTTTAACTGAATTCATTTCACGATTATTCTTCTCTTAAGTCACATTTAAAGACTTCTTTGTTTGATATGAGCGTTGGAATTTCTCAAGAGTAAGATTTTGTATTTGGTTTTAGAAAACTTGGAAGCTGGTGATCCATTTTCGTATTGGCATTGTCTTTTTTTCTTTTTCTTTCATTTTGAAGATAGGGGCATTAAGATAGGATTATGTCTGTTTCAAGTTCGTTGTATGGATTCTGGGCGTTTAAAGGATATTTGGTATATGGTTATTGGGACTAGATTACTGCATAATTGTATGCGATTGGATCCCAGGGCAACAACTCATACCGATCTTGTTGTCCGAGCTAAGAAGTTGGGTGTGGATGTTAAAGTGGTGCACAATGCATCTGTGATGAATGCAATTGGAGTTTGTGGTCTGCAGCTCTACCGCTATGGAGAGACAGTCTCTTTACCATTCTTCACTGATACGTGGAGGCCTGATAGTTTCTACGAAAAAATTAAAAGAAATCGAACGCTTGGATTGCACACTCTCTGCTTGTTAGGTAAACTCAGCATTTTGTATGGTTAAAAGATTTGTTTTTGAATTTCTCTTGTGGACTTAAAATTTTCATGTCACTCTGTTCATTTTCAAATCAAAGGTCTGGTCAAATATGCAAATATTGGTAATAGACGAACATATGGATGAATTGTTTGCAATTCTGTGAAATTCACCTCAAATTTTGATGTTTATAGATATTCGAGTGAAGGAGCCTTCTCTAGAGTCCTTGTGCAGGTTAGAGGATTACTTTGTGTCATCCTAATAGAAGATACTTTCTTTGCATTTCTTCTGCTTTCTCATAGTGTTGCAGTTGCATTTATCTAGTTGGGCTAGTGTTTTACGTCTTCCCCTCATGCTATTTCAGAGGTAAAAAGGTTTATGAGCCACCGAGGTTCATGACAATTAACACTGCAATTGAGCAGCTCCTGGAGGTGGAACAAAATCACAAGGAATCAGGTATCTTCACGGCATATATCAAATCAGTGCATTTTTTTTGGGTGGGAAAAAGAAGAAAATTAGAAAAAAAAGGAACCTGGGAATGTTTTCTAGCATAATTTCACTTTTGAGAATTGCAGCTAACCCTACTATATTGCTTCACAAAGCTGCCTTGACTGTTCACAAGCCATATTCGCTCGAACCAATTCATTCCTAAGTAGAATTGGAGAAACAGAAAAAATCTGAGATTCCTATGGTTCATAGATTGAACTTGTTCGTTGGCTCTTGAAGAAGGTCTGCCCATGTGCTCTTGAAGAAGGTCTGCCCATGTGCATGGTTTATACCATACGTCAAGAGAATTTGTTCAATAATTTATGGACATAAAACTTACAAATATGCCATATATATTTTGATAAAAATAAAATTTTCATACCCTGGTGTACTTGCGGGTTAGGTTTGTGTGTGTGGGTTCCTTTAGTTCGTGCATTTTTTCGGTGCATGGGCCGTAAATTGTTCTACCAAAAGCATATTTGCAAATACTTTTAATCGACTACTTGTTTGGTATGTATGATGTTGCTACCAATTTTGGTTTGGTGGTTGGTTCATTTCCACATTGCAGTGTATGGTGAAGACACACCTTGCGTTGGTTTGGCCCGAGTGGGTTGTGAGGACCAGATGATAGTTGCAGGTTCCATGAAGCAACTTTTAAACGTAGACTTTGGGCGCCCTTTACATTGCCTGGTTATAATAGGCGACACCCACCCACTGGAAGAAGAAATGCTAGAGTTCTATACTGTCGGGAAAACTTCGAAACACGATTAATTTTTTTCCTTGGATGGCGTGTGGCACAATTAGTTGTACCCGTAACTCCTTTTGTTTACTAGTTTAAAACTCCTGCAGGACTAGACACTTCATTTCTACTGCATGAGGTCAAAATGATTAATTTGTGTCAAGTAACATTACACCGTGGAAGAGAGGATTTTTTATTGTTTGCCCCTTAATGGTCGGTGTGTTTTTTCAAAATATTTTTCAGGAATTAATGGTTATTTGGGAAAGTCTTCAGGACTATAAGTTTGGTGATTAAATGAAAATTTCTCTACCTTATTAAAACCGCGATATTTCCGTTCTTCGAAATTGAGCAGCATGGCCCAAGTCGATGTGTTCAGAGAACAAGTTACGTTTGGCTGGTTCTTTTTGGTCTTGATTGCTGTGAGCAACCGCACGCTTTGAATACACAGTTGCAAATAATTGTCTTCAAAAAAGAATTATACCTGGCATGCTGTTCTTCACTGCGAGAACCATATCGGGAGATGAGTTCTCTCAGATCCAAACTGACAAATTTTCAGCATCTCAAGATGGGCATCACGAGCAGCATTGGAAAGCATTTTAAAAATGAAGACCTGTTATTTGTATAAGTCACGGTCCAAACATGTCTACAGAGAGTATCTTGAAGTTTTTGCCAAGCAATATTCCGTTTTTATTCAGGCATCCCCGAGCACAATGCTCCTTTGTTTCGCATTTACAACATATGAACCAATTGCTGTCCTGTCGGTCAAAAGTTTTGCCTCAAGAAACGTTGAGCTAGAAGTTAATTCCCACATTGGAAAAACCGCTACACTTTCCTTGCAACCACATTAACCGTACATAATTGCTCTTGAGAGAAATGAACGTCTCTCTAAGACTGGGATTCTCGAACAGATCTAACGCGGCATAATAAAGATTATCTTCAATGCCTTCGATCGCATCCAGGGCTTTTATGCAGTTACTAATTGAGAATCCTTCTTCAATCTGCGGCTTCGTAACTCTTGCCAACTTTGAAGAATTTATCATGTCCGAAATGGCTTCTGCCATCGCAGTACTTAATTCTTGATTCCAGCTGCTTTGTTCAGGTCCAGAGCCAGCTTCTGATGCGCGCTTTTTCCCTTTTCTGGAGGTACTTTTACTAATGTTTTTGGGCGAAGATCCATCCCCTTCGAGCAAATTTGACATTGATGGAGTTTTAGGACATGGCTGTCCACCTTCTGTAAATAAAGGGTCCATAACAGCAGATTTGTCCAATCCTCCATAGTGGCTAGACTGGGCATATTTTCCATCCACGCTTTTATCAGCAAATATTGTGCATAATTGCTCATAAATAGGACAGTCCTTAGTCCTTGCTGGTTCAATCTTGGATTGTGCCTGTAATAATGATGATTCAAGGTAACAGTGTAACAACCTATATAATAGTATTGACATGCATTGTTTCAACAGTGATAATGAAGAGAGAGTGCAAATAGTGATACCCCAATATCTTCCCACAAGTCAAATCCCATATAGCAAGGATCCTGCATTGTGTCATTCTCATTAGAAGCCGACTGCAGATTGTGATAGCGAGTCCGGAGAACATCAAGATGCTTCCTCAGTTGATTGATATTGAAGTTGAGATTGGTCTGTTTATTAAATTCCTCGCGGATCTGGTTCCATGTTTTCTTGTCGAAGACATTGTTGGTTCTGCTCCCTTGTTGAATCTGCTCCACAACGATGTCAGCAAAAATCTTATCCAGAGCTGGTGTCCATCTAGTCCTCAAACGCTCTTGCTTGGCTTGCTGGTCATTTGTTTCAGTATCCATCTGTATAATGAGATAAAGCATTTTGAAAAATCCCTTACTCCCATTGTAAACGATAGTAACAATTTAAAATTGAGTCAAACAGTCAACTGGATCTGTGACTCCTTAACACACAATTCTAACAAAAGACAATATGTTTCAGTTGCAAAATTCACAAGATGAACTTACCATGTGCTGATTCTCACCCCAAAATATGCGATCAAAGTGCTGGACCTGCTCGTCCACAACCATGGGCCACATCACACTGACAACAATATAAATTGGCTTTACTCATCCATACATTTGATAAAACGATAACACGAGGAGAAAAGGATACAATACTTCATCATTTGTAGAATAAAATCAAAATAAACAACCAGGCACTCATAATCTCTTTATATTACTACTTAGCCTCATTGTGGGAAACACAGAAAGGGCAGTTAATTCAACTTTAAAATGGTAATATACTAAAAGGACACACACTTGCCATATTTCCAAAATTATGAGAAATAATCAGTCTACAAGCACGGCAATCACCAGGCAATGTAGGAGTTGCATAAAGTGTATAGAGGACAGAGGGTATGATAACACAACAATGACAACGGGGTGCCTGTTCACCCAATTGCCCCTTGTAATCTCAATTTCCCTTTCCCTTTTCTGTTTCTTCATTAAATTGCCATGCGAATCAGTCGGGTAAAAACAGGTTAATGGCCTTTAATTTCAAATCAGATAGAGATCATATGGAAATTGAAAATCATGTGAACCCCAACTATGAATTGTCCGTTCAATTGTATCCTATTGTTGCATCAATACTTTCCGGGCTTTTGTATTGAACTGCAAAAGTAAGAAATGACACGCATGGAGCTTTCAACTAGCAAATTAGAATCTGAGAGCAGATATGGTACTTATGATTTTGCGATGAGGACATGGTTTAGCTATTGGGCTCTAAAAACGCGAAATTAAATTTCACAAAAAGTGAAGGACTAGGAGAACGCGAACCTCATAGGGGAGAAACCACGAAAGAGTGAAATTCTTACACAACAGCGTCCCAGTTGAAAATAATGATATTAGGTTTTGCTTGAGATCCCTGTAATTTTACGAGCAAATTAGAATCTGAGAGCAGATATGGTACTTATGATTTTGCGATGAGGACATGGTTTAGCTATTGGGCTCTAAAAATGGACTCCAATTGCATGTAATGGGCGTCAGGCCCACTCATTGATGAAGCCCAATCCTTGCAGAATCCGATCACCTTCATATGCAAATGGGTTTTACCATGGACATTTTCAAGTACAAAGTGCGGCTTCAAAGGTCAAGCATTATAGGAGAAACTAATGTATAAGTAAACCAGCACTCGTGTTGGTATAAGTTAAACTCTAAATATTTTTAACCGAGTCTCAATTTTACTATTTTAACAAGGCGTCTGCATCTTGAAGTTATATGGTGGGGGACTAATTGAGGAAGCCACATAGGGACAGTGGGAAATTAAGCATCCTTGTAACAATTTGGGAAGTTAAAAATAGATTATTACATCTCAGGTTCCAAACTTCCAATCTAGTGAAGTAGACATGTAAAGAAACTTGAAATTATATTGAAATTAAATAGGGTTGGGTCAAACAGTCAGTAAGCAATTTCTGATTCTGCAATATAACTCATTTGTTGGTGCACGCCCCAACTCAACTTCGGTGCCGCCTCATGATGTATCATGACTTGGATGAATTTGAGAACGACAGATTTGTTGGATTTAATAGGATTGGGATGCAAAATTTTCAATTTAAAATAAAAAATGTAGTAGAAATTAAAATTCCAATTTGGTTGGTTTTTCTCTACATGACTTGTACAAATTCAAACTTAGCTTAGTTTTATAAATGATTATTTGAAATCAATTTTTTTGGTGTATCTATCTCTACCCATAAGTTATAACGATGTCTCAATCTCTTGTTTGTTCACACAAACAAGATGTTGATAGGGTCTCTCTAACAAATTTTCATATGATTTACAATTCTTTGCGTTTGAAAAACTTTTTAAGAGAAAATATATAGGAGAATAAGTGAATAATTTCTCTCTTGTGCAAAATGGCGGGGAACAATAAGTTACAGTACTGCGAATAGTATGTTACATAGCCTTCAATAGTGGCTTCAAGTTTTGGAACTCTAATTTATTTTTAAGATACAATCATATATATGTGATTGGATTCCTAATCCATTCCTAATCCACCTAAGGCACATGAAATGGGTTTTGTAGACTTTTATATGGACCTTTAAATTAATTCAAACACATTCCATGTTCAATTATTATTCAGTTGTCTTTAATTATTATTCACATGAAATGGATTCTGTCTCACGGAATATCAATCGTATAGAACAAAGGTTTTATTCACTTGTAAAGAAATGAATTCCTTATTAATCGTAGAAATGTCTCCATATGCGTCCAAGCAACAGTAAGTCGAGCTCATAACCCCGCTTTATACCAAAAGCGATGTTGGTCTTAAGTGTCATTAGTTGACCACTATATGCACAAAGTAGCCATATTGTCTAAGCGCACTTAGCACGATCAATAAGTAAAACATTGATAGCAAAAAGTATACTTCACGTGTCTACTTCATTCTTTGAATTAATGTTCAAATACATCATTCTCCAATGATATATCAATATATATGTATTCTCAATATCTTATATCGAGTGACATAACACTCATTATATAAACACATGACGTACAAGTTGTACTGATTCACCAATGCTTATTAAGAGAATTTGTAACTCGTAAATGAATTTTAATTGTTTTATAAAAAAACGTTTTGTATTCATATTCATAACCCCTTATAAATAAAACACCTACCTTAACACAATCATATAGGCATGTGCACAATTTTACATCATATCAAGAATTATGTGCACAAAAATTTTGCCAAAATATTAATAAAATGAATATTTTGGCGTTAGAGGATTTATCACTAATAATTTTCCACTTATACTTTAATGCCAATGACCATATTGTTAATCGCTGTAATATCTAATATTTATCTTCTCAAGATGGCGATTCAACTGCACATGTCCTCGATTTGGTGAGTTGTCTATTGAAAATATCTTCTGCATAGCGATGTCACCCATTCCAATGATTTTTCAAATAATGTGATATCACTTTTCAATATATTTAGATTTTTTAAAAGACCTTGGTTCCTTCACCTATACAATCGCGTCATTGTTATCACAATAAAGTGGCAACAGCTGATCTATCCCTAGTATCACTTGAAGCTCTTTGACAAACTTCTTAATTCAAACAACTTTTTTTACAACATCACATGTCATAATATACTTAGCCTCAGTGGTAAAATCCACAATAATATTTTGTTTGAAACTCTTTCAACTTACTAAAGTAGATTTTTAAACATCAACATCCAATCGGAAGTAAGTGTCGATGTAGCCATCTACCTTAAGCTCTCCATTTCTATATGCAAGTATTATACCTTTAGTCTTTTTCAAGTATTTAACGACACACTTGATAGCATTCCTGCTTCTAAAACCTACTCACTATGCTTACGACGTAGGCAATATCTGACCTCGTCCGTAATACTGTATACATTAGACTTCTAGCTGCCAAAGCATATGAAATGTCTGTCTGTGGGCACATCAACTTTGAAAAAAAAATATCATACCTAAATGATAGCAATTCTCTCTTAAAAGTTTTCATTCTAAACCTCTTTAAAATCTTGTCTACGTACAAGGTTTAAAAGAGATCCATCAACCTCTTCACTCTATCTCTATATATATGAATGACTAAGGTGTAAATCGCTTCTTTCAAGTCTTTTATAAAAAATGTATTGATTAATCAAATAAACTATATTTTAATGGAAATCATCATTCTAACATCATTCCCAATGAGTAATGTATCATCTACATAGAATATTAGGAATGTGATGCCACTATCACTATCCTTGTTGTAGATGCAGGCTCATCTTCATTTTTAATAAAGTTAAATGATTTGACTATACCAGCAAAATAAAAATTCTAATTCTTTAATGATTGCTTAAGGCCATAAGAGGACCACTTAAGCATGCATACTTTATGAGATTCCCCTTGAATTTCAAAACTACGAATCTACACCATATAAATATCCTTTTCAAATATCGCATTAAGGAAAGTAGTTTTGAAATCCATCTAACAAATCTCATAATTCTGATGTGTGGCTATCATAAGGAGTATTCAAATGAATTTGATCCTAGTTATGTGAAATAACAAGTAGGTTGTGGAGGTATCTCATCTCATTTTGAACAGCACTTATATTATGTGGCTGGTGTCATGTTGAAAGAATTATACATTAGGCATTGCCATCATTCCAAAATTGGAAATTTCAGTTCTCGAAACATCAATTCCATTTTTAGAAAAATGAAAAACTAGAATCAACTTTATACAACACTTCTGGTTTCAATTCCAATTCTTTAACAGTGGCAGTTTTGGTTTTGGAACGAACGGTTTCTTCAGTGATTCTAGTTTCAATTCTTTAAGTATCCAATTTAATGCAATTATATATAATTATCTTTTCTTATAAATTTTTTAACAATAATAATAATGTGACAAAACATTTAAAGCTTTTAACAAGTGTAAAATGTAAAAAGTGAAGAAAAAACTCATATTTCGATTTTATTATTATTCCATGAAATAAAGAATAAGCAATACAAATTTTATAAAATGCATTGCATTATCAATTAACAAACATTTTAAGTAGAAAAAAATATACATAACATCTTTTAACTACTTAATATTAATATAAATTAATATATTATATTTATTGTACAACATATATATATATATATATATATATATTATAAATGTTTTTAGCAGTTCTGTAATTAGAACTAGAAGCATGATGTATTATTTTGGTCTCAATTCAATTCTGGTTTCAATTTCAGCACAATTTGGTTTAATTTAATTACCAATTCTAATTGGAACCATAGTTATGCGTAATTACATTGTCCCAGGGCTTGAAATTGAATTTAAATATAGTTAAGTCAAATTATCAATGAGCCATTTCTGATTTTGTAATGACCCTCAATTGTTGGTCCATCTCTCGACTCAATTTTCTTGCAGCCTCATCATGTATCAAGATTCAATCCTGGAAGAAACTAATAATGATAAAAGGGGAGATAATTGGTTTTACTAATGAGGAATGTTAGAATCTAATAACATAGACTACACACACACACACACACACACACACACATATATATGTATGTATGTATGTATGTATGTATGTATTTAATCAACAAATTAGTCAATTTAATTACTGATTACTTAATTAAAATAATTATTCATTAAGAATAATTTTTATAGAAGAAATTTGATTCGGATTTACCATCTATAAAGGGATCTCTAATAAGAAGGATGGATGGTGACTATTATCTTGTATGATGAAAAGGATCTTAGTCTAATCTATAAACATGTACTTATGTAATATTCCATCAATTTAAATACTTTAAACGATGATACGTTAGAAAACTCTTTTCTACTTTTTTGTTTTGCAGGCATAGATGCTACACTATTGATGGTAAACTAATTACCTAAACGACAATGATTCTTGGATTTACTCTTAATTATTTCAATTGGATGAAACTTGGTAGTCCATGTAAATGCACACCTAAACTCACTTATTAGATACACCAATCGAAAGATCCAATTAAAAATTGTGGGAGCAATCTAATCACTTAAGCTTGATGCTTACAAAACATAAGGCAATGGCAAGCACTCTGGTGAATAGACTCACACATGACCCTTGATAAAAGATTTGCCATGTACAAAGTACATCACAGAGACAAGGATGCTACTGCTAAACTAAGTTTCTTAAAGATGATATCTTGTAGCCAGTTTTTGTGCATTTCACACTCGACTCTATTCTCTCAAAATATTTAGTTTCTAAAATTAGTTACAACACATTTTTAATTGATCAATTAACAAATTATTGACCATGCATGCCTAAGAAGAATTAGAGTTGAAGAATGAATCAACCAAAATTGCACATGTTGTGGCTCAATCTAAATTACTAGATAAGAAAACCAATCTCACTTTTGTATGTTATGAATCTAATTACACTAAAATTTGTGGTAATACATGAGAATACTTTTGTATTTTATGAATCTAATTGCACTAAAGTCAACGATAATACATTAGATCATTTTTGTATGTTATGAATCTAATTACACTAAAGTTTATGATAAAACATAGTAAATTGATTGTGGTTCAATAATTCACATTGTCAAAATTATACGAGACTTTATAGACTAAAGAAAGGGCAAAAAACTAACCAATTTTCTACTTTGGAAATTGGATGTGGTCAAATGTTAAGAAGTGAGAACTTATACGTTTAATTTTGCAAGAAATTTAATTTCTTTCGCAAGGCTATATAACATTGGAAATGATTCAAAAATTTCAACTTTGCATCCTTTTGAAACATAGTGAAAATTATTGTTTTGTCCAAATAAATGATCATATCTTTTAATTTTAGCCAGATTCCACATGTATGTATAGTCTTTTGACAAGTTGCACAAATGACAAAAAATGTTGTATTATCAACCAGAATTTTTGCATTGAATTGAGACATCAACTACTAAAAGTAATTTTTTTGCTTATTTATTCTTTTAATTCTGTCAAAGACTTGAAATTGAAGTTAAATCTAATTAGGTCTAACTATCAATGAGCAACTTCTAATGTTGCAATGAAACTCAATTGTTACGCCTTCTTCCATTTCAACTTTGTTGCAACCTCATCGTGCACCGGCACATAGTCCTGGATGAAATTAAGAACAATAAGAAGGGAGATAATTAGCGTTAATTAGCTTTACTACTAATTAATGCTTAGTGGTAGAGATACTCAAAATTTTTAACTATCGATTTGTTTGACAAAATACATGGTGCATTATTTGCATTTATATACAGTACATGTGCAAAATATATGGGCTATGTTTGTTTCCTAATTAGTATGGAGTGAAAATTTGGGCGATTTGAGTGAGAATGAAAATTATGTTTGGCATTAGGTTGTAAAAAGTAAAAAAAACTTTAAATTATATATTTTTAATATGTAATAATGATTGAATGATATGATTATATATAAGTTTATAGGGTATTAAAATATATGAAGAGAAAAATTATAGGGATGTGTATTGATTTAATTGTGAATATATATATATAATAATTAAAAAATAATTAGTTAGTTATAAAAAGTAAGAGAATGAGAAATTTGAATAAAATGTGTAATGTAAGATGTTTAATTTGTAAGATTTTTCAGCGAGGATGAATAGTGACAATTGAGAACCAAACATGGCCATGAGAATTTTGCGCGGTCATGATATGTAATTTAGGAGTTTAATTTTCGCTTCAGAGGGTAAAAGGAAATAAATTTGTATGTACAACCTCAAGCTTAGACATAAGTTCACGGGCAGTTGGGGCAGAGACAAAGATGTGACGGGCGGATGGTGTAATGAACCCCTCACCAACAGCCTTGTCTATGAACGACAACAGGGAGTCGTAGTACCCATCAACGTTCAGCAAACCCACCTGTATGTACCAAAATTAGAAACAAAAAGAAAAAAATCCATTTCATTTAATTACAGAATTAACAGCATCGTTTTATAAATTGACAAAATATGATTTTGGGTTCTTCTACAACGTTTTCCGAACGAGATACTAGAATCAAACACAGGTCCAGGAAATAACATGAACGGAACATATAGGTATTGCCATTTGTAACATTACGGGTTTGTCATGGATTCCAAGTTGAGCCCAAGTGATGACTTCTGGCACTTCTTCCACTGTGCCATAGCCACCTGCAGATTTAATTCGCAGCACCATTGCACCTGTCTGTGAGTACTAAGACATTATATATAAATTTTTTTAATACAGTTTTTTTGATTGGTTCCACGTGGAAACTCCATTTATGAAATCCAGTCGCTATGTTTTGTTCCATAATTAGGATGGGGAGGAAATTTGGATAATTTGAATGGGGATAAAAATTATGTTTGATTTGTAAGATTTAAATGAGTAGAAAAATTAAATTTATTAATAAAAATCACACACTCTGTGCGTGTATAATTTTATTTATAAATTATAAAATTATTATGTTTTTATAACAAAATAATTTCTTTGAATTAAAGTATAAAAATATTCTAAATAATGAAATAAAGAATAACAAATGCTGTTAAAAAAATTGAGAGAAAACATAAATGAAAATAATGAATATGAACGTTGATTTAAATGTGAATAAATATACTAATTGAAAAAATTATTAATCAATTTTGAAAGATTAAAAAAAAAATACACTTCAATTTGAATAAAATTTATATCGTAAAACAAAACATTGAAAGCAGTTTGATCACCCAAACCAACGATGATTAAAAAGCCGAATTGAAGATTGGGAACTGTCTGTTACCAGGCAAGGCTATGAACGCATCAGCTAGTCTGGCCATTTCTGCCTTCCTTTGGTGCATACTGCACACTGGTCTCACCTCTCCAACAGGCTCTCCAGTGATCTGAGAAATACCAAAAATACCCCTGTCATGGGTCAATTGTACATAAATCGGTCGTTAAAAAAAAAAAAAAAGGAACAAAATCAAATTCTCGTCCAAATTTTTTCTGTCTCTTCTCTTCACATATTTCCCCCGGCCCGTTCCGATATTTAGATCGCATTCAGTAGAGTTTTCAGCATATGTGCATACTGAAGTGATCGTGTATATCTTAAAAGTTATGTATTAATAACCTCTCTGGGCATTGGAGCTCTGGGAATCACCCTGAAAACGACAAATTTGTAAAATTTAAGATAGCGAAAAGAAGAAGAAAATATCTATATATATATATATATATATATATGCTTGGAAGCAACCGCTGTAAGAAGAAGTTAGTATAGCTTTATAAAAATAGTTACCCTAGGACTTCGCGGCCACCATCATACACAGTTTTGGAGACCATACCCATCAACCCAATGCTGCCACCTCCATATACCAAGCCTATGTTCCTCTCAACCTGGGAACAATCAATATTTTTATAATATTTATAATTTGCCGGTTTCTTACACATTTTTGATGATGCATTTATTGAACACATATATACACGCAGGGAATTAAAAGGCAATGGAACAATTAATTACCAGTTGCTTCCCAAGCCGTACAGCAGCAAGCTGGTAGCTTGGTTTCTGTCCTGTGGGCTACTGCCGCAGAAAGCACATATCCTCCTAAACCTTGATGATTTCGTGGGAGGAGTGCGTGTGGATAAGGAATGGTTCAAACTCGACTTTTTCAAATGAGAGGTTGGGAATTTCAATCCCACCCAATTCCATTGGGTGGGTGTGCTGTAAAAAAAAAAACAAAGAAAAAGCACACACAAAAATGAAAACAACAAAAGAAAAAATGATAACCTAGTTTCCATTGAAGCCAACAATTTGGCAATTCTACTCTACTCATCGGAATAGACAAAAGAGTAGAAGAGAATGAGAGAAGACGGTGCTTTGATTAGGCCATGTTAGCAGTTGGCCCCCTTTTAGATCCATACGGCCACGGTTCTTTATCATCAATGCATTAATTTCCACAACACATTGACATAAATAATTAATGCTAGCCATAATTTCTCTGTGAGATTAATGTATTCGATTAAGCATATTTTAAATAACTCATAAGTTCATGTAATTTTTAAAATGATTTTAGAGATTTTAAGCTCATAAATTTTATTTTAAAAAAAATTCGTTAATAAAATGCTTCGATAGAAATAAAAAAGTTATTTTATAAGAAATTTTTGAAATTTGTAATTATAATTAATTTTATTTCTTACTGTAATAATGATAAAAATAAACTGCATATCGTTAACTTTTAATATATAAAATTATATAGCCTACAAAATGTTTAATAATGAATTGAGAATAACTAATTTAGTTTCAAAATTCTTATAAATTTTAAATATCTTATTTTTTTAAAATTATAAGTTTTTTTATTAAAAAAATTACCAAATATTTATGAAGAACTTTTAAACTCACCCTCACCTTCTAAATATTAATTAATAAATTACTAACAACTTAAACTTTTAGGTGATATAGTCATTCAACATTATATTAGGGATATGCCAAGAGGTCATGAGTTCCCACATCCGAAGGCACTCATTTATAGAAAAATGGAACTCGTATTCAACACCCCACATTCAATGTGTGTGAATTTAAAATTTAAAATATAGAGCATTACCACATTTAGGTTTTTGTTTTTATCATATAACTGTTTTGAAATAAGTTGTATATATAGTTTATTTTATAATATATAATCTGGTAAAAACCACGCACTTATGAATGCATAATTATTGAACTTTATATAATCTTGTTATAAAATTGCTATAATAATATATGAAGTTTTTAACCTTTTACAATTTTAATTATGAAAGTATGATTACCTTGAAAATATAGATTTACCACGAATTTTCCAAAAAGAAGCTAAAGAGATAGGGTAGAATCAAAGTAAAAGATAAAAAAAAATGAATAAACAACAACAAAACAATAATAATAACGCTTCCACAAACTAAGTAAAACACTGTAAAAAGGCTTCTATTTTTCAAGTCTTACGTAAACTTAATGGTTCCAATTAAATTAAACTAAAAACAAAGACGAGTGTATTAAAAACTTTCCAATTAAACACGTGGGGCGCACGAGGTTGTGGGTGCCGTGGGAGCCGTGGGATCGTGTGAGATGAATGGTTGCTGTAAATGCTGCACTTGATATACATATAAAATTGTAATAAAATATTATAATTTTAATATTTAATAAATTTTTTTGCTTTTTTTTCAATGTTAAGTACACCAGGTGTGTGCTCGAACTGACAGCAGTCTGCGTTCCACACCCTTGATTGGCTAACACATCCAAAAGCAACGTATCTACGCTTTATGCAGAACACGACATATATGCAAGAAGAAATTAAAGCAACATAGCGAAGTATCCAAAAGCAACATATCCACGCTTTATTTTGTACATATGTATACAGGACATGTGCAAAATATAAGAATTTGGCTCGGTCATGATAAGTAAATTATGAATTTAATTTTGACTTGACAAAGTTACCACACCACGTATAAATTATGAATTTAATTTGGGCTAACACATCCAAAAGCAACATCTTATGCAGGGAATTTAATTAAATGGGCATGATCTAGTAATGATTACATAAATCCTCGTATAAACAATATTGTACAATCAATAGGACCTTCTATTCTTTTTCGGAAATTACATTAATAACTTCATCATAAAGTTGATAAATGCCCCATGTGCGTAAATTTATATATAAATTATAAAATTATTTAAATAACAAAAAACTATTAAAGTATAAAGTATGAGAATATTTAAATATCTGAAAAAAGAAAGCCAAAAATAATTGGAAAATATAAAAAATTAAAGACGAAGACGAACAGAAATAGTAAGATAAAAAAGAGGACAGAAAAATGAAAAAACAAAGCTGTATATTTTTCACAATGTGCAACTGCAAATCCTATATAGATGTATGGTATAGAAAATTAATAATGGTATATTAGAATTTATTTTTGAATGTAAACCTGTAAATTAAGGATAAAATTATTTTTGAATGTGTTTTTATTTAGTTTTCTTATCCGTCTTTGCATTCATGGAAAACACGTGCTTTGTAAATAAAAATGGTCAAATATTTGTACAGAAAATCTATTCAAAGTTTTTAGTCTATTCGTGACTCAAGCCAATTTAACGAGATCAAATACATTTAACAGAGTTAATTTTGCTTGATAATTCAAAGAAGAAACTAGTCATGGTTGTGGAATTAAGGTTAACATGCCTTTACAAAGTAGTATCTGTTATATGGATGTTCTGGTCAATTTTATGAAGAATATATCTCTTTCTTTGATCTGCTCGCTGAAGGTCTTGTGAATTATAAGGAAATATAATATTTTCCTTTTACTTAATGAAGATAATAATTTTGTTATGTGGCGAACGCATATACAGTTCCAACATTTGGCATTTTGTGATATAAATTTGACTCCTAATATGGATGATGGCTAGTTAGTCACTTTTGTCTAGCTTGTTCTAACAAAAGAAAGTCCAAGGGTCAGAGAAATCAGAAAAAAGAATATAATTGACATCTAATATCTGATATAATATATAACTAGAGTATAACATGTACTATACACGAATAATTATACTCTATTTTTTATCATTTGTGTATAAATTTAAAAAAATGAATAGTATTTTAATTATATTGAATCTTGTTCATAGTTAAAGGTTATTTTCAACAAAATTACAACACAAAATTAATTAAAAATAAAAATTCATAATTGCGTTTAACATATACAAAGAAATGAGTTCTAGGCAAAAAGCATTACCCTCGTTTTGCAAATGAAAAACTTTGAATATATATATATATATATATACATATTAAATTTAAATAAAAATCAACATATTTGAAAAGTTAAGCACAAACACTGAAAGCTACCAATTTTATAATATGCTTAGATTTCAACACATACAAATCATAAATATTGATCTTTTAATGAAACTAAAAAAAAAAAAAACCTTCATATCAAATAATTATCAAAGTAACTAATTAAAAGTTTTTGCTATTAAAATAACATTGAAAATTTTAATCAATATTACTTTGTAAAATATATATATATTATATAAATGAATTAGTTTTGCAAAAATAAAATGCAAGTTTATTAAATATTTAATAAAATGGTATTCATACTAAATTAAAGTTTACTTTCAATAAAATCTAAATGCATATATAATACCTAACTTTCCTTTTTATATCATATAAAAGTGGAATTAATCAATCATTATTAATAAGGAATTTCCACTATTCCACGTTTCTTGCAGTCCATGCCATGCGAATGTAAATAACTTCAATCCCATTTCAATTTATTTAAAGTAAACATATTTAATTAATGTAATTTTTTTATGTCACGTTAAAATTTAAAGTATTGGATTATTATAATTATTCTTTTTGTATTTAGACTATAGTATTCCTTAAATTTTGTTCCAATTATTTTTCTTATTTTCCTTATATATTCCTCTCTTCAATTTTCAACTCATGTAAAAATTAAATATTCCAAAATCTTCAAGTCTGAAAATTAATTTTTAAGAATTTTATACTTTCCTCTTCAATTTTGTAAACAAATATGGTACTTTTTTTATATTATTAAACTATAAAGTTTCATTTCAATTATTAAACTATAAATTCAGGTTAAGGCCAATACGTAAAATTTTAATTCTATAAAATAATCATATTCTTTATTTAGTAGCATATTTTATATATCTGCTTCTTCTTCTTTTTCAGCCAATTAAAAACGACCTTAGTTAAAAAAAACCAACGATTAAAATGCGAAGAATGAAAAGTTAGGGCTACTTCCGCAATCCGGTAATAATAAAGGACAATCAAAATAGGAGAAAAGATACCGTAAATAAATTAAATCCAATTTAAATAATAGCAAAGTAATAAATAAATTAAGGCTAATCCCAATAGGAGCAGAGACATCTTAAATAAATTAAAGCCAATCCAAATAGGAGTATAGAAATCTTATATAAATTAGAATCATCGGGATAGTGTCTTGCCAAAATCTCTATTCTTTTCGATATGTAGGGTTTGTGATGGAAAAGAATAAAGAGATTGAAGCTATTAATGACAAAATTCTATTTCTTGAAGCCATCGTTAAACACATACAACCTTTCTTCAATGGGACACAAGCTGCCCACACTAGTGTTGTATCCAAATCATGGTACAACACGTGATTAACTTGCCTAAACCTCAATTTCAATGAAAAGACCTACTTTATTTATGATTTCTTTGCGACTATTTTAATTGGCTTTAATTTGTTTATGATTTCTCTGGTAGTATTTGGATTTGGATTGATTCTTAATATTACCTAATAGCAGAAGCAATGTTTTGAAAGTTTTTTTCATTGAAATCAAGATTCAAACGAATTAACCACACGTTGTATCATGATTTTGGATACAACACTAGGGTGGGCAGCTTGTTTCCCATTTAAGAAAGATTGTATGTGTTGAATGATAGCTTCAGGTTATGGAATTTCACCATTAATAGCTTCAATTTATTTATTCTCTCCCATTGAAAACCCTACAAACTAAAAAGAACAGAGATTTTGGCAAGACAATGTGGTGATTTTAATTTATTTAAGATTTCCTATGTGGATTGGCTTTAATTTATTTACAATTTCCTTTTTACTATTTTCATTGGTTTTAATTTATTTATGATTTCTATGCTACTATTTGGATTGGATTTTAATGTTATCAAATTGCCCTAACTTTCCAATTTATTGCATTTTTATCATTTGTTGGCAATGGCTTGATGTTGCCAAGAGCACCGAGAGAAGGCTCCTAGGTGTGCTAGTGAAACTTATTGTTTTTCTTTCATAAAATTCACTTTCAATCCTTTGTCTCAAATTGGTTTTTAACATTAAAGAAAAGTAATTGTTTTGTTTTACATGATGACAGCAACAAGATCATTGGTGTCTATGCCTTTATTTGAGAGAGTGTTGTTAACATTTGTAATTGGTGAAAGTTCCCAATGATATTCAATGTAAGACAGCTCCTTCCCATGTCTGTACAAGCGAGCATGTCCAATAATTGTTCGTACATAATGAATATTATTTTGAGAACTCAATTGTTTTTTAATTAATTTGACATTATAGTTGTGTAAAAATATTTCTTAACTATCAATAATTTTATTATAAGTAATAAACGTTTATTTAAAAAATTATACATTAATAATAAAAATTAAATATGATTGATCCATGTACGAGTTATACTTTAGTAAATTTAGAAGAAAAATATTAAAAAAGAAAGATACCATAGATTTATTCAATGGAAAACTCAAATCTTTTGTGTACTTGAATACACACAAAACCATATGCGCCAATTGGTGGTCTTCTTTTGACTGAATTATGTTTTTGCCTCAATTAGAGATCAAATTTGTTTATTTTTATATGTTGAGGGGCCTAAATAATAATAATAATAATAATAATATATTGACGGGCCTAAAAGTCAGCTCGACCCATCAACCATTGTTGATTAGGTTCCTGGGATTTAACACAAAATAAAATTAATTCACTACACTTCATTTTAGATGATTCAATTCTTTTATTTTGTTACTTTGTTTAATAATCTTAAATGTGCCAAAAAAAAAACCTTATTATAATAAATTAGAGTACTGCTCGTGCTATGCACTGATAAACTATTTTTTTTTTGAATTAAAATTTTTATGTAACTTTTAATAATTGAAATTCTAACTAATTTAAAATTTTTATAAATTTTAATATTGTTTTAAACCAAATTACCATCTCAAATTAAAATTTTATTTAATTTATGCAAATAAATGCATGTTGAATAAAAAGGAGTGTCTCCATTTACATATCTTTTAGGAAAATATTTATATATTAAAAGAAAATATAAATAATTCAAAATATTTTTTAATATTAATTGCTATCATTCATAGCAAACTATCTTCTCAACATGATAGATGTCAAATTAAAATAATTTAAAATAAAAAAAAACTAATAAATTAAACTAGATCATAATTTGAACAATTAAAAAATTGATTATTGAGAATTCAAAAATTGTTTGCGCTTAGTGAAATATCAATTATATAATTTTATTTTTCTACAAAAAATATTAACTAATTTTGGGTATCGTATGGTTATTAACATACTATAGTATATGTTTTTCTTTTTATTTGTCATTTACTTTCATAAAAACTAATAAAAATACAATATTCTAATTAATTTTATTAGTGAAAATAAAGTATTTGTCATATTAGCACATGTAAAATAATTTCCATGAAAAATATATTTGTTTTAGTAGTATGATTCATGTGATAAAATTTAATTTCTTTGCAAAATACTAACCAAAAAAGGGATTTTTTATAGTGAATTTCATATTAAAACAAAAAAATCAACAAATCGTTATAGGTTTCTAAACGATTAAGTTGGCTTAATAACAATTATATGCAAATATCAAATATAAATAGAGTAAAAACATATATACACTCAGTGTAAAATGATTATAAAAAAAAAAAAGAACTCGTTATTTAATTGATATATTCAATTCAAAATAGATAAATACAAAATAATAAAGTTTGAATTGTTTGAAGGTTATCTAAATTATGAATGGTGATCAAGATTTTTCTCAAATAAGTATGCAAAAAATTGAAAAAAAATAAAAAATAAAAAGTAGAATAGAGGGAAGAAAATGATAATGATTTTAATTTTTTCATATACACATTTTTTATTGCAAAAAAACACATTAATTTTGTGAGAAGATGCATAGTTTTATCAAAATTAAAATGCCTCAATTAATTATTTAAAATTCTTTATTTTAGTTGTCATGAAGTAGACAAACTAAAAATCTAATTGAGTAATTTTCAAACTGATCATCTAAAAACCATTTAGAAGTTAATTACAAAATATAGAATGCAACTAATTGTGATTTGAACAATTTATTACAATCAAAATATTTTATATATACATAATATTTATTATATATATCCAAGCAGGGGTAAACATATTCTTCTCACCCTCATCCCCACACCATTTCTTTCTCCCACGGGGCGTCGTTACCCGCCCATTGTCATCCCTAACGATTGATACTATGTCGTTTAAGGCCGGTTCCTTTTCCTCAATGCGTGATTTGGCATGCAAACTGAATCAGCGTTCACATGACTTGTATGGATCTCTTGGTTGAAACATTTTTTTATGAGTAGATGAAGTGCACAACTCAAATAAGTGAATTAGTTTATTAAATTCTGCTATTGTAAATTAATTTTAAAATTAATAAGACAATAGAGTTTTGTAAATACAGAAACACTTGAGAGAAATTGAATTATTAAAATTTAATTTCTAAATTATGTTTAGCATAAAATCGGAGTCATAACGTTTGGTTTTCTCTTCTTTTTATTTACTTTTCAGTACAGATGCATTTTGTCCCTTACTCATATTTAAATCATAATGTATTTTGAACATATATATCAATAAATATGTGACAACCAGAATGAAGGAGACTACTTTTGTGCTTTTTCACCTCTTTAGTTGCCCTCATTTTTTCTGGTAAGAAATATCCTATTCCACTTGTCTCCGAACAACATCAATATATATATATATATATATATATATGTCAATGAAGAAGACTCTTTGCTGTCATTCTCTTTCTCCACCTTTGCTCCTGTCTCCTTGATGCGGATGCCTCTTGCCGTGACTTTAATGAAATAACTCCCATACCTGCAAATTATGGAAGTTGAATTCTGAAGGTTTTCATTATATATTGGGGCATAATGGTTGTTGGCCTAAAAAATTGTAAAAGCAATACATTATTTCCATGTCCCATTAACATTTATTAAATATATTAAAAATTATTAAAAGCTGCTCAGCAAGATTTTTTTAAAACTTATTTAGAAAAATTCTGAATTCTGTTTTTAAGTGATATTAATTATTTTCTAGTTTGTAGTAATGCATTTAAGAATGTTTCGTTTTTCAAAGAATTTATTTAAAATATATTGGTGTGTATACATACATATCATTTATAGTTCTAATCAGAAAATACTAAAATTATTCAAAAGTAAAATCGAATAATTCGTATGAAGGGACCTCTATTATTGCAAAATTCTGAGGGACCTGAGATCCCAACACTGGAACTAGAGTTGGTGAGTGTGGGGCAGTTTGGATAGGAGTGTGCGCATAGTTGTATCCCTGTCTCTACCAAGTCTCCTGTTTAAGATGGAGAGAAATGTTTTAATTGAAAAATAAAAAGAACTAATTAAATTTTTAGATTTGATACCCAGTAGCATCTCCTTTCCCCTTCAATCCACCCATGTTCCCAAGTTCGAAGAACAATCTTTGTTCAGTCTTCAGTCTTCAAGTTCGGATCTTTTTTCCCCATATGAATCCAATGCTGCCTTTTCAGTCACACATACTTTATTACCCTAATTAACAATGGTCGTTTCAGTTAAATCAAGCCAGAGTGAACGGAATAGTTTAGTCAAAAGACCAAGAAATATGCAACTTTCCCATATTTTAGTTAACAAAGGAGTAACTGAATCAAAATTCTAATATTTTGATACACCCAATTTGCATGTTGAATAACGAATCAAATTTTTTGTTTAAGTACATTCAATTTGATATTTTAATACCCCAAATAAATTTTGAAAATTCAAAAAATAATAAAAATAAACGAATAAATTTATATTTTGAATTACAAAGTTTACTTACGTAGCATATAAATAAATATTAAATATTTTTTTAATATCTCATTGTTTTAATTCAAAATTTTCAAAGATAAAAAAATATATTTATTATAATAAAATATCTTTATTTAACAAATATAGGATAATAATTTAAAACTTTTAAAAATTAAATATAATAATAAGAAAATTACACCATAGATAATAAAAACATTTTTGAAAAATAAATGCAAATATAATAAATATTAAACAATAAAAATAAAACTCATATTCAAATCGAGACGATATACCAAAATCAAATCAAAAATCAAAACTTTAAAATTCACCAAACCAAGTAAGGACTGAAATGTGATTTCCATTGATTTAGCAAACTGTGAACACTTCTAGATTATCCATACATGTCAACGTAATTTGCTGGTGCTTTTTCCGACCTATGTTTGGTCCCTATTGTATCAAGCAGATCCCCTTGTATGGATTAAAAATACAACTCATATGCATGTAGATAAGAGCACAATGTGCATCCATTTCTCCATATTAGCTTATACGTACCATGAGAAAGAGCAGGCTTTCAATCTGATCTTCACTAAAATAATTGTAATTTATTTGCTATAATTAATAAGCAAAAGAAAAGGTTGGCATATCCAAATGAGATTGCCTTAATAAGTAACACAACCAATTTGAAGTTTCACGTCATAATGCATCCAGTGTAAATTCTATCCTTAAAAGGAGTCCGTCAAATTTTTAATTTTCAAAATAGCCAATGATCCGTAAAACCCTGTAAATCATACAGCACATCTAAGGGAGACGATACATCAAACTAGTGCAAAGAATCGGAGAAAGAAGAGTGGCAGGGAAGAGAATCAGGGAAGCTACCAAGATACTCCAACGTATCATCCGCTCAGTCCTATAAGTGACTGCGGCCTTTGCCAATGTGGCAGTAAAAATGCCCCAAAGCAATCAAGTTCAAGCCAATCTACAACTTAAAACACAAATAAATGTCAGGCATCATTTAACTATAGCTAACCCTCAAGACTGACAAGCAAGGTTAGGGAAAGAAACGACCGTGTTTATCTCCGGTTATCAGACTGTTGCTGTTGTCGGCCCCCTCCCCTACTCAAAGCCGAGAATTTGTTGCCTGATTGGCGCGGATTGTATCCTCTGCCAGCATTCAAGTTGGCTGGGGGTACCCATCTACCACCCCCATGGTTATAGCCACGTGCGTATGGTCTATTGGCTTTTGAATTATTGTATCCACTTGGCTCCTGAAAATGAGCACCTGAAGCACCACCCCCATTGCCAGGAGGATATTGGGGGTAGCCATGTCCATGTGGTGGACCTTGTGCATGGTATCCATGTCTGGTGTAATCCTTACCATGAGGCACAAACCTATCATTTAACTCATTATGAGATTTGTGGAATCTATTATACGGATTGCTATGAGTAGGCGGCGCATATTGTTGTCTGTAAGCCATAGAGCTTGAAGGTCTATTATGGCGAGAATAGCCTGGACTAGCTTGCATCATGGCATGTTCTCCAACAGGGTATGCCCGATTGTGGTAAGGTTGATAATGATGGGGTGGATTTCCAACTGCATCAGATGGATGGGGAGGATACATTTGACCAGCATGGCCATTCTCATTTCCCCTTGACTGTAAACTATTAACAACAAGGCGATGTGCAGCCTCTCCAAGCTGCCGACCAGATATGGCTCCATTTGTGTTATAATGCCTGCAAAGAGAATTGATAAATCAATAATCCCCTTTTTCTCTGTCCCAATGGTCGTCAAGAAATATCTACAATAATGACCCTTGGGCAGTTTCTTTGGGAAAAAAGAAATAATCCAAAAGTGCTACATAGCTATTAAGGCAATGGTCTATCATAATAGGAAAATCAAAAGATGTACCTTCCATTATCGAATGGCTTCCTCCCAGCATCCTCATGCCAAAGTACAGGTTCTGGTTTTAGATCACCCACCGTCACAGTCTGCACATAAAAAGTTAAAAGAACTGAGACCAGCAGATTCAGTAAAACTGACATGAGGGTGATGCGCAAGTCTACATGTGGTCAAAACATGTTCGTTAATAGCATAAAATGGTGCATGCCATGGCGCATGGTGCCACTGGCATGGCCATGGCACCATCCACAAAAACTGGAAACCACCTTCAGCATAGCGCACTTATGGTAAGCCATGGTGCATGGTGCAAATGGCACAATGGCATTTGCACCATGGCACACGCCATATTGAAGATAGCATTTTAGAAATTCTTTTATCTCAAAGCTTTTTCTTAGAGGAGAAAAAAAATAATAAAACATGGAGATTCACTTGAGATTTGCTAAATCGCATTTTTCGCCACAAGCAAGTTTTAATAGACAGCAATTGCTTTCTTCTATTGTGTGATATTGCTACATGTTCAACAATGTTTTTTTGAGTTTTTATTATTTGTTTAAAACAAACCCTAAAATGATTTGATATTTTTTTGACATGTTCTCTTTTTCTATCAACAACTTTTGAATAATTTAAGCATTTGTTATTCTTTTACTCCTCTTTTTCTTTATTTCTTTTTCTTCTTGTTCTTTCTTTGTCACTGTTTTATTTATTTCTTTTTCTTCTTTAGTGGACACTTTTTCTTCTTTTTTTTTTCCCTTCTTCTTTGTTTCTTCAATAAGCTAGGTTAAATTTTAAAAAATTTTATAAATCGTAGTTAGGTATTGTAGAAATTTCTAATTCCTATGGGTGGTTGAGCTTGCTTAGATTTTGAAAATTTTCAAATTAAGTGCCTGAGTACTGATAAAATTCTCAATTATTTATTCTTAAAATTCTTAAATTTTTAAATTTTTAACAAATTTAATAAGTGATTATTCACTAATTCCTTATTATTAGTTTTATTTTAAAGGTCAAATATTTCATACGAACATTTTACTAGCACGAACACTAATTCTCAAATCATTGGAGAGGTGATTACAAGAAAATTCATATCACTAATCTCAACTTTATTATCTTCACAAAATCAGTCAAATTGTGAAATTTGAACAGGAATTTCAAAAAGGAAACAGGTAAAGCCCTTGACTTACAACTGATGAAAAGGAATTTATTGATCATATAGTTTGACCCCTAGGTCCAGCTTCCAAGAGTTTTCGGTTTTATTGCAATAAAAGAAAAAAGGACCCGCCAAAGAATGTTCCTATCACTCCTATAAAGGAATTAGATATAGTGACTATCAAAAAGATCAGCTAGAACATTAGGACATTGGAGTTCTTGCGAATTGGAAACACACATAATAAGACACAAAAACAACCCTAGCAGAATAATATCAGACACAATGGATTGCTATCCAAGACATGTACACTTTCCAACTCAAAGATAGCCACATAAATCAATATTTTCACATAAAATCATATAAGATGAAGGTTTCAAAGGGACTACAACTTCCATACATAATTTTATCTCATAACATCATGCATACATAAAAGGACGCTGCCAATTCACCAAAAAAAACCTGATGTCAAACCAGACCGGGAGAGGACCACAATTTACAAGCAACAACACTCAATTCCTCAAATAAAATACACAAAGGAAAAGATGAAACAATACTTCAAAATTATAGAAAAACATTCAATGTGAAGAGAAACAAATTCAACTTGTTACCTTCTTCGGGAAAATAACACCTGGTGGTGGCCGAGTAATGTGCTTATGAGCATCTGGAAGTTTATATATAGCACATCTGATGAAGAAAATAAAAACGGTCAAGGATGAAGTAAAAAAAGAATAAACAGATTTAACGTCACTTTCTAAGTGTTTCCATCCAATACACAACCCAAAATTGGAGCTTACACGACTTGGTTGTTCATAATGTCTTCCATCCCTAGAATTGGTGATCTGAAGACAGGAGGGCAAGGATCACCAGCACATAGGGAGATATAGCCATTCATTCCACCACTGCATGCAGCCCTAATTAACATCAGAACAAGAGTACACAGATTTCAACATAAACGCTGGATTAGAAGCCCATTGCAAGTTAAAAGCAATCAGCTTACTTCAAACATTTTCAGCGAAATTAGAAAAAGAAAATCAGCTGTCTTCTTTAGACAATTCCCAAAGAAGATTTTTTCTAATGTAAAACATAAATAGGTTGGTTTAAAATAAGATCACAAAAACAAAGCATATATCAATTCATGACTTGAGAATCTTATCCCACAGGTTTTCTCCATCCACCTGAATTTAGTTAACACCATAAACATCAAAATAGTAAGATACTTTCCAGCCAACGTGAAATTTAGGCAAGACCACCTGAATGCCCTATTGATCATGCAAAAACATAGCTAGAAAGACAAACCTGGCTTGTGGTTCAATCTGCTCGTTAACCTGAACTCTCTCTTCGTCTGTCATTTGCTTACAGCGATCATCAAGAGAAAATATGTATGGGGATAGGGTGTGAGATAACGACACAAAAAGCATGTTCGACATCACACTGTTTCTTCGTATTTCCTCTTCCTGTGGAAAAAATCTCAATAGTTGGCAAAAATTTCCTACATAAAATCAAACTATGATTCCAGGAGCAAGTCACCATACCGTAAGAGTGTGCTCAATTTTTGCCACCTCTGCAAGTAGACGTTTCTCATCAATGAAAGGCAATTTGGCCACACCCTAAGAAAAGGCATATGATAATGAATTGCTGAAGCAATCAAATAAGTGTGCAAAGTAAAATTTGTCGGCCATAAACATGAATACACCTACCTGCCAAGAGAACCTCTTACCATTCATGTCCACTTCAAAGTCTGATGTGCAAAAGGATATAAAGAAAGATAAGAGCATTGTCTAATTAACTTTAAATAAAAACATATCATCACCATCGACAATTTTTTAACCATACCAGTAGGATAAAAATCAATTATAGGTGAGTTTGGATCAGTCATCAATTTCCTATACTGCTCAGGTAATGCGTGTGAACTGCAGATAAACCCAGTTAGAGGACCAAAAAGATTAACAAAGCACACAAGAAAAATCAATCCAACCTTGCGGCAGGAAAAACCCCTAGCAATTGATTGAATGGCTTAAATGGGGCCCCTAATTCAAAGCTTATGTTCAACTGTCCGAGGTCTTTAAGGTCCGAAGCAAATGGTGCATAATGGTATGGATAAAACCTGCAATAGTCCAAGATGCTGTCAGGCCTGTATTATATGAAAATGTGACAAACCAAAAACCACAAATCACATGTAAAGATGAGCTCAAGATATCATTGAGTTCAAAAATGAATATATGTGTTTACATATATATATATATATATATACACATATGTATATTGCCACCCATCAAGAGTGATGTTTACACAATAGAGTGAATCAGCATGAGACAGTTACATATGCAACAAATGTTTTTAACCATCAAACTGACTGTCCAACAAGGCAGGTGGATACACTATACAGACAAATAAATTTTTTCCTTGAGCAAGTAATCCATCCCAAAATCAGAAATATTTCTAAAGAAGATTTCTGAACAAGCTTCAGGAGATGGTGAGTTAAGCACTCAGTCTGCATCTCATACAGAAGGTCCTATCCCAAATACAACTTTCACAATATTTGAAAAAGTAATTCCTAGGATACAAAGTTGGGAAAAGTGAACATTAAGGGAAATGGGGAGTTAGGTATGAACCAGAGTCAGACAAAGCAACAAGTTTATTTTGTTTGTTTTCTTTCTCCAGTTAGAGAAGAAATGTAATATAAATAAATAGAGGGCAGAAACTTTCCATTGCCAGGAACTGACACCCTCATAGTAATAGTGCATAACCCAACATAACCCTTCCGTGTATTTCAGAACCTGCAAGAAATCAATTAGCAGGTGAAATTATTAGACATACATACACTTAAGTTTTCAGTTGGTTATGATGAATAAGATACTTATAAATAATAAAGTTTCTGTATTTATAAGTGCATCTATATCTATTTATACATTGCATATCCTCATAACTTGTCTTAGCAGTTGATGTTGCATGAAAGCATAACTTATTCCTCATTCACACAAGCCTTTTCAATCAAGTTCAACAACTTACAACATCTCTTCGTACTGCTTCAAGTTCCTCAGGAGATTTTCCAGAAAACTTCTCTTCATAGTACCTCCCTTTCCACCCTGGCTCTCCCAATTTGACCTGTAAGAGCAAATCACTGAAACAATTGCCAAAATTGAACATCGTAACATTGGAAACTCTAAGCATTTATCATTAATTCCAGTTCAAGTGCACAAGAACAACATCATCTTCTTATCAAAATTGGAAGCCTGAAGCCCCACTAAAAGGTTCACAAATTATTTTCACAAGATCTTTCTTCCACCTAAACAAACACAATGCATGCACATTCTCCTTGGATTCACACTATAGAGCATCTAAAACTACTCTCATCCATAGGAGAGAATTTACAAGTAAACTGGGTAATATGAATTATTAGAAAGAAAGAGTTCAGCTAATGCTTAAACCTTGTCCTCTGGATTGCCCATATTAAATACATCAGACTTCTCCCGAAGCAACCCCTTCAGCTTTGATTTCAACTCTTCTTTGTTTTCTTGTACCTAAATGGCAGCATACAAGAAAAACCTGTTAACAAATTCTAAAATAACAGCAAAAAAAGATAATTCAAGTTATGAACTTAAATGCATTTCATTTCCTAATGTCAAACCTCATATCAATGAAACTTGACCAACAGAAGTTAATCCTATAGAATGGATGGAGCCAATATTACATTAAACTGCCTCTTCCGAAGCAGAAAAACATACGTCAGTTTCTAGACTGTTCTCAGCTTCAACGATAGCTGCACCTATAGTGGCTCCAGAATCCAACCGTGCAATTTTTTGGGCCCTGACATAGGTTTTATTCTCCACAGTCCGAGATTGATTACACTCAATGTCAAGAATGGACAAACTTGAGGTAGCCTGGCCAAGTTGATCATGTCTGAGAGAAATTGAAGAATCCTTCTGTTGATAGGGTGAAGGTGAAGGACCAGAAGCAAGGCGAGAACCATGAAATCGAGCAACTGGAACAAGAGATTTGGGTCTATTTATCGGTTCAGAATCATCTCCTCTTCTAGCTTGAGACTTCTCACGTTTGATTCTTTCAGCTTGTCTCTGCATAGATTAGCAAATCATAAACATGATCAATATGCAGTGAAATGGACATGAATAACGCATTTAATCTAATCTCAACAATCTACTAAAGCGAAAGTAAAGCTCCTCAGCACAGTGGGCATGAAAACACATATCATGTCCCGTTAAAGCTGCTTGCTTAGAGGATCATGTGAGATAAGAACAGGTGCACATACACATCAAGCTCATACTTCAACTTACAAGCATAAAATGTTACAAAAATATATCGAGCATAATAATATCTGCAGAGCATGTCTCAATAAAAACTGAAGAAAGGGAAAGGGAGAATAAATGTGGAACCAACATGATGCAATCGAGCCCTTTTCTGAAATATTTTATCTTCAAATGATCCCACAGCTTGAATAAAATGCTCTGCCCTACTCAGGTTTGGCTGACAACAGAAAGAGTGAAACAGATTATAATATCTTGATTCAAGCCACAAAAAAAAAATAACAAAGAAGGAGACAATAGCATGATAAAACATGATTTGCCAGACAAAATAACGCATACCTTGCTTCCATCAGTCAAGTAGCCACCCAAGACCCGCAGCTCTTTTTTATAAACAGCCATCAGCAAATTAATAGCACCCTACGGACAAAAGAGTACAAAAGCATTAAACAGCACAAACACATGCGAGTTTCTGGTAAAATGTGAAGACACACCAGAAATACAGTTAAGTGTAAGCACACTGTTCTTAAGTAAATGCAAAGCTCACTATCTACTCTGACTTGCACTGACTTGGGTAATGAATTTTGAATAGCATGAATTACATAGTAGATCAGATGTAATCATAATAGAATTGTGAATAACACCAATAATAACACAGTATATAAAGATGATTCAATTTGAGATTTCTCTATCGAAAAAGTAAAGTGGACAACCACTAATAAGAATTTGTCTGCATTAATGCCCTCAATAAATACAAGGGCCTCATTACCCAACAAACCAATTATCTACCACTTCAATGGAGCAACTTACCACAGTTTTAGCTCAAATTTATCCCAACAAACAGTACTTATTTGTTCAACCTAGATAATTTTTTTGTCAGTAGCTCATGCGAATTTTTTTGTCATTAAAGGAAGGCATCTTCACAAATGGTACCATTAAAGAAAGGCATCTTCACTTCTTCCATTTTTTGTCAGTAGCTCATGCTAATTTTTAGCACCATGCTTCCAGGTTATGCTTAAAGTTTAAATTGATTTAAAATGTTAAAATTAAAACATTAGAAACACACACACACACACACGCACAAAGATAATAATACTTCAAAACAACTATAAACAAAAAGCAAAATGCAACAAACCTCACGAATCTCAAGTGTGGGCATATGCGGCAAAAAATCATTACCAACAAAGAAGCACATGAAGATAAAATCATCAATAATGCATTCCAAATCAATCTTGAATGGAAGATTAGGAACCCTCATCTCATATTCTAGATATTCACGGAGAGTCCAAATGTTTAGGAACTGCAAAATGAATAAAGTAAGATTGAGAAGCGATATACAAAGAAATCTATTTATAATGTCCTTTCATATAGATCTAATGCCTACCTGATAAGGCTTTTTAGGCACATTATCGGCATCACCTTTCTCATCAAACTCTCCTGCCTTTCTCTTTGCCTTCCCTTCGCAATCAGCAGCCAAGTGGCCCACTTGCCCACAAAGAAAACATTTGCCTTGCTGTCCTGGAGTAAATACAACCTTGCAAGGAAATTAAAGGAGACAACCATCATTAAGAAGAAAGCTCAAAGTTCAGGAGGGAGTGTTCAAAAAACAGGTACAAATCTCCACTGAACAATCAAATGACCCCATCCATTCAAGCATATAGTTTGATCCAACCTTCATCCTCATTGCCAAACATTTTTTACATGAGACCACTAAGGCTTTTTAAAAGATCCTAAATCAAATGACAGTACTAGTGAAATGGTTAGACAATGTCTCAGTTTCATTAAACTAGGCACATAACAAGTACCTCTCTGAGTATTGAAAAATGAACTTCATGAGTGGCCAAAGCCAACATGATCAGATCAGCATCCTGTCATGCATCAAATAATATTCAAAAATTGTAAGTGCACACAAGAAAGTGAAGATGCACAGATTCAACAGAAAATTCAACATGACACATACCAACCCATACAAACAGTGCCGGGTATTTGGATCATAACCAGGAAGATTCCTTTGGAGACGGATGTAAGACATAATTTTATGTTCCCCTTCACCAGGAACATTTGCATCAGAAAGTATAACCTTCAAGGAAGCAGAGTAATTTGCATAAATTGATGCAGTAGTTTTGCATATGTAGACATGCTTTAGTGAACATTTAAATTTTCAATAAAAAGTAATCAGATTAAGTTAGAAAAAAGCACAGTTGAGTTGGGTGAGTACACAGGAAGAGTACCTTGATATTTTTCCATCCAGGGTCATTATTCAGTCTGAGGTGAATGTAATATTGCAGAGCAATGGATAGAACAGCCATAAATGGGGTTCCAGGCGTAATAACATTAGAATCGAAAAGTTGTGATTCCTGTTTAGGAGGAAGCTTCCTGCCTTCTCGCTCAAACTCTGCACGCAACCATTCCTCTTCAGCCGCCTACAAAGCAATATCACACTATGGAATGAAAAGCATATTCCTTGCATGTTGATTTTAAAAAAAAAAAAAAAACAAAGCAGAAGAGGATGCACACCGCATCAGCTGCATCTTTGGCCGCTCTAAAACGCCTTGACCTCTGTTGGTTCATCTTAGCCCTTGGCGCCACACCATCTACAAGCAGATACCAGTCCGAAGTCAATGAATTTGACTAATAAAAGTTTGCATCAGTTCTCATTTACTTGACTGTGTCAACCTTTTTACTTACCAATAGCCATATAAAGAAGTTTCCGTGGCCGGACCATCACAAAAAGCCTATCAATATAGTCAAATATGCACTGAAAAACCTCATTGAAAGTGGTTGGAGAAGGCTGCATAAGAGATTAAGTTTATCATTATTCTTATTGAGAAGTACAAGGGCACTGCAAGGTAAGGAAATGTCATGATTGATATTCAATAAAGACTTCAAAAAAAAAATAGAAAACCAGTTCTCAAATCACATCACATTTATGACAGCTTACTTCGTTAGATACATGGCTAAAAGCTCCCACAGCCTTCAGAACCATTGTTCTCACCTTGTTAACAAGGAAAATGAAGTGGGTGTTTGACTAAGCTTATTTCTAGCTCTTGTAGCTTAGTAAATGTTTTGAAGCTTAGAAACTCATAAATCCTACTTTAAAGATAAACTAATTAGGTGTTTAAAAAAAGAATAAGATCATCCTATAAAATATTGTAGAAATTCATAAGTATAGATGCTTATAACTTTTTGTGGTAATAATAATAAAAATAAGCTAAATATTATTAATATAATATAACTAAGAATATTTGCGTCATATTTAATATACAAAATAAGGTAACTTCTAAAATGTTTCAAAATAAACTGGGGAAAGCTTACTTATTTTTTAGAAGCTTGTAAATACCAAACATCTTATTTTTTGAGCTTATAAGCTATTTCACTAAAAAATTATTAAACACTTTCAGCAAGTTTATAAACTCTCATAAGGAACTTATAAGCTCAGCCAAACATCCTCTAAATAACTATTTGATGGATCTGCTGAAAAGATGAAAAGAGGAACTTAAAAATAAAATGCCAAATAAATTCTTTCAATATAGCATAACTAATACAAAGCAATACTCAGAAGCATATCACCGGAACCGGAAATGCTTTATCCAATCAAGTTGTACCTACTAACAGAAACTTCACCAGTTAAATACTTTTCCAGCTAGAGTACATATCACTAAAACACCCTTGTACCTTTCTTACACTCTATGAACACAACCAACTCTTCTTTGATTTATCTGTTCTCTTATCACTTTTTACTAGTTATACCTAACCCATTACAGCAAAATATCATTCTACACACCTACAATTTTTTGTCAACATGACTAATCAAACAGGTACATGATATTTCATATATTTAAACTTCAAAGTGCCCAAATAACATATCATAAACTTGATGGCACCCCTATAACCAACCTTAATTTCAAGTGACAATAAAAATGCATTTCCCAACGAAGACAAAGTAATTTATCGTTCAAGCACACGACCCATAGCAAAAGCATTGGCCTGTTCTTCTTTTCTTTTTTCTCAAAATGAATGAATTGTTCCATAAAGTTTAGATAGAATTAGAATGTGAAAGATGGCATTTCTTTAAAATTTTTGCCCTATGTTCAGATTTGATGCAATATTATAACCATGTTTGTTTAGAATAAAAGCTAATCAAAGTACACAATTAACTTGAGTGTGCACAAACCAAGTGAGATCCTGGAATTCATGATGGTCTTACATAATGATAAGCAATAAAAAACTATGAAAACATGAATAAAGCCCCTATTGTATTATAGAACCAATTTAAGCTACCTCAAGTGAAGGTTTGAAGAAAGATTTCAATGGAGTAATAATAATGAAGTATAACGACAATTAATGGTGAGAAGGTAACAAGAAAGAAAGACTGACACATGAGTGAAAAAAAGTCAAGGAGCGTTCAAAGAATGTCAGTGGCATTTTGGCATCAAAATTATACAGAGGTTCAGCCCAATAACAATTTAATGGCAACATTGTCTAAAGAATTGAGTTATATTTTTGTTTCCACTTATTTTGTAATTTTTAGTTTTTTTTTTGGGAAATTTTGTAGAAGTGAGACAAAAGAAGAGAAAATTCACAATTTTTAATTTTGTAAAAATTATGTTTATGAAACGGGAGTGAAAAAAGTCAAGGACCTTTCAAAGAATGTCAGTGGCATATTGGCATTAAACTTATACAGAGTTTTACCCCAATTTAATGGCGACGTTGTCTACAGACTTGAGTTATCACGGCTATTTTTGTTTCCATTTATTTTGTAGTTTTTTTAGTGTTTTTTGGTTTTGGAAATTACATAGAAGTGAGACAAAACAAGAGAAAATTTAATTTTGTAAAAAATTGAAAACAAACAATAGCCTGCATTTCTTACACATGCATTACAAAAGACAGATTCATCAGTACATCTCAAACAAGAATCCATCCGTTATTTGTGAGTTTCTTATGAATGAGAGGCTGTAGAGAAGCCATATGAGCTCAAAATTAGGTCGGAAAATTAAAATTTGTCAACTTCAGAAAGGAGAGACAGAAAGCACAGAGACCATAGAATGATAATCCTACATGAAAACATAAAGCTTATTTCAAGATCACTCAAATTTCAATCAGCCCGTGTGTCCCCCCAAGACTAAATGCCCACAATTCTTAATTCTGCTCGTGACAGACAGGCAATACATTATTCAAGTAAAAAATAAACTTAGTTGTTATTGCATCTTGAAAATAATAAAATAGAACCACAAGCACCATCTCAATACTGAAAACATGGATACATACATATACATATACACACACATACATAAAGCACACCCATCTAACGATTCAAAGCCAAACCAACTTTATCAAAGAGCACGTGTTAAAAAAATGAAAAAACTCAAAACTTACGCGGTCTTCAGGATGAAAGCAAGGGTGAATAATTCCATTCATATCCAGGTACAAATTATCGTACTCTATGTTGTTAGGATTTGGTTTACTCGTATCCACCGGAATATTAACATCTTCAATAACCACCGGCTCTTCTTCAATAACATCCACCACCACCATTGGATACTTCTCCGCCAACCAACGGTAAAACGCCGGTACTCCCATTCTCAACCAAACAACAAGAGAACTAAAAAAGAAAGTTCCAGGAAACAAGATTTATTAGGAAAACCCAGACACAATTGAAAATAAGCGATGAAATTTAACTCAAGCTTTGGGGGACGAAAAACAATGGAGAGTCACAAGAACCGATTGAACAGAATACGAACAACGGATTAGGCGAATACAATTAGGGCACGATGTTAAAGCTATTGGACGAAAAAGCCCTTTTGTGTTTCACGAAATGAGGGGAGCGTTCTGCAAAATTTGAGGAGTTTTTGGGTATTTCAAAAATAGAAGGCTGCTCTAGGTTATATCGTTAGTGTGGGGAGATATTTATCAACGTTTGCTATCCCTCTCGCAAAGGAGTAACGTTCACACTTCACAGCCATTTAATGTTTAAAGTAATTATTTATAAAGTAAAAAATATTTAATTTCAAATAATAAATATAAAATTATTTAACAGTCAAATTATTGAAAATATTCTAAACAATAGAGCATTAAAAAATTGAAAGAAAAATATAAATAAAGATAGGTTAAAAATAAATAAATGTTTGGGAAATTTTTAAAAGATTAAAATAAATGTGATATCGTAGTTTTGCATGTTGTAATTCAAATGAATTCATACCTTAACTTGTACAGATGATAAAACATGTATATAATTATATAAATGAATAGATAACATTTTGTGTCATCCATGAAATAAAAATCAGAAAAGAGTTGAAAAGGAGAAAAATATAATAAATTAAAATTGAGTGAGAAACTTGAAGTAAAATACAATAAATTAAAATTGAAGGGTACTTAATGCTTGTTGACATAAATAAAATAATAATATTTTTAAACATAAATTTTATGTTATCTATGAATTTTGTAAAATGATAAAAATAAAGACAGAAATTGAAAAAATTAAAAATAAAATAAATTAGAAATTAGGAAAGTTAATGAAATAAATAAAAATTAAGAGAGTATAATAAAAAACCATATGTAAAGAATTAAATATATTTTAAATATTGTATAGTATGCAACTAAAAATATTTAATAGATAAACGGTACACACCATGAGTGTGCATAATTTAAATATACATACACACACACACATACATACGTATATATAGATAGATAGATGGATATAATTCTGCCCACTACAATGATTTATAGTTTTTAATTGTTTTTATAATAAAATAAAATTAAATTGAATGTACTCACGTAAGACCTCTAACACTTTATACATATATTTCTATTAATTATAATAAACTATAAATGTGTTAATTCTTAATAACAACAATAAAGTTATTCAAAATCGATAAAAATGAAAATAATAAGCAAAAGAGAGATTTGAAAAGAAGACAAATGAAGGGGAGAAAAAGGATGTGAGGTAGAATAAAAATAAAAATACACCAACTAAATGATAATAAATATAGGATAAATAAAGAACTAAGACAGGAATATTTTGGTTAAAAAGACATTGTGGTTCTAAGATAGTTAATAGAGGGGTCATTCTTTTAATAAATAATTAATTAGTATAAATTAAGTGTGTGCATAATTAATTTTTGACGATTCTGTTAAGTTATTCAAAAAATAAATTATACTAGAATATTTGTATAAAATTAAAGATAAAGAAAAAAGTTTGAAAACTGAAATAGTCAGAATAAATAACATTAATTGAACATAAGAGGGAAAAATAAATATAAAGAAGAAAATGACATTTTATTTAATTATTAACAACTAAAAGGTAATTAATCTCGACTCCTCTATCTTAATTTTAAATGTTAATACTAGGCGTAGTAAATACATGTGCCAAAAAATTTGCACACTTTACGCATGTGCATGTTTACTTATAAATTTTGCAATTATTTCATTTTAATTAATAAAAATAAAACTATTCAATATTCAAAAGTATAAAAATATACTTAAAATAATAAAAAAATATCAAAGAATTTGATAGAAAAAAATGAAAAAGTTAAAAAAAAGAAAAATAAGAAAATTGTGTAATTTTTCATTGTATAAAATTATTTAAAATAAAAAATGAAGAAACACTAAAATAATTTAACAAAGATAAAATTTGAGAGAAAAGATAAATTGTAAGTTAGACGAGAAAAAAGAAGAAAATGATAAAAATAAATAAATGATAATAATAATAGTGTGAATTTCGTGGCTCTAATCAATAATTCTTATTGGTACAAATATAATAACAGGCTATCAAAAGCAAATCAGTAATACTAGCCCATCCATACTATATAAAATGACAATACCTTTTTTTTTAACATGGTATTATTTGCAAGGCTACTTTTATTGTCCATCACATTAATTTAGTTATCAGTTATTGTTAAAAGTGGAATAACCCCTACGACCTGTATTCTTAGGTATCCAAATCACCTTCTTAGCTTGCTTTATCCTCTTCACCAATCACACAAGACCTAATTGACATTTGATATTGCTCTACTCACATTAAACGACATCGTCCCAAAACCTCAAAGAGCAACAACAATTAATCTAAATACTATGGAACTGAGTAGCTACAGTCCATCAAATAAAGCCACAAACCATTCGGTATAAGAGTTAGGACAACTTACCATTACACAAAGTCGATTTTTTGCCATGTTTTGGTGGATGAGAAGTCCTACCCTAAATGTCTTCCCGTTGAGTCTAGACGGATTAAAAGTTATTGCAATACAATTGGATCGTTTTGAATAGTATTAGAATGAAATCACGACTCATTTTTAGATTCTTATCGACATATTTATTAAAGAAAAATTCTAATTAATCAGAGATATGGTTTGTATTTGATGAAATATGTTAAAATGCTTTTAAATTGTGAACACTTAGTGTATTTTATCTCTTCAACTATAATAAACAACGAGCATCTCAATATTACTATCAATTGCTTTAGAAAACTTATAAATCAAATATAAAAGCATGATACTTCATTGTTTGGTACAGTTATGTGATACAAAATATAAGATTTATAAATGAAATATTTATCTACACTATACTTATTACAAAATAAACTCCCACCCTCCTCCCCCAACAATTTTTTCTATCATCGTTGAAACAACACATTTAGTTGCAGGTATATTACCATAAGACTCTTATGGCTCAAATAAGCCTGTTCAAAAGTTAATTTAGACACGCCTTAGAATGGGCTTTGGTCATTTTCCTAACATTCTTTATGTTATATTGGCTATTACTCTTTGTAGAGCGATACACTTTTTGTATGTCTTCTAACAATTGATTCTTTCAGATATGTTGTCTACGTGTCTTCTTTTTATTTGTGGTTTGGATTTCGTGAACCTTTTCTCCCTTCCATCTGAGGAGAAGGTGGGTATCCCGGTTTGGGCTAAGTAATACAGAAACTAAGCTACTGAAGAAATTCAATGAACAGTGGAATGTTGCGTGTGTACTGTGTAATTGTTAAGCCACGTTGGTGAGATTTCTGGCTCTGTTTTTGGCACTGAAGCGAGGATTAAGAATGAGAGGTCGTGCAAGGTGGTTCTTTTCGCTCATTTAGCCGTGTTTGAATCCATGCCAATTTCCTAAACTCGAGGACGATGTGGTGAGCATAAATTCAATTATCCTGAACGAATTTATTTGGTTATATCTTGATTTTTATTGTGCGAAATTGAAAATAAGTACTATATCATAAACAATCTGTCATGGTGATTTTACACTTCTTAGTCGTAAAAATTAAATTACATAACCCAATCTGCTGATGTCATTGGCGGCAAAAGTTGAAAGATATTGATTTCTGACCTACAATTTTAAATTTCACTTATAGATCACAATAAACTTCACATTTTATTCTCTCAAGATTTGTCTCGACCCAAGATAAAAATTTTTGATTAGAGAGGAAGTATTATTCTACATTCTGTAGTCCAAACAGGACATCATTCCTGAAAAGTGCATTTATATTGAGTCCAATCCAGTCATAGGGCCCAATAAGAAAACTATTTGGACATCCAAATTAAATTCCAAATGGGTTTCTACCATCTTGGCCCAATAATTACAGACGTTTGTTTTAAAATGCTGAACCATCAACTAACTTCGTCAGGAGGTTTATACTGCTTAGTGATTTAAAAGGGTTGTCATTCTAAATGCTCTTGGAAACCAATCATCCCCGGGATTGGACCCTCTAACAGAGTGATGTTCTGTGACGTGACATTTAGCATAATCCTACAGTTGACATTAGTTAAATGCGCAGGGTCCAATAATGGGTGCACTTGTCCTCGGCCTGCAGTACATGTGATGAGGTATTAATGGTGAAGGTACATCCGTAAGTCCTTTGTTTCTCCTCTTCCCACAGCTTAGCTGTATTTGGGCCACATGACATGATCAACCTCTCGATGTCTTTAACAAACCCTCATCTTTTGTCATAATAACCTCATTAATCAAGATCCCACGTATACAGACATATATATATTTCTTCCAACTTGGGTGGGGTTTTCATTTTTAAGAGTGTTCTTGTTGTTGACATGTGCCATTTTCAGCTACCCAATACTTGTTGGCGCCTGCTTAAACATTACATTAATATTTGTCAATTGTGAATGAGTGCTTCCGTTCATGTGGTAAGCTCAAATCAATTTTATTCACGTGAAGTTTTGATTAGTAAGAGATGGGTTGGACACTGACATTGTTGGCAAACAATACAAAACTGATAGAAAATTATGACTTGAGTTGTATAAAAAAATATTGTCCCTGAAAATTGTTTCAACAGTGCGAAATACTTTTTCTAAAATTAAACAAACTTTCATCTTTTCAATAGAAAAAGATGACTTAGGAATTAGTAAATTACTTAATCCACCTATTAGCAGTGAAAGGAAGAAAAATAAGGAAAAGAAAAGGAGAAAAAGAAAGAAAGTGGTTTTCCATACTCCACTTTGAATGAAAGGGTTTCTATTTATAATTTCAAAAGAAACATTTTGAAAGCATGTGATTGTTGGAGAACACCGTATAAAAAGTTGTGAATGTTAAAAAGAAAAAAGTTAGTCAGACAAGTATAATCTTTTAAAAAGGAACAACATTTCAAAAGACATGTTACAATCTTTGAAAATTTTCTTCACTTTCTAACATGAGAAGTAAAATCTTTTACAAATACTTAATATTTTTTCAACATTCATAACATGCCATTGCAACATAAAATATCGTTTATAGAATGCACAAGAGGCAAGAAATTTGATTTCCATCCCTACAGGGAGGTTGAGTTTGGAAAAAAAAAATGCAAAATAAGCCAAGGCAGGGATATTGGCTGAAACAACATGTAAATTACCGTATTGTCTTTTACAAGAGTAAAGGGAGGCACAAGTAACATGGCTTTCAAGTAGTCAAGCCAATTATTTTCCTACCCTTCGTTTCCTTTTGGCCAATCACTCCTCCCAAACGTTAAAGCCAGCATTTACAGTCAAGTCAAGATACATGCATCATCACCTTAGAAATGTAAGAGCACAGTGCAATCACAAGTAATTTATGGTTATACAACTAATGCAGGCAGGTTGTGAAGAAAACAAAGCCATATAGATTTCAAAGTCTAGATCACGCGTATTATCCATCATTTTCAGAAGTGTACCATAGGAAATAAGACTGAATAGAAACAGTGCCCCTTGGACCAAAGCCGAAAGGATTGTTGTGAACCCTTCTCCATCCCTCAAATTGGGGCACTGGAGATTACGTATGGAATCAAGTGCCTTTCGGTGAGGAAATGGTAGGGCCTTCAATTCCTTGTCCATTTTTCAGCGTGTTTAAATGTCACTGGCACCAACAAATTTCATTCACAGAACGTGGGGGTGGCATTCAAAATAGACTTCCTTTTTTTTTCGTGGACTCATTGCCATTGCTGCCTTCTCAACTGGATATCATCGATGCTCTGTGTAATCGTGTTAAAATTTGGGGCTCTCGAGTTTTGACGTCAAAGGCTGTTTGATGGACTCACAATATTTTATAAATTATTTTAGAATATTTCATAATATTTTTTAAAAAAATTTACTAAATATCTTTGACAGAACTTTAATTTAAAGAATATATATGTTTTAAAAGTAAGATATTTGAAACTTGTGATTCGTTAAGATGATAAACTTTATCAACTTATTTTAAAATATGTTGTATAATTATATACTAGTCGGGCCACATTTATTTTGTCAATGAAATTATAGTTCAATAATTACTTTGAATTATAAGAAAAATTATATCACTTGCTTAGGCTATGTTTGTTTTTATTTTTTTAATCTCAAAAATACATAATACAATCATTACACTTTTTAAATTTTATTCACCATCTCTTTTCTACTTTTATGCAACTCTTAGAAAAAAATAAATTTAAAAACCCACGCTAACAAATCAAAACACACATAGCCTTAGTTTTAAACAATTATATTTATTAAACTTGATATTTAATTATATATATATATATGTAATTTTTTCCATCTTATTTTTAATATTGAAATGAGTCGATTAGCAATATTAGATTCACATCGTCTTTTGACAAATATACATGACTCTGAATACGTTAATTGTTTTATCGTAACTCATTATTAGTAAGATTATTTGTATTGCAATTTTATGATTTTGCACATTGGGTCTCTAACAAATTATGAGCTTTAATTTTTGAGAACGCTTAACATTCTCACTCAATCCGAAAATATGACGAAATGACATAAACATCATTAATTATAATATATCAATAACATGTGTACTGTCCGTGTATATAGGTTCGTTGATTTGTCCGTACCAACCCAAAGTCCATGCCAACGCGGTTTTTATAAATTGACAATTAACAGCGTTCCGCCCAAGTCACGACATTGGTGTAATTATTACCAGTAAAATTACACACGTTATATGTATATGTAAATTCTTTTTATAAATTATAAAATTATTATATTTAAAATAATAAAAATATATACTTTATTTATTTTCAAATTATCCTATATTTAAAAATACATACTTAATTATTACACTTTTTTATCTCTTTTTTCATCTTATTTTTATACAATTTTCGAGATAAAAACACATAAAAACAAACACCATCGCTAGAAAACGAACAAAGACATGATTATTTAGTGTTAAAGATATTAATACTGTTTAAAATAAAAAATACATAATAGTCAAAATCGAAAAGAAAAAAAGTTGAGAGGTAAAATATATCAAAATAAGAAGTTAAAAAGAAAATCAGAAAGAAATTGATAGAAAAAATTAAGAAATTAAAATAAAAATAGTTATTTAACTTTATATTGTATAATAGAAATTCTTATTTCAATAATATTGTAAAGATATAGTATAAAAAGGCTAGTTTAGATGCATGCTAAAGGCTAAATCTATGACTTAGAGTCGCTTCAAAACAATTAGCATTATTGGATATTTTTTGCTGATGATAGGACTTTTGTGTCTGCTCAGTATCGTAGGGGTGCAGTTGTAGGGTTGACAAGCACTTGTTTTGACTTTAAATAAATCATAATTATAGTAATTGTGGAAAAAACTACTAGCCCACGACCTTTCCCAAACGTAAAAGTTATCAAAGCATTCATTATCGGTAATTTTTTGAATTCAATTTACCTATTGATTATGACTTTTCCTTTGTGGAAAGTGCTTAGGTTAGGCTAGTGGTGCGAGGACCACATGAGACGTCCCTTGTTACGGAGGAATAGATAACTACATGACGGTATTTTTCACATGAAATGGGTCCTTCATTAGATCAAAGAATAAAATAAAATATTTATCATGGTAGTAGGTAATATATTTTCTTAATCCAAACCCACTAAATTTCGAGCTTTCTGTTACATTTGATTCCAATAATGTAGCATGTTAATTTTGGTACTCTTGTTTGCAACTTTATTCAATTTAATACGTGTCTTTGTTATAATTATGCACCTAACTTACATCAACAAACACAAATTCGTTTGCGTCCTTTCCTCAACTCTCGCGCGTAAAATTAAGCATTTCAATGTTTCTTTTCCCAGTCATTTTTGTTCCAAAAAAAAATATTATTATGAACAGATAATGATATGTGCACTACGAGGACAAAAATAATTATCAGTAACTTCCTGCGATATTTTTATTGACGGTATAAAAGGCAATAGACAGCATTTGAGCGTGGTCCTTATAAAATTATTATGACAAAGAACTAAAATATTTCATAACTCTACATTGACTTATGATTTTCATTTATGAATTACGTACCAAGCTGGAAGATTTAGGACAGCAGAATCTCGATGGACAAAAAATATTATTAATCTCTCGTAGATCAGAGGGTTAAAACTCGAAAAAGGGGGCCCCAATGTCTTGGCGAAGGTTAACAAGGGCAAGAATTAGGAAACCCGATGGCTTTGGCTCCCATATGATGTTTCTTTTCAATGTAAATATTCAGAGTGTCCAAAAACACCCGTGGTCTCTTTTTTGTCCCCACAGCCCCGCATGCCCCTGTTTTCCTTTCCCTCCTTTTTCTTTTCCTCTATTTATTTTTCCCAAATAGTAGAAGAACAAATATTAACAAATCTTTTACCATTTATTTTTTTATTAAATATAAACACCCACTTTATAAATATATATACACATATACACACGATCCTCACCCCTCATTTCATTCTCACCACGCCCCTTCCCTTTTTCTACTCTCTTTGGAAGAAAAGATCCAAAACCTGAGGGAGTGGCTTAATTTGATCATCATTATCACCTCCAAAATCCAATGGCTACCAGAAAATCCAACAAACTCTCACAAAAAGCAACGATCAAGCAAATCATGAAGCGGTGCTCGAGCTTAGGGAAAAGACACGGGTACGAGAGCGGAGGACTGCCGCTGGACGTCCCAAAAGGGCACTTCGTAGTGTACGTAGGGGAAAACAGGAGCAGATACATCGTCCCCATCTCGATCTTGAGCAGGCCGGAGTTCCAGAGCTTGCTTCAGCGTGCGGAAGAAGAGTACGGATTTGATCATGACATGGGCCTCACCATTCCCTGCGAAGAAGAGGTTTTTGAGTCCCTGACGTCGATGTTTAGGTAGAGACTTGTAGCAGCATCTGGACTATGATTGTTGCTTTATTACCAGGCGCTGCTCTAATTTTTCTTTGTTCTAATTTTCCCCTTAAAATTGTCCACTACCTTGTCATAACCCTCGTGGTTTTTTTTCCCCCTTCGGAGGTTAAAATTTTTACCTTGACTAGCTGACTGAAAGGCCACGATGACGAAGAGATCCGAGTGGGGTATGCATATGGATATAAGTGAATTACGTAAATGTAGGGGGGGAGTTTGATTTTTCCTCTCGCAGTGTTGTTTGGTTGTAACTAAGATTACAACATTTGCTACCAAAATATATTGGTACATTTATACCCTTCTTCTTTTAAAAACAATCTAATGATTAATAATGTCTAAACAAACTTAATTTTTTAACAGACGGTGATGAGTTAAATGGATTTGTACTATAATATTTGGAGTCCAACTACTAGATATAGTTTGTTGGTTGGACAAAGAAATATAAATTCGTAAACAATTTGAAGATTTAAAGGTTTGATGCAAATATGAAGTGTAGAAATTTGATTAATTCAAATACTTAATGGATATGTATTGAAAAGTTAAGCTTATTTGCAAACTACACTACATTGTTGTGATTAGTATTGCAACAATACTAGGAGTTTCAAGATTGTGTGACTATGTAGGGATTAAGGTCTATTTACAAGACTTTAAATGAACTTGAAAACTTTTATGCTTCAATTATAAATAGGAGGCTATCTCATGTGTAGAAAACAGCTTAATAAAACTCCAAAATACTAGAAAGCGCTAGTTTTTTTTAATAATATTCTTATTCTTGTGAGAATTGGACTAACTAAACAATATAGTGATAGCACAAATCAACCGTGTAAAGGAGAGTTGGGCTTAAAGGTAGTTATGCTAAATACAAAATAGGAGTGTTTTAGTGTTTCCAACTCATCAACTACTTTAAGAAAAGATGTAGGGTTTGTATTAAATATGTCAATATTGTTCATTTTATTATTTCACTATATTTTACTTGTTAAGTGATCTAATTTAATGTCTGTAGACGTAGAAATGGAGTTTTGGATTACGTTAACAAATTTTGATGTTCCATTTGTTATTACTATTGTTGGTATGTGTGTGCGCGCTTGTGTTTGTGTTTGCATGATCATTTTTTTGCTGAACTCCATAAAACAGGCTCGAAGTTGTAACATCTCTGCAATTTTCAACATTAAACTATTGAACCCTATGAGAGTAATGATATTAAAATATTTTGTGTGTGTGTGTGTGTGTGTGTATATTCAACTCAAGGTATCTTTTGAGGTTTGATGTCCTCGTTTTATGTCACACTCTACTTCTTGCTTCTTAATTACCTTGTTTGATGCAAAACCATGATCAAAAAAATAAAAATATTAGGAGAAAGTAAAATTTAAAAATAATATATATACATATATATATATATATATTTGATTCAATATGTCTGAATATAATAAGGAAGATAAGGAAATAATAGGCTTTTGCCTCATTTTTCACTGGTTTTTGTGAGGTTTTACCTAGTCACACTAATGTATTTTCCAGCAATTTAATATTTTATACAATAGGCTCTGTAGCAACCAAATTAATGCTTCGAATATATAATATTTTCTTTATCTTTTTCTGATCATCTAATGCTTTCCGCGAAATTGAGTTTTCGTGAGAGTAGAGATAGTAATAATTATTTGTACTTTTGTTTGATGAAGATAATTTTTGAGAGCGGTTAAGAGAAAAAGGGACGTAAAAAGAAGAAAAAATAGAAATAGATGAAAATTAAAACATGGCTACAATATAGCATTGAGAGGAGCATCTGATTATGATTGATAAGAGTGCGACGAACGAGTTAACTAATTAAGTGTCAATCTTTTGTACACTTTGTGTGATGTATATTGATCCTCTTCATGTATGCTGAAAGCCAATAATAGAAATTGGTGGTACGTACTGCAACTTTCAGCTTCTAACTTTTTCAACCATTAATGAATCAAACCTTTTTTTTTTTTTTTAATTTTTTAATGTACCAAAGCTTCTTACATTCAAAACGTCAATTTTGAAAATTTTTTTGAGTTCGATAATATATTGTTACCAAAATTATGTTGACATCTTTGTACACACTTTTTTTTAAGTAAGGTCCAACAATTATTAATGTTTGAATAAATTTAAACTCTTATTAATTGACTTTGAGTTAGACAAGTCTAATGAATAATGTTTGAAGTTCAACTATTGGATTGGTTCAAACACCTACTAGATATATATTAAGGACCATGCTTATCTTTAGACTATACTATCTTATTCTAAGTATTGTTACAACAATACCAAAACACTCAAGGGCTAGCTAATTTTGTAAGAGTTGATAATTATCCATGAGAGATTGGATGGATTGGAAAACTTCCAGTTAATAACTACAAATACTATACCAATTCAAACATAGAAAGCATTCTTAAGAAAACTCCAAATACTAGTCATGAAAATGCTAACTTTCTTAAATATTATTTTTATTCTTGTGAATATTAAAGTGAATGAACAACCTAATTTTTGCACAAACAAGCTATGTGAAGTGAAAGTTAAACATAATAGTAATTAGGTTGAATATAAAATTAGAGTATTTTGATATAATCAACTAATCAGCCGCCTTAGGGAAACATATTAAGTTTGTGTGAAAGGTATGAATATTGTTCACCTTATCTTTTACTATTTTTTCATTGAATTAGTGAAATTATCTTGATTTGGTATCGGCAGATATAAGAGTACATTTTTAAACTACGTTAGTATTCCATTTATCATTATTATTATTAATAGTTGGGGCGCGTGTGTGTGTGTATCATTATTTATGTGGAGCCATTTAAAAAAAGTTGTTTTGTTGCAACACTAATTACAACATTATTGTATTTTTCAATGATGGTAAATATTTATTAAGTTAATTCAATTATATATGTATCACATTTATTTTTTTATTAGAAAGAAAAAAATAATAAGAAGTTGGTGGTTTTATTTAATTTTCAACTTAGGGAGATGTTTGCCTGACGTTGACACGCCATGTTTAGTATGTTATAAGCTGCACCTAATGCCTGACGGCAATGCATAATTATTAATCATGGTCAAATCAAGATTTTACTTTGGGCTTTTGGTAATAACATTTAGCAAAAATGGGATGTTTTATGCATATGCAAATTTGTTTGTAAATTATAAAAATTTATTTTAAATAATAAACATTATTAAAAACTAAAATTAGTAAAGAAAGGATAAGGGTAGAAAAATAAAAACAACAAATTAAAAGAAAAGAAAAAAAGGGTAGAAAAAATAAAAATTTCAATGAAAGATGAATTTGTAATTTTATAATATACAACCAAATAAATATGTAATTTTATAATATACAATCAAAATGTCTTACTTTCGTAATAATAATAACGACATATAGTATAAAAAAGTAATAATATATTAATGATTAATATGATTATTTTTGGTCCTTTTAATTAAAGATAATATTGTGAATTTACAATTTGCAAACTGATTAGTTCCAACTTCTTAATAAATACTAATAAAATTGGCATGTGTGTGTAAAATTATTTATAAATTTTAAATTTATTATATTTTAAATAAAAAATATTATTTAAAACTAAAATATAAAAATATTTAAAATATGAAATAAAGAAAGATGAAAAGGAATTCAAAGTGAGAAAATTAGAAAGAAAACATGCATAAAGATAAATGAAGAGAAAATAAAGGAATAGAACAATAGAATTCAAAATAAGAATAAATTTGTAATTCTATTGTGCAACTAAAATAGGATAGGATAGATGTATCATTTTAAATTGTGCAGCCAAAATAGACTAACACTAATAATATTGTATAGATAGTATACAATAATAATAAAAATAATAACAATAAAAAAAATAATATCCAATAATAATTGCAACCTTATTCGCCCCTCTTAACACATAGGCTATATTTGTTTTCTAATTAGCATGGAGAAGAAAATTTGGATAATTTAAGTGGGAATAAAAATTATGTTTAGTTTGCAAGATGTAGGTTGGTAGAAAAATAATTTTTATACATATTTAATAAGTAATAATGATTGAATAATATGATAATATATAAATTTATAAAATAATAAAAAAATGAATATGAATAGAAAAATTATAGAGATCAGTGTTGATTTGATTGTAAATAAATGTAATAATTAAAAATTATTAATTAATAATAAAAATAAAATAGAGAAAATTTTAAATTTAAATTTAAATAAAATTTAAAAGATAAATATTTGATTTGTAAAATTTTGAATCACTAATTAACAGTGAAGAATAAGTAAGCAAACATATAGATATAGATATGGTTCACTGAGATTGACGATGCACTACCGTACTGCCTCACATCCATACAAATTAATTGATGTCGGAAGTTCCCTGCATTTTGATAGATTTGATGAATGTCCAAAAGTTTGCAAATTAAGCATTATAAGATCCCGATGCATGCTTCCACAATTTGCAGAGAAAATATTTGGTGGAACTAAAAATTTATCGTAAATGCTGTTATAAGGTTATGCAAATAATTAATTATATGTTGTCCAAGATTGATCCTACCTAGTCTATTTCGGGTAAGTGATAGATATATATAGGTTTGGCAGCACAGTTTAGTTAACTAATTAATGAGGTTAATTACGTGCTTTTTTTTATTATTTCTAACCTCCGCATTGTTTGGTCAAAAATATCACAGTTAGGGTTTATGTCAAGAAAATCTTGCTTATTGTCAAGTAAAGAACTAAAAAAGCTATACTTTCTTCAATTTCTCTTTTAAATGTCTCTTTAATTTTAATTATCCCTCTTCTATGATAATACTAAGTAAAGGTTGTTATTAAAATTATGCCTTCATAAGGTAGTCGGTTCTTCTTCTTCTTCTTCTTCTTCTTTTTTTCCTTATACTACTAGCTAGAATGAAATATCAAATTAACGTGGTTTTTTTTGAATTTTTATTGTTTTGCAGATTTTTCAAATTAATCAGACATCAATTCTATTTTTGCATTGGTAGTTGGAGGAGTTGATAGAAAACGATTTGTTTGAATTGTTAGATTTGGTGCTTAATTTTAATAAAACTTTGATCACATAAAATAATAAAGCATTTTAAATATAATAAAGTTCTCTTATATTCATTATATTTGAGTATTTTTAGTTTTTTTAATCACCTCGACTATTAGATTCATCAATTTTAATATATACTTCTCACTTCATGTTGCGTGCAGGCTGCCCTTTTTGGTCAACATGGTTTTCATAGTTTATGCTTAGTTTACTTAATCGCCTACTTTTTTCCACTAATTTTTTGATGGAGTAATTTTGTTTGTAAAGTTATGTTCGTAACTGTGGCATTTGCTTTTAGAGTTTTTATAGCAACATTCTAAATTTATTGTAATGTTTTGATTATTATAGTATATGCAGTGAGTGTGCGTATTAAGTATATAAATATCTCGACACTGCATGAGAAAATATCAAACGAATATGCAATTATACATGCATATCCAGTCTCGATAATCAATCCTCTCTATTATTCTTGCCATCTTATATGTCAGTATATAAGCACAATTCCTTCCACATATAGTGCCAGCAAATAAAGTCTTGCTAAGTACATAACTCTACTGTTTGATCAGCCTTGTCACAATTTTTTTTGAAAAAAAAAAAGAAGTCAAACAAACATTCAATTCGAATTAATAAACCACCTCAACATTCAAATTAGACAAATTGAGAAATAATCAACTTGGTCGGCCATTGGTGGACGTTTTCGTGTCCCAAAGGCCACAGTACACACACACACACACACATACCTATACATACTAGAGACATAATTATTTAAAGATATTTCTCACATGCATGTTTCAAATAATTCATATACGTCTGAGCTAAGGATAGGTTGTGTAGATTTTCTACGAGCTGGCTACGTGCTATGTGGGAAATTTGCCCAATTGGAATACTTTGACTTGAAGGAGATCTTGGATAATTTTGAGTCACAATTTATAATTGAATTCGTAATAAATAATATTGATCAACACGGTTGATCTGTTTCATCACAGGCAGCAAACATTAGTAGAATGTAATGCAAGGATGAAGTTCTTGATACCTACGATCACCTGGAATATTTTATTTTGTACTTATCTAAGGTAGATAAATAAGGTACAAAATCAAATTAATATATCACAGAATAAACTGCAATGCACAGAAAGTTGCTAATCAAAATTTAATTCAATTATATACATACATACATATATTGTTTTCAAGAGTATCCATCGTTATAAAAATCATATGTACGACATGTGATACTGTTATATATTAATTAACTTATTCATACTACACTGCACACAGATTGCCACAGTTCCAAAGCTGCTATTTTTTTAATGTCCTCATACAAATTATTTTTCTCCAGGTACCTTTATACATGTATGACATATATTAAATGTTGAAGAATTAAAGATTGGAAGGCAGGCCAGATTGATGACCGAAAATGACAATATTTTGTGACATGCAACACAGTAACAAGGCGCAGCTGATGCTATCGAAAATCACACACACACACACATCCACCCGTTTCAATTAGATGTGAGTCAAATAAAACTAACTAAATGAATTCGTTTTCATGTCTTTTCAATGCTTGAGATTTCATGAATACCATCGAGCAATCCCCAGCTGCTGCTTTCCAACAGCTTACCCCTTTTTATCATTGGGTTGTTCTCAAAAATTGACATTTCCCAACAGTCTTCAGAAGGCTAGGATTGTTTTTAGACGTATTTTTATTAAAAAGTGTGAAAAAATAAAAAAGGATTGAAGATAAAATTTAAAAAATATAACGAATATTTTGTTAAGTTAAAAAAAATAAAAACAACCCGTAACCTACTTATCGGTGCACCAACTGTCCCTCTCGCATTCCTCCTTTATTAAAATTTAAAAATATAATGTGTCGTCATAGACGAGATCAGATAACCACATGTAATCCACAGTCTGTGATACTCAATTTCTGAATATCACCGATTAATATTCATGTATTTTTATGACATTGTCCTACTGGGGTAATTTCTCTCTAACTGTGACAGGAATATAGTTGTCTTAATTAATTAATTAATCAAACAGAATCCTCGTCAGATCACATGCAGTGCATCAACAGCTTCAACTGACCCCCTCTCTCGAAAAGGTGACATGCAGGTGCCTCAAATAATATGCCAAACACCCAAAGTCCGACGACGAATATAATATACTACATACTTTTACGCTATGTTTGGAACCCATGTTCTCATTCTTAATTATCCTATCAAACTTTACACCACAGAACATATTATTCATCAAATTATTTATCTAAATTCAAAATTTTCCTTTCTCGTGACTAATTATTTCAGTCATTATACTTATTTACAATCAAATAAAAACATACCTATATATTACAAATATATTCACATTTATATTTATTTAAATTATAAAAATTAATCATCATCTCTATTTAATATTACATCATCTAATTATTATTATATATTTTATATATGTATATTTAAATAAGTCAAAATTTCATCGCATCAAAATCGAGCAATTAAACATACTACTAATTCCAACAAAACTATTACCAAACATCACCTTGAACTAAAACCCTTCTCCCATGCACAGCCTTCATAATGTAAAATATGTCATGCCCGTTTCATTGAACATAGTATTAAGCTTGAAAAAAAAGGATATACATTAATCAAGCTGCCACTGATTTTTCAAGAAATGCTAATAATTCCACCCACTTAATTACAGCGATTGGTTTAGAATAAAATTATGCATTAGTGGACTAGTGATTCTATATCTCACAAAGAGAATTAGTTTTGTGGAGGTTTGATGCCAAATCTTGTCATAAGTGTGGCTGATTTCACATCAGGTATGTCCTTTTTTTTTATTTATTTAATTCTCCTGTTTGTGCACATGAAGAAACAGTTGCATGATTGCTTAATCAACGGATTGACAAATGGGAGAAAAGTGTAGGCACATCAAATAATTGTACTGATAATTTACAATGTTTTGAAGTTTGAGAACGAATACAGTAACTATTCTTCTTCTGACATTCTTCCAAGATGGCGTGTTCTTCGAACTAATGATGTCCCAAATCGGGGATTATTTATTAATTACTACTATATTTGATATAAATAAAATTTATCCATAAATCGATCCTAAATAATAGATCACTATATACAAATGAACCTAGGTATGACTGCTAAATTAAGCAGTGGAGGATTTTCACTGAGACACACCAATGATCACTTACAGGAATATTTTTAAAATTTTGGGTTATTTCCCATTTCTTAAATCCATAGATCCTGAATGCATGATTGAAGGGTTATTTCTATTCTTTATTCCACGTACTACAACTTTGACCGCAGACACTGAATAACACAGCAGCAAACATTTTAATCGTAAAGACTGTAGGTACTCTGTAGCTATTGATCCCACCCTCCATGAATGTACTATTAGTGATAAATTAAAAGCACTCGTGGGTTCCAAACAAAAATAAAATTCCAAGTACTTGTTTTTGGCTAAACTTTGCCTGGATTATGTGTTAAGGCTACCAATGTGGTTTTAATTAAGCAGTCTAACATTTGTTTCACCTGAACTCAAAATTCAGCTCAAATTTTATATTATATTTTACTGACTTTTTTTATTTCCTGGACTTTGCACTGGAGAATTACACGTAACTAGAAAAGCAGCACACCCAATACATGTACAATTTATATATATATATATATATATATATATAAATTATGAAATTACTGTATTTTAAATAATAAAAATATAATTATTTATGTCAAGAGTGTAAAAAAATATTTAAGATAATATAATAAAGAATATCCAATTGTCAAAAACATTTGAAAAAAGAGAAAATTTGAGAGAAAATGTAAATAAAATATATAAGTTGAAAGAAAGAGAAAAAGAAATGGGAGAAAGAAATTGGTAGAAAAAAATAAAAGGAATTAACATAAGGGTAATTTTATAATTTAACAAAGTGAAATGAAAGACCCTATCAACTTAATATATGTATATTATATTATTAAATCTTTGAACTTATTTTAGTTTCACAAAGTAAAATTACATATTTATCTTTTTTAGTTGAGCAAAGTAAAATTACGAGTTATTTCTAATTCTTTTTTATTTTCTGTCCTTTGTAACTCCTTTTTTCTTTTAATTTATGTTTACATGTGTTTTCTTTCCAAATTTTCGCTTTCAAATTTGTTTTCATCTTTTTTATTTTTGTTGTTTTAAAATGTTAATATTTTAAACAATATTATTTTTATTATTTAATATACAATCATTTTATAATTTACAAATAATTTTACACACACATAATGTGTGCCAATTTCACTAGTATTATATTATTAAATTTTGAAGCTACTTTGGTTTTATTTAGTAAATTTACAAATATACTCCTTTTCAACTTAATTTACATTATATATATATATATATACATATATATTATTAAGTTAGCAAGCCTTTTATTGCACAATATCAAACTACACAATTATCCACATTTTAATCTTTTTATTTTTCTATCTTTTTGTTTCTCCCTTTTCTTTTTCTCTTTTCTTTTTACTTTTGTTATTCAAATTTTATCTATAATTTTCTTCTTTTCGAAATTTTTGGTCTTTATTTTATTATTTGAATTTTTTTCATAATTTTAGTTTTAATGATTTTATTTCTACTATTTAGTATACAACAATTTTATAATTTATTAATAAATTTACAAACACATAAAATGTACAGCTTTTACTAGCCTATACTATAAACAAAATAACAAAGAAATTATTTTTATTTTTATATTATATCATTTAAACACACACATAAAGTGTGCCAAAATTACTTAGTAATATAGCATAGATTTATTATAGATAAGTCTAGATAGATATGAAAGAGAGGTTGTTAAGACTTGAGAAAGTAGTTTCATTCTTTTGATGTTATTAGAAGAAAAAATGAAGGACGTTTTAAAAATTGTATTAAATGATTAAATAAAGTCTCTCCAGTTGTAAAATTGTATAGATACATTTTTCATTTTTTCTTTTATGTTATAAACTGATAGCATATTAAGGGTGTGTCTTGGAAGCTGGCACAATAATGAGGGGAAGTTGAAAATTCAGAGAGTCGTAAATATTTACAGTTGAGATGATAGAGAAAAGAGGAGGCAGCTGTGGCGGATTGGTGGAGTTGTCTGTAGGGCAGACATGCTAGGATTCTAGTGTGTATGAAATTTCGAAGAGAAGCCACCTGGATATTGTAACCTACTCTGTCCACACGCTATCACCTCTCAAACTTATAATTGTCTCCTTTGCTCTTCTTGCTCCAATTTATTACAAGTAGAACATCTGTGCATCACAAAATCGACTGTCAAGTTGTTGGCACTTGATACGTCCTAGCCAGCATATCCCCAACAGGCCAACACCACTTTTGATTTGTTCAACAGTACATAGTTCCCAATTATTGTTGTTATTATTGCGGGGTTGGAATCATTAATTTTTTTTGGATATTTATTTCAACAGTACATATTTCTCAATTATTGTTGTTATTAATTTGTGGGCTTTGAATTATTAATATTTTTTCTGGATGTTTATTTCAACATGAAGTGATGGTTGGACACAAAGAGGAAAAGTAGCTTTAATTGTTGACAATCCTTGGGCTCCATTGAATTTATATCTATATCATATGATAAAATCAGAGACCATGGTGGTGAAGTATATCCCTCGAGATTATAGTGCAAATGCATCCCACCCCTTAAATTAAATTTCCCTTTTTTTTGGGCATCTTTATTTTCCATAAATTAAGTAGTGTGCCTCCATTGGTAGCCTCTTGACAGGTGTACACATGCTTGGATCTTGAACTAGCATTCATCAATGTCCCTTTGTACAATTGAGTGAGAATCAATTGTTTGTGAATCCATTCACACTTTGAGATCACTGCACAATATTTTATCAACCGACAAAATTAATTCTCTCAATGCTGCTGGTGGCAGAATCACAAAGATTCAACGGTAATTGTGGACCTGCATGGCCCAGCCACTTCCAGTACGTGGGCCTAAGATCGTCTAAAAATGTAGAAACCAGGAGTTCAGTCTCTGATAGGAAAATGGTCTTTTAATAAATGTGGCCTGCAAAATAGAAAACGTCCAATCAATGACCCAATAATTAAATAGCCCAAAAACTTTAAGCCTGTGAACAGGTCGCTGTCCCGTCGCCCCTGCCATTACAAACCGTCGTTTAATGACGAAAAACAGCCTGCTAATGGGGCCCAGTAATTTCATGTTTAATGTGAAGAAGATTTGGTGGGGATGCATACCACGTGATCCTTCTGAATGCCTGAAGCCCTGAACTGTTTTTCCTTTTCTTGTTTTGGTTTTCTTTTTTAATTTTGAAAAATTTATATTTGGCAAGAATAGAATATATATACATAAAACCACTTTTTTTGGTTTTCTTTTTTAATTTTGAAATTTATAGTTGGCAAGAATAGAATATATATACATAAAGCCAGAATACAGCGTGCAAGTCAGAAGAATACCAATGGCCTGGCAGGCAGCCAACCATTGTTGATGGTACATTAATGGTGCCTGTCAATTGATTTTGGTAGGGTTGAAGTAGTGAAGATTGATAACAAATTAATAAATTTGGAACTTGCTTAAAATCGACAACAAAATAGCGGGTATTTCTTATATTACTGTTCAAAATTCAAACAGGGAAACGAGAGTACACATGTAGAGTGAACTAGTTAAAACAATATAGGAAATGGGAAAGCGAAAAACAATCGTGTGGATACTGGCTTATTTAATCATAAAATAAAAACAAACAAAAACGAACCCTTACAAGCAGTAATCAATTATTACAACAAATTCAGCCGAGCAAGTAAAAAGAAAAAAATGAAACGAAAAATAGGTACAGCATCGTGTCCCATTGTGGAGCATAAAATTATCTACAATCATCAGAGTGCTAACATTGAACACTAGACTCAAAGCATGTTGAATGTCCGACTGGAAGGAAATGCGTTTTAATAAAAAACAATTTTCAGCACGCTTTTCGGGCATGAAATGAAGCAGAAGATTCTTCGGGGTCATTTTTGCATCAATCAGTTGTCCCTGGTTGGTTGATTCAGTCTAAAGCAAGCGCCACCCAAAGAACCGTCACTTTTCAGATCCAACGCCAAGTTGCATAGTGTTAAATCTTAAAAAGACCTCACCATTTTTTACAGAAAAGCTTACATAGCTTCAGCTAGATACGAGCGGTAAAGAGCCTGCTGAATCCACATACTCATGGTAAGATACCAGAAACAGGCACTACTGGTCATTCTTAGCTTTTAAGGGAAAAAATCGGCTAAATCCACGGGCATGCTTTTCCGGTGTGGGGGTAGAAGAGGCAGAAGAGGAGCCTGACTTTGTTGGGGGGTGATACTTTGAGCTGACTGGTGATCTCAGTAAGTTGTTTGCCTCAGAGTCGTATGGAGTAAAGGGGACATTGAAGGGATCCAAGGGGGGCTCTCTGCCACAACTCTGCAAATGGGGGGTATCCACTTCAGATGGATCAATATCTTGCAAACTCGTGCCCCTGGCAGTTGGTTCTTCCTCTATAGAGGCTTCAACTGTTTGACTCCTTCCATTATTTGGCAAAATTGCAATCTCCGTTTGGGGACGAAGAGCTTTCAATTGCTTGCCCAGAAGATATATGGTTTCCTGACACTCCGCCAGCTTTTCAGCAGCAGCCGCCAGCTCCTTCTCCTGATACATAAGATAGGTGCTTTCAGTTTTGCACAATCTTCACAGTTGATGACAAACATGTAACAATGAGCTTCTTGTAATCTAAAACAAATTTTAGGAGTGTGTTTTTGTCAAGGCAGTAGCAAGGATTTAGTTGATTATAAAAATAATTTAACTACAATTTCTTAATGCATCAAATGTTAAAAGGGAAAAAAAAAAAAAACAGAAGTTTTGAAATATAAGAAGTCTTTATACGATTCACTACAGCCAACACTATTATTGTTGTCTTGGTCATGCCAAGAAAAGATGCGAGGGACTGCTCATTTTGGTCACATAGTACGACATAATTTTGTTGTGTTGCTGGGGTAACAATGACTACTATAGCATCCTCCTCCAGCAAACAATATTATCGGGATGTGACAGAACAAATAAAATGAATATGATATGATATAGCATGACAAAAGAAACGAGTAGGATAAGGCCAAGACACATGATATGATATGACAAATAAAATGAATATCACAGACGAAAGTCAGACATAGCATCCTAGGAGCGGACTGGGATAGGCATGATATGATCCGTCAACCTCATTTCCGAGAATTAGACATTACAGGTGATCGTATACCTCAATGGATCCAGTATTGTGGTAACTTGCAAATTAGAGCTCAAAAGTATCCTTCAAAACAGTAAGTGGTAGATATTCATAAGAAAAGGTATAAGAATTCAAAACCACAGTTTAGTAGCAGGTCTAATAAGCCCTTGCAAATACAGACAACAATGGTAGCAAGTCCACTACAGGAGAAAGTTGAATGATGCTTTTACAAGCCTCACCTGATTAGTCTTGTCCTCATTATCAGTTGCTGCACGACTATTAATCCTGACATAGAATACCAAGAACAGCATAGTCAGAGTATAGAAAAAATGAGACATTGTAATACGCATTACTATCTCACACCAAGTGAAAACAATCAAATAGAAAATCAGAACCCTGAGAAGAGACTGAGATAAAGAAACTAAAAAGAGGCGGCAAGAACTATGCCTCAAAAAATCAATTTCAATCTGACGAACATGTAGAGATCAACTGCAAAGCTATCACAAGAATTAAGTCCCAGCAATTCAGGATTTACAGCATATCACTGCCTCCTAAAATTATGGGGAAAGGAAGGCAATAAAATATTCTATCAATGAAATTATGCATCATAAACGTAAGAACCAGTACAGATTTCACAAACTACTTAAGAAATCTGATTGTGCAATTCAATAGGCCAATTCTATATGCTACGGAACTATGTAGTGGAGCCAAATTATGTTTGCTACTCCTGCATTTGTGGAGTGTGGAGGAATCTGGATTGTTCATGCTACATGTATAACATAAAGGATCAAACTAGACTTACAAACAAGAATCACAAATGCAGAAAGCATACTGCAAGAGGAACCTTATGTATGTTCTCCAGATTCTTAGCATCTGTTAAGAAAGCAACACCTCATAAAAGTCAAGCAGATTGTTTGGGTAGTCAGAACACTCATTTAATAATTTTTGGGTCTCATATTTGGAAGTTTCATTTCACAATCCATTAATCCATTAACAAATTAAAAGCATGAGGACAGAAACAGGAGTATTGTATACCCAGAACTATTGTTCCACGGATTTAGTTCCCAGGTATATATGACCAAATATAAATGATCTTTCCATCTACCCGAACAAATTTTCAGAAAGACAAAGTGAAACACTTTTCAAAAAACAGACCAAAATTATCTATTTTGGCCATTTAAAAAATAAATATACACATAAAGCCCTCTCAAAGTTAAGATTATTACCACCTTTCCAGCCGCTCCTGAAGATCTTTGCATCTGTCAACAGCATCGTGGTGACTTCTTCTCTCCTCCAGTAGCTCATTTTCTAAACACTCTATTTTCCCTTGAAGGAGATTCACTTCAGTTTGTAATTCCTCAGCCCGTGATTCAAGTGATTTGTATGATTCCACCATACACTTGAGCTGTGTCTCAGCCAAGCTGTTGGACTTCTGAGCTGATGCTAATTGGGACTTAACCTCAGCTAAAAGCTGTTCTGTTTCCAACAGCTGGGACTTTGTGCTTTCAAAATTTTCTGTGCATCTAGCAAAATCACTTGCCAGGTTATCCTTGTCCATTTTCAATTGCTCAAATTCTTCCAACGAACATTTCCATGAAGATCTGGTTGTTTCAGAGGTTGGGACAAGATTACCATCATTTGAAACATCAGAATCAGAAAAAAGAGCACAACCACTAGGATACCTCTCTCCTACTCCATTCACACCGGCCTTATTCTCTGGTAGTGCAATCTTGTCTATACAATCGGTACCACAAGTTTCAACTTCAGAACTCTTAAATCCCAGGACCTTGAAGTGCAGCTCACTAGCCTTGGTTAGTACACGAGAAATATCAAGAACAAAATCAATTGGGCTAATGTTTCTGTTCATGGCATCACTATATTTGACTGAGAAAACATGAAGATTCTTATTTAATCCATCCTCATCCTGACTTATTTCCGGCACAGTCTTAGCCTCTTTACCAAGAATCATTATGAAATTGTAAATTTGAGAGATAGCAATTTCTATTTCTTGATTGATGGTTTCCACAGTGTTTGAGCACGAGTTACCATCTCCAAACAATGGTATCTCCTTCCTGGATGTCATCTTGGCATCCTCAGCAAGAGTGGTCAGATCATTTGTTGCATCAGAAGAATGATCTGCCCAAACAACACCATTCGCTAACTCATGTAGCAAACTATCATGCACATCCAGCATAACAATTCTAATATCCTCTATGATGCTTTCCATCTCTTGCCCATTAGAAATTAAATCAAGTGCCTTTGATACTTTGGATTGGAGTTTCACAAAAATGAGAGGGTCAGCATGCAATTGAGGATTTTCCATGGTTACATCTTCTTTAGGAGACACTTGAGCTTCAAGAGTTTGATTCGCCCCAGATTGGGGTTCTGTGCTGAAGGTCGCTCCAACTGGAATTTCATTTTGCACAAGCTCAGATCCTGAATTGCCTGTGTTGCCTGAGAAACCTGGACCTGGATCTGTTCCATTTGACCCATTAGATAGATAGGCCAACTTCTCCATTTCCAGAAAATCATCCATAAGGTCCAGATTATTAGCATTTTCAGACTTGTGTGAATTACCAACGTCTTTCTCCTTCTTGAAATGGGAGAGCTCAGACATCAATCCAGTAGAACACAAACCAGTGCAACTCGCATTGTCGTCATTTCCATCTTCAGACATGGAGGTGAAACTCGATGCATTACTAGCTTGTTTACTACAGAAACTTTCAGCTTGGACCCGTGAATTAGGTTTCAGAGGATTTTTCTGTTCACCTTCCGCTTGAAGCTGTGTTTCTAAAGTTTGGAGCTTGCTCGCCGTCTGTGCATAGATACTCCTAGAAGCCTGTAGTTCACTGTTACGCTTTGCCAATGCTTCCTTCAGCATCTTTGTTTCTTCCTCCATTGCGAGTAAGCGTTCTGTAAGTAACTCGTTTTCTTTTAGGTACTTCTGTGCACTGTCAAGTGAAATTTCAGGAGGTTGGGACGAGTACGGAGTAGAAGGCTTCACTGGAGACTTCCGTACACGAGATTCTCCATAGTCCCGCCCTAAGTTTTCAACTTCAAGCTTCATTTGCGCTAGTGCAGCTGGACCAGGCAATTTCTTTCGAACAAGACCACGTAATCTTTGACACTCTGCTTCAAGCTTAGCAATTTTCTTCACTCCCTCAAGATGCTGCTTGTTTGCTACTTCTGCAGATCGAACGTTCATGTTCTTTTCCTCGTTACGAATTTCCACCTCTTTCCTAGCAATATGGAGTTCATATTTGAGTGAATTTACTTGTTTTTCGCATGACTCAATGTTACTCTTCAAAAGTTCTATCTCAGCCTCAGCTTGTGATTTTTCTTCTCGCAGCTGGATCAGCATGTTAGAGCGCTCTTGCAAAGATCTTGACAATGCATCAATATCAGCAGCAGATCTCAGTAATTCTTGGTCCAGATTTGCTATCTTTGCTTCAAGCTCCAGTTTCATCTGGTCAAACAGCTTTGTTTTGTTAACAACAACTTCATGCAATTTTTGATCATGTTCTTCCTTCAAATTTCGTATCTGCCTCATGCATTCCTTGAGAGCACCATCCAAATGTGATGCCTGGTCTTCGGCAGTAAGCTTTAGCAGCGTGACAGATTCCAGATGATTTTTCACAGCTGCAGCTTCTGCCTCAGCTTTTTCCCAACCTGCACCAAAGAATTTGTCTCAATAAAGTTCCACCCCTTTCAATTTCATGAAGAAAAGAGATACATAACAACAATTTGAAACCTGAGACAGCTTCTTCAGCAACTTTGGCGTGTTGCTTCACCAGGTTCTCTTTGTTAGTCATTTCCAAATTGGCTTCTGATAACTTTTCATTCAATTCTTTTATGTCATTCTCTAAGTTCTGCACTTGTTCTTCATAGGACTTCACTTGCTCCTCCAATCCAGTTAGATGGGTATATGATTCCAGAGAAATTTGAACATACTTTGGCTTTTTGTTGTTATCTTGTTTCACCTGTTAAGATAGGACACAACATAAGGACAAGATATATCTTTATGGTTCCAGTGGAAATACACAACTTTTAATTGTAATTAACAGCAAAATATAGAAAATAATAGTTAACAATATAATAAGCTACCAAACCATAGGGGGCAAAGCAAAAGAGTATAGACAACTTTCCTGATTAGATTATACAAGGAATCAATACTCAAGTATTATTGTAGAGTGTGGGGGGGGAGGAATGAAAATTGTAATCAGAACAGACGTCAAGCCATTTTATTTCCAGGATAGTTTAGCTATATAAATCATTGGTTGATGAAATAGATGTCACCTGACTACAGGCACTCCATGAGCACCACCAACTTACCCTCGTATGTGAAAGTCAGAACAAATTGTGTGTTAAACATGTGTGGAAGACTAACAATATTCTAAGCCGACCGTCAGTTTCCTACAGTCTGTGGAATTTGAGAATTTGAGAGCTGCCTATTGATTAAGTAGTTTCTGCATTTTTTATACATAAACCAAGACTACAGCAATCAGACAAAACATTGCTTGACATGTGCATGTTCCACATTTCTTTATTCCAAAGTTTATTAAGCAACTTCGTCTAATCAATTGTAAAATGACTTGTACACTGGTAGGAAAGGTACCAATTTGAAGAATAAGAGTAACAAACCAAGGGACAGGAGATGAGGGCTCGTAGAACAATGATAGCTTTTAGCTAAAAGATCCTATAATCACTCTCATATGTGATCAATTATAAGAATCAATCATGGTAATATATACAAACCTTGTCAACTTGAGCTGCACCTGTGTCTGAAATAGCCGTAGAAGAGTCTGATGCGGTAGCAGCTGCTTGCTTATCAGATGATTTTTTCTTCCATGGCCAGCTCCTTCTCTCCATTATAGGCTGTCAATGTGAACAAAATGGTAGAAGTGAGGCTAAAAGTTGATGAAAACAAAACAATATCACTTGAGCAGCAAAATGCATCCATTTATCCATTGAAAGAAACAAACAACACGGGATAGGTGAGAGTAAATGCACATCCGATTTATCTAATACTCACTACAAAGGCATTGTAAATACTTCTTACAACATATAAAATCAACTGAATCTGACAACGTTGGATGGCTCATATTATTGAAATATACAACATTACTGTGAAGATATGTTACAGCTCAAAGAAGATACTGTAACCGCTGAAAAGTTCCCGGATTAGAGTTTCAATATGCAGATGAAGAGTGGGCACACAGATGCAGACATTCCAAATATGAAAAGAATTCAAACAAGGATAAGCAGGAATGAAACCAAATAACAAACTTCTTATAAACAGCGAGTTCAGAAAGGGTCGGTAGAAAATTAAGGTGTAATTCAAGACTGCAAAGATGATTTTAAAGTTTGGCAGCTCTCTGAATATTTCATTACCAAGGGAAAGCATCCAGGAAGAAAGAAAAAAAAAAGGAATTGCATTTTTAAGTCGAGAAGGACGTATGACCAGAAACAACAGAGACTAATACCGCAGAAGTCAAACGTTTCCAGATCATAAGATTAATGTCAGATGTATGCAAACATGGTATGTTCAGGCCATATAATTAATGTAGATCTTGCATTACCACGATGATTGTTTTATCAAGGCATGAAACTACTCAGTATAAATAAAATGGAGATATAGAAAAGGACAGAACACCTGAAGTCATTGACATGCACCAGGAATATGGCATTTACATAATCTAACCAATATAATAAAGGGACAGAGTTAAACCAAATGTTTAGCTACCGTATAGCAGAAATTTGTTCTAAGATCAAAAACATAAAAGATCATTTTAATGAAGTGAATAGCAAATACAAAATTCTGAACCCGCTTTAATCGCGAGACAAGAAGCCAAATGTAAACGCATTTTGCTGGCACAAACCTCAGCTATATGGAATGGGTTAAGGTTTTATGCACTCAGACAATTACAAAGCTATGAATACTACCGAGTAAACCCTTTATGTTCCAAACCCAAAAATAAAAATAAAAATATTAAAATCGGAGTGCCACTAGCATTAGCTCACAGAATCTATTGGATTAGCCCTTAAATTTAGAACTCAGAGAAAACACAGACATCCGGCCAAGAGTTTCTCTACAATCTACAGAGATAACGGAAATCGAGCAAGAGAATAGCATTTCGCAAACAAAACTAAAAATAATTTACAATACCTTTGAAACAGAACCAGAGCTCTTAAAATCCTTGTTATTATTAAAATAAAAAAGAAGATCCCCTCAGAAGAGGAAAGTGCGCAATAAAAAGTGGAGGAAATTACAAAAAGAAAGAAACAAGAGAAAAACAAAAAACGAACCGACAGAAAAAGCAAGAGCAGAAAACCATAAATGCTCTCAAGCATTATGAAGAGATAAAGAAAAAGAAGATTTAAAATAACAACAAAACAAAAGTATTGCTCTCCGGAACACAGAAAACAAAGCGAACGTCCAAAGAAGTCCTCAATCACTCGCTCGGAAACTCCATTCACTCCAAAAACAGAAAACCAAACGCAAAGAAGTGCGCTTGCCACGAACGCTCCACACTTACCAGCAGCAATGCGGTGAGTCAGCGCTTCGATCAAAAAAATTCAGGATCTGGATTTCGGAAGGCAGTTGGATGCGCTTCTGGGAGATGTGAAAATGGCGGAGTGGCGGTGGAGAGTTGGTGGGGATGGGTTGGAGACGGGCGCGGGGGTGGTCAAGGTGCTTCTCTGAGTGGGTGTCACCCAAAAAGACAAGGCGCTGAGAAGCTCCAAAACAAACAGGGCCCCTTTCAAATTCGGGAGCATAATTTAACGAAAATTTCTTGGATTTAAATTTTGCATGAATGGAAGCAAATAATTATATATAATACATGGGGATTATCATCTATCCGTAATATATTATAGTGAATAAAAGTCATTCTCTCATCAAATAATATGCGATTCCAAAAATATTCATATTAAGAAAAGTTAAATTTATATTAAAGTATGAGTAAAATAATAATTCTATAATAACCGCTAAATTCCAACATTTACTCACTCAATAATTTTTTTCATTTATTTTTTACTCAATTCATCCTTTTACTTTTCCATTATTTCAAGTGTTGTTCATTTTCCTCAAATCTATTCGATCACTTGCGAAGCTTCACTATTTCTTCATCACTTCATTTCCTTTTTCAAATTCTCCACTTTTACTTTTTTTATTTTATTCCAGATTAGAAATTGTACGATTTTGGTTTGATAAAAATAAGGCTTATCATACTTTGGTGATTTCATTGTATTCATATTTTTTATTAAATGTTAATTATATATAATTCTATTTATTGTTATTATACATATTTTATGTGTGATTATTTTGGACACCAAGTGTGCATTCATCATGCCCCCACATTTATTATTTTAAATGCCATATTAACTTTCTAAAGTACCTCTATGCCGACATTAGTTTTCTTCTCTCTGTTTCTACATCTTGTAATCTTTTACCACTTTCATAATTATTTTCTCTCCTTTTTGCTTTTATAATTTTTTAATGTACTAAGTGAAGAGTGTCGGAAAATAATATGTTAAATATCGCTATTTTCCATCACTTTTTCTTTTGTCTCTCTTTACATTTTTTTAATTTTTAACCATTTAATAATCATTTTATTCCTTTTTCGTTTGTATAAAAAATTTTCGTAATTTTAAAATATAGAGTACTATTATTTAAAAAATTATTTCTAATAAAAATAAATTAATTTATTAAAAGTATCCACGCTATAAGAATTTGTCAATTTCACTAATTTTTACGAGGTGGCAGCTTCGTATGCTCAACCAATGCCATTGGAAAATGCGGTAATGGCACCGATGAGCTGTATATTTTGATTTGGGGCGACCGCCGTCACTTTTGAGGTGACTCGGTCCAGCTCATAATTTGGGCGTGGAGCGTCTGCGGCTGCGCCTTTGGTGCCATGTGCACCCGTTGTATCTGATTCTTTTTTCATTCCTTTGGATTTTGCATCTTTTCTTTTCCTTATTAATGACAGGGGAAAATCCTTAAATAAGTCAAATTCGTCATATCATTGTTAATGGAAAGAAAAAGGATTTTTCCTTTGTGAGCCTGCTTTTGAAATTAAATCATCCCTCGGTTATCCGAGGCCACATTTGGTTCAATAAGGTAGAAACTTGAGTAATTTCCTTTATTATATAGAAAAGAATCCCACTAGTTATTCAAAATTCAAGGCAATGTTTATTTTTGTTTTTAAATATGTGGTTTTAGATTTGTTTGTATTGTGAATTATATAAAAATAAAAAAATTTTAAAAATATAATGATTATAATGTATGATTTTAAGTGCCTTTGAACGAAAATCCACGTTATGACTTCCGTCGTAATAGCAAAAGTATGCTCCGTAATTATAAATATTTTTAAAATATAGTTTTAATTAAAATAATTTTTTTATGTAATAATATTTTTAAGATTATTTTATTATGTTCACGATTGTATGATTAAAAAATAAAATAAATTTAAAAAAGGATAACAATATATAAATTAAACGATAACAATATATAAATTAAACTTGGTAGATAAATGTGTTAGCAAACATGATCAATAAAAGTTCATGTGGATAAGTGAAAATTGTGAAAAATAATAATAGAATTTTCATAAAATTTAAGGATATGTTAGTCATTCGATTTGAGACTAAATTTGATTGCTCTATGGGTCTCACGGATTCTATATGGCAATAGATGATGCAATGAAAATATTGGGAAGGAAATTTTCATTTTGTGATTACAAATTATTCACCATTCCAATTTTGGTATTAATTTCCATTAAAATAATTTTAGTTGTTGACAATCAACTATTAAATTAATCTCCAGAACCTTTTAAAGTAGTTCTAGTCTTCTAGAAGTAAAGCAAAAGGCAAGAACAAAAATGAAGTCTTCGGTGAATGCGTAGGTCCAAACAACCATCTTTGAACCTAAAAATAAGCTTCCAGCATATTGTGATTGCGTGTGAAGATGGAATATGAAAGTGATCCCAATACTAAAGACTAGATACCTTTTCAATTTTGGTGTATGCTTTTTATGTGTATTTTTATTAAAAATTGAGTAAAAATAATAAAAAATTAAAAATTAAAAAAAATAATTATAATTTATGTTTTTGAGTAAAAATGTGTAAACAATGATAATACCGTGACAATGAAATAATTTAAGAGGAAAATTGCTTTTAATAATGGGCTATAAATACAATTGTTTGTGGTTTCCATCTTTATGAATTTAATACCGTGACAATGAAATAATTTAAGAGGAAAATTGCTTTTAATAATGGGCTATAAATACAATTGTTTGTGGTTTCCATCTTTATGAATTTACTTGTTTGTAAGAGAATATCGAGTTGGATTAAGTTCAACAATTTTTTAAAATTTAATTAAACTTAAACTTGTATTTGAAATTTTTTTTCTAAACTTAATCTTATTATTTAATTCAAATTCTAATTTGATTTCAAATTTTAAAAAATTAAAGTGAACATTTGCAGAACTCAAGTTACTATTTGTGTTTGATTCATTGGCACTCGTATTTGTCGTTAACTTGTCTAAATATTCGAGGTTATGACTCAAAATTTCACATATCTATTTACTTTTATTATTTTTAAATTTAACAAGTTTCGATCATTCTGTAAAGCAGCCCGTTTTCGTTGGTTAAGAACTACTCAATTACCATCAAAGAAACTCAAGAACATGCCTTTCTTTCCTTTTTTCTCTTTCCTCTGACCCCTCTCATATGAATAAGAATTTCCTGTTTAAATTAGAGCCCTGTAAGGGAAAATCACACTATTGAGGACTGAGCATTATCTTTTGTTTTTATTACAAGGAAGACCGACAATCCTGGACCTCAAGTTTTATGATTAACCACTCAAAGGCAAAAAAAATAAGTATTCAATACAACTATAAATGCAAATAAAGCTTCTTGTTATTAACAAATTAAAGGTATTTATTTCTTAAATGACAAGTTAATCTCATCATATAATGTATAATTTTTTTGAGAATCAAATATAATTTTTCAGAGGGAAGACACTATCTTCATATCCTAAGAATGCACCCTATGGAATTTGTCTTGATCCTTGAAAATTATTTTATTAAAAATAAGTTGTGTGGGTATGGCAAAATTAATGACTGCGATTAATTAACCACCCAGTTGAACAGTAAACCTATTTGTCAAGCTAAAGTTGATTCATTCGCTTGGTTTTTACGAAAAATTTACAAGAAAAATGTCACCTTACTTTTGACCTAAGCCCATCTCCTCTCAATATTTTACATATTAACAATATTTTATTTAATCAATATATCACAATATTCTTTCAAATAAATCAGACTAATAATATTTTATTCAATCACCCTATTATATTATTCTTACAAATACATATAATAGCCTAGCACCGGCACGCCAGACAGCTTTCTACATTATTTTATAAACATGTTACTATTACATATTTTTCATAAGATTTATCCTAATATACGAAACATTTTACTATTTATCCCCAAAATTGAAACTCATCCAATTTCTCAGAATATAATTAATATTCAAAGGTGGACGTTCCATCCTGCTACGAGAAATGTATCTAGTATTAATACAAACTTAATTTAATGATTTCAAACCAAACTCCATCAAACAATCAAAGTTTTTAACTTCTTTTTGTTTCAGTGATAGACTTCCTTACTTTAGTATATTATACAGATATATTTAATAAAACAAAACCAAACCAAACCAAACTCTATCCGACAAAACAAAATTTTTGGTCGAAACTAGACTATGTCTCACTTCCTATAATATCTTATAGAGATATTTGTAATTGCTCGAGCAAATTGTAAGTTAAAGAGAGTCGATAACCCAATCACGAACACTGGCTTTCTTACTATAACACTAATGCTAGGACATCGACACGGAATAATTAACTGATTTGGGTATCCTACGTCTATCTGTCAGCTCTGTAGCCTTATTTTAAAAAAATAAATAGACAAAATAAAATAAAAAAATCGCCCACACCCCTTTAAAGAGTTATGACAACAACCTTCAATCTTGTGAGAGTCTTGGACGAATTTATTCTAGTAATACTTTTAAATTAACAACTGCATCGTTCATCTCACAATTATTATATTATAGATGGAGTGGGGTGAAATTTACCATTTTGGCAAGAAAAAACTCGAGAGATTTACCAAAATAGAGGCAAACACTGCAGAGTCAAAACATGCAGTGTGTGAAAGACAAAATGGTTGGGTTGGGACGAGACTAAGGAATCGCAAGTTTAATGAGTGGAGCCCTTCTCGTTGTCCGTCCTCTTCCTCTGTTCCTTGTTTGTCTGATTCTTCCTGTTTACAACCCCAATTTCCACATTCTCAAACACTGTGCTTGCGAGGGGGTCGTTGTTGAATCCATCTATTTTGAGATAAATAGAATATTCAGTTATAAAAGTTTAATGTAATGAAAATTTTGATTAATTTACATATTTGTATAAAATATATAATAATGAATGAATGGTGTGAAAACATATAGATATAGTAATTAATTTTTATGGTATAAATAAATATAAATGTGAGTATATGTGTGGTATATATATATAATATTTATTTTATTGTATATAAATATAATAATTAAATAATAATTAGTTAGTTATATATATAAGAAATAAATTTTTTAATTTGAATTTGATTAAAAATTTTGTTGATTAATAATATGAAATTTTATAGGATTGATGGAGAGTGAAAGATGGGTTATTGTGTTCAATTATTATTTACATTGGATCCACCAAAGTCGGCTTCCACGTGGGACAAAAATTGAGTTCAAATTGAATTGACTTTGAGTTTAAACTTGAACTTTTATCTTATTAATTATTATTTTTAAATAAAAATATATATTTTGAAAAAATTATTATCTTACTTGAATAATTTTACAAAAAATGAAACATGTTATAGTACTGATCAACCTTATATTTTATAAATATTAACAACTTTCAAATGGTATTAAAACATATGAATTAGGGTATGTGAATACTTATTAGTTAACATAATAATTTAGGCTATTTGCGTATATATTAACTTTATAAACAAATGAATATAAATTTTTAATTAAATTAATTATGTCAATTTTACACTTAAGTGAATCAAAAGATATTTTTAATTCAAATGCAATCATATAATAAGTAAATGGTAATTTTAAATGTTTATAAATATGTTTCTAAGTAGATATAGAGCTTATATTAATTCACATAATATTACTAAAAATATCATATTATTACTATTTCATAGTTAAATATTTCTTAAATATAACTTTAATATGTTAGACATTATTCATTATATATTATATTGATGTTATAAAGTATATTTAAAAAAATATTAAATATTTGACAAATAAAAATATCAAAAAATTATAAAATAAAAATACTTACAAGCTTGAACAAAGGCAACCTAAATTCAATATTGCAATATTTAAGTCGAGCTCAATAGATCGAATACAAATTGAACTATTATTAATTTGGCTCATCAAATTTGTGATTCAATTCAACTCGTTTTGTATTCTTAATTGATTTTTCAAAGTTCTACATGTTGATGATGTGAGCCCACTGACATCCCAATAACTAAATGATTGTTTCTTAATTTATTTTAATTTTTACATTTTATAAATCTAGCTGGTTGAGAACTCCCAATAAGCTGGATGATTCCATCAATGTGTCCGAGAAATGATCGAATGTAATAAATAATACGTACTTTATTGTATTTTTTCTTTCTAGATTTATATATCTTATTGTGTGTGTGCATGAATTCTGCCGACACACTGTTATCCAGAATAAAAAAGAACAAAAAATAAGAAGAATAATGAATACAGCTTCATAACGCTTTCTTTCGATATTGCTGATACTGACACTAAACTGCTCATTGCATCACAAAAGCTTTTGCTTCAAGTTAAAATTATTTATGTGGACTTTTAGTTTTAGATTTGAGTTTTTATGTTATCATGTTCGTATCAATTAATTGTATTACAATATTTAAAAAATTGATAGACATTTGAAAAAAAATAAAATAAAGGAAGATATATTAAATAAAAAAAATTGTTGTTTTTCAAAAATAAAGATCATAGCATGCAAGTGTATTATCTCCAAAGTCTTCGTCACTAACCTATTTTTTCATATCTTTTTATCGAAATCGCATTGGGAGTTCACATGGTTGTAGTTTTTTATTTTAATTGCTGTGTTTAAATGTTTGTTGTGCACCCAACCCTAAATTCTTAAAAGGCAAAAAAAACCTTAATATCAATTATCAACATTTACAAGTTCTTAAGACGAAAACCATCCTTTAGGGGGGCATCTCGGGGGCAAGTTCCCATAATTTATTTTTCTTAAATAAATAAATCTCCCAAAATTTAAATAATCCTTCCAACATGGGACCACCAAGCCACACGGTTCAGCGAAGCCAAACCTTTCAGTTTCCCCATTCAATATTGGTGGGACCCACTCGGCTCAACTACCCCGGATTTATTCGACACGTGTCCCCCAATCCACATAATCCAAATTACGTCACAGGATTTTGTCGGCAGATTCATCACTCCCAAGCCAAAACAACAAAAACGAAAACAAAAGAGCAGGCGTGACTTGATTAATTTGTCCTTGGGAACTCAACATATGCCGGATGGGTCCCGGGCGGGACGTGGCTCCAGCGTGGAGAAGGGGGGTGGGTCCACCACTAGGCTAGCTTGTTCGTTGTGTACTTGTCCCAATCCCAAGAATAAGCCGAAATGCGAAATGCATATTCCCAAGTACTTTGTCAAAATTAAACAGAATTATTATTATCAATGCAAAAATGCAGGAGAAATGACGTGGTCTCTCCAGGTTCCACTCATCGTGCTTTGGAGGAGGACAATTGGATTACTTTCTCTAATTTTTAAATTTTACAAAACAGGCATGTGTGTACATGTAAGATTTAAGAAAATAGAATTACTTACAGAAATTACATAGTCGGGTTTATTGTCGTAGTTTGGATTTTTATAGAATTATTATTGTATTTGAAACCATAATCGTTAATGGAGTTTTGTTACAGAGAAGATGTATATGTTCATATCACCTATAAGAAATGCTTGGATGCTTCTGAACCAAACGATAGAAAATATCTTCTGTAGTCTTAACGGAAGTCGTATTGTTACAGATATATGTATATATGTATGTAGGTATGTATTAGGACAACGGTTAGTGTATATGCTTGGACATTATATATGTATTATACGAAGAACAACATGAATTAATCAGTTGAGCTTTGTTTTCTCCAACCGCCTTTTCATTCTACCGAAATTATTGGCGTCCGATTTACATAAGTTGTGGATTTCGCTGTCACGTGCGTGGGAATGGTGAAAAGCCAATTTCGTGCAATGACTCACCCATCCAGGTATCTACTTCATGCTACTTTATACGATTAATTTTGTATCCAGGAAAAATTATATTAATTACAAAAGAATACAAAATGAAGACGATGCATATTACATATATAATATGGTAATGCCCAAATCATTGTATAATCGCCGCCATACCAAGAGAATAGTATTACGACCATTCTAGTAGTACAAATTAAATGTAATTATATGTTATCCAGGACACGTATGCTGTAAGCGACAGACAGTGGCAAAAAGAAGGTATTAGAATTATTGTCACACAGCATCAACTACGACAGAGTTATACAGAAATAATTGATTAGGTTTTTACAGTTTTGTTACAACAGTCAGTGTCTGAGTGCGCGAGTGAGTGAGTGAGTGAGATATAAACTTGTTTAACACTCTGTATTATTTCCATCTTTACTTTAATCACAACAATGATTAATGAAACTTATCTCGAAGGGTCCACCGTTTTGACAATTTTTTAAAGTTAAAATTGACACTTTACCTGTGCTCTCATTAATTTCAACCAAAAAAGGGCCATTAGAAATTTAAAAAAAACAAAAACAAAAACAAAAACGTGTAAATCCCAGCAGGAAATTCAAGTGTTATTAATTGTGTTAAATTCGAGCTCAGTTATTCAGTAACACGACAACGCTGTTCAATTACCAGCCAGCAATATCCTAAGTTGAAACCTTAATTTTTGGGGTTTTAGTTAACGTTTTACATAAATTGTGACGAAATGCAAAGCAAAACCATGGATGATGTTACAAAAGCAAAATGCGATCTCTTCGGTGTTGCCAGTGTTAAAAGTATTGCCCGCAACACAAAAATATGATTCAAAATAATATATATATATATATATATATATATATTTTAATCATTATATTTTTATATTTTAAAATTTTCTTTTCTTATTTTAACATAATTTTTTTAAAAAATACGTTTTAAAATCACGCGTCTAAAAACCAGAACAAACATTACCGACGGCTTTCTTACCCTCAAAGAGTTGCCGACTAGAATAAATTTTAAAATGCCAAAAACAGTGCAGCTAGTAATTGTTGATTATGTGTGATTAAGATAAGGGTTATCAATAAGAGCAAATGGACAAGAAGTACGATTCCAATAATAGATTGTGACATCGCCTCTGTAATTTTGTGAAGAAGTGCCTCCCAAGATAGCATGATTGGGTGGAGTCATTGTAGTGGACTTTGGGTACATTTATTAAACTGCATCAATCGCCTAAAATATATCGATTATATTATACTAATTAATGTCACGAGATTGAGACAGTTCAATCATGCATATAGTCACCTAACAAATTCTTGATTGGTCGTGTGGCTTAATATTATCAAATTCTTTTTCTTTTGTCCTCTATCTTTCTCCTTAATTGAGTTTAAAAACAAATATTTTAAGCTTGGTTGGTTCTTTAATGCTACAATTCTTGCACAACACCTTGAAGACTAAAATTTTAGATATTTAATTCATGACACGGAGTTGATATATATATATATATATATATATATATATTGTTTTTTTTTATTTATATTGTTTTTAGAAGGGTTGGATCAGTTCACATGCTGTGGAGCTTTATCGACAATTTGATGGGCCGCCGAAAGATATATCCATTGCGGATGCGGCATTATGCCCGAATCATGTAGTTAGTTATTGACCATTGATGCAATTCACAAAATATGATTTTATGCCAAGACTCATCCAAAGGTGGCCTTGGGGGGGGGGGGGTGGTGTTGGGGACCCCCCAAAGTTTTGAAAATCATTGGCTACGTTTGTTTCACAATTAGGATGGGGGAGTAAAATGTGATTTGAACGTTGATGAAAATTATGTTTAGTTTGTAAAATTTGAATAGATAGAAAAATTATTTTTATGTATATTTAATATGTAATAATAATTGAATGATATGATAGTATATAGATTTATAAAGTAACAAAAATTTAAATATGAGTAGTAAAATTATAGAGATAAGTATTAATTTAATTGTAAATAGTAATAATGATTGAAAAATTATTAGTTAGTTATAAAAAGGAAGAGAGTAAAAATTTTAAATTTGAATTTGAATAAAATTTGTATAGTAAAATATTTTATTTATAAGATTTAAAAGTGGTAGCGAATAGTTATGGCTATGTTTGGATCCAAATCTAGAAAGATGAAAATTTGGCACAAAAATCTAGGAATAATATAAAAATAAAAGAGAGAAAAAGATAAAAAGTGATATTTTGATATATGATGTATTTGGAATAAATGATTTAGATAGATGCAAAATTGCATCCAAACATTGCTATTTATTTTATCTTTTAAATTCTAATTAAAAATGTCATACTCCTACTCGTGGTTGTGACATGTCAATACCAATGAGACGACCATCGTGGATATTAAAGTTCAAATATCAAACATCTAATTTATAAATATCATTAATTCCCAAATGAAGAGTCCATTGTCTATTGCAATGGAAAATAAAATATTTTATTACATTGCTTATTCTATTGATCAAAAGCTATAGCTAAAATTTCTCAATTTTCTTTGCTCTACTAGTTTTACGTATGCTCATTATTGTTTATATCCTCTATAAAAAGAGTTTTAAAAACTTGAACAACTAATCACCGAATAAAAGGCTTATATGCCTTTTTCAAATGCGAACATAGGAAAAACATTTGACAACAACACATATATTCATTGAGAATCCATGTAAGAATAAGAAATATTAACAAATGTATTGTAATTGATAATCGATTGTACTTGTATAATCTATTGGTATGTCCAAAGTGCCATAACCCTAGTTAAAGAAAGCTATGCGCAATTTTGCGGTTATTTTAATTTTTGAATTCAAATGAAATTGTCATGTATTTTAATTTATAATCTTAGTTAAGTGGGTTATAACTAATTCCTACACTATTGTTTGGTCTTTAATTTATAATCTTAGTTGAGTGGATTGGAACTAATTCTTATACAATAGTCTTTTATAAATAAAATCATTTAGCAGAAGTTCAGTAAAAATATTTAGCGCTAATTCACATCCACGGTATTTTTTTCCAAATAAAAGAGTTTGAAAATGAAGTATGCTAGTTGATTGGAGTAGTAAAATAGTTGATTAGGAAAATCTTTCAAATATCATGACCTACTTACTTGATACTCATTCATACTTCATAAGGCTCACTAATTTCGGTTTCTTGGGTCCTTATTCAATTAAAACAATTCTCAATTTAATCCCAAGCCAACAAAAAATTTGTCTTCTACATGCACTTTAATGCAACTTAAATTTTAGGATTATGTGATCATTCATTTACTACCCATTTAATACTGGTCTCTCTCCTTGTTTCATATTGAAAGGAGTTTGCCTATATTTGATTTACGTATTTGATATGTCCTATATCTTGTAGAATTTTTAATCCAATTATCGTAGCATATTTTAGCTTTAAAAATAGTGAAATTGGGTATTAAATATACTTAAGTGTGCTTTTGCCTATTTTTAGGTCTCGCAATCACGAAAAAGGGATCCATGACTATGAGACGAACTGCGGTGTATTCTGGGCATCATCTCATTTTGGGCATCATCTCATTTGAGGCTCGCGACTATAGAGAGTTCATTTGCAAATGTGCCGTCAGCTGCAGTGTGCTTTGTTTGTTATCATAGCCAAGTCTCGCGATCCCAAAGCAAGGCTTCACGACCATGGTGACACCTTTAGTGCACACTAGCTATGCACGTGGTCTGACCTGCCCCTGTGACCGTGAGTGGTGCCCTTGCGATCGTGGAATGCAGTCTACATGTGCATAAGGCTTTGTTTGGCGGATTTTTTTGCTCCTATGCAACTTTAGTCATCTTGTTTGATTATTCTACTCTTTTTAACAGGTTCTAGGGAATACTTTCATAAATCATAAGTATAAAAATTCTTAACCTTGCAAGTAAACCAAATTTCAAAAGCGAGAGCACGTTACAACTTAGTTCGCTCATGCCATGTCCTATGCCAAATTCTTATGTGTAATGCATGCTAACAAAAATTTATCCATGTGTTACCCAATTAATTTACACGCAAGCTTATAAAATCTATGTTCAAGTGCCTAAAACGTGGGAATGTAAATTTTTTAAGAACATGCACTGAAATTATAAGGTTTGGACTGGGAAATTATCTCAAATTGTGCAAGAAAATTCTCTCTCTGGCCGGCTGCTCTGCTCTAGGCTGGGGAGGGAGACTTAATGTTGTGTTTATACTTAGAGTTACATAATTGAATTAGGGTAAATTTGACCCTCTTTCTAATGCAACCAACTTCCACCACTTGAACCAAACCCAAAGTTCCTATTTCAGCCTCTTATGGGTATGGTAATGGCCCTCGACCAATCTCAAAATTTGTGGCAATGTTTGACTAGCCCTTTACATGTATATTCTCTCCCATTGTGGCTAACATCACAATAAATAAACAATTAAATAAACAAATAATATATAAATAAGTGAATAAATAATTTATTGCATAGAAATCAAATAACATCAGATCGTTTTTTTGTAAAAAAAATTCGGATATTACATCAAATTTAAAAATTCTTACATATTTTTAAATGAACTGGCCCCAAAAAATATTTTAATGTGACTTTTTATGTCTTAAATTCAATATATATATAAAACCTGTTTCATTTTCAAGAAGGCAAAGTTACCAACAAAAAATAAAAGAAAAAAATATACATGCAGTATACAGACAATTAAGTGTGGACAACTGCAAAGGGAAAATTCCACTAGCCAACTACAGTGATTGAATCTTTATTTATTTATTTTAAACAAAAAAGAGGAAGAAGGGTAGGTTAGGGTAGAGGCATGAAGATGGCATGGATAGACAACTTACTAGAAGTCCCATAATGATATGTCTGGAGATGCTTTTGCCACAAGTTATGTTTGACAAAATGTCCGGAGAATCGTTTTCTACGTTTAATTATCTAAAACTCTTTCATCGTTTGAAAATTGTATAAAGAATTAATAATGGATGAGCTGGGGAAGAGTGAACTGGGTAGGCCCTAAAAATACCGCCAACTAATTCCACTGCTCCATGAATGCAATGATTGATTTTCGATTTTACGAAACATGTGGAATCATTTTCAAGTCCATAAGAGAGAGTCGGAATCATTTCCATCTGTGTAGAAAAGGAAAGTTAATATGATGTTTTTCGAGTATGATCTTGAAAATTTCCCTCCTCCCTTCTACTGTGTAACAATTTGAAATAATAAGTGTCATGATAAGGGGGAAAAACAGGGGGAAAAAAAAAAGAAAAGAAAAATCACGAGGCTCATTCTTTGGATGTAAATTTTATTGTAAGAAAAATTGGTTCATCGTAAAAGTAAAAAAAATAAAAATAAAAATATATTATTTTGTTAGATAACATATTTAACAGTGTAAATTTTAATGGGAGTAAAATTGTACAAAATTCGCATCCGTACGTAAGGAACTTCCAACATTTTCTTCAACTATTGCGTGTTGAAATTTTCAATCTTTGCTTTCCCGATACGAGAGGCGATACATCGGATAGTAATAGTAGAATATGCATAAAATAAATAGGAAAAGCACATGACAGCTTCAACATCGGATGCCAATTTACCTCTGTCACTTCATATTTCCACAATTCTTTAACATAATCTTGACCATTACCCGCCACAGTGACTTGCGAAAATTGAGCTTGGGAATACTTCTGATATGAGGCATACATTGCAAAAGCACGTAGTAGGCATATTTGTAAATACACGGTCTTGGCTTGTCCCGTGGGTCCCCAGTAATTGTTGCCACGAGCATTTAACTAATAATACTAGAAAGAACAATCCTAGGCACGCGCCAGAGACAGTGATCAAGACTCCATGTAAAGTGAACAAAAAATGTGATGCACATTCATTAAGTGGAATATGGTCCATCTGAACCTCCTATTCCGGATTGACTACTGTCCGATCAACCTTTACCTCCCATTGGCAATTTGGATAGAGTAACATTAACAACAGCCACAACCTTTACCTGCCATTTTTTTTTTTTTTTCCCATTTATCATAATCATGACATTCAACCAGTGTTCCAAATATTTGAAAAAAAAGAAAAAGGCAAAACAAATTTCAGGAAATTCCATTTTGTTGCTTTGCAGATGGAAGCTTCTCCGGAAAGAAAATACTTGGGTTAGAATTATTGCACGCCTGCACTGAGCTGCAATTCTGGCACAGTATGTTCACAATCACATGTGCTCCGGTCAAGATTTAAGACCAAGCACGTGATTAGTTTGCCGAGTGAAGTTTCATACCCTCTCAATGACTACTTCTCCTTTGGGTCTAAACTCTCAACATTACAAAAGTGCAAATGTGCAATTCACTTTAGGCTAAACCCATTTTGGCTAATAAGCTAAAAGTAGTTCTAATCACACGAAAACTTCTGTTGAAATTTTATCTCCCAGTCATGATCAGTGTGTGTAGTTGTCATAGTCATTTTTACTATTAATGATTATGTAAGAAAGATTATTTTATTAAGATAAATTACATATTCTTTTTATTTGATTAAGACCTTTGACGCATTAATGACTGCTATAAAATTAAAAAATTGTAGGATTAATAATTTACTTAAAGGGTATGATAAAATAATAAAAGTTTTATTATTCTTTTAAAATTTATGCAAAAGGTTATTTTGACCTTATATTATCAATTGAATTATTTGTATAATAAGACTATAATAGAAAACCAAGTATAATAATTTTAGATAGTCAAATTTACTAAACATAATTTTAAAAGATTAATTAATCCTTGTAAATTTTTTTATCCTTCAAAATAATCTCATCTAACAAAGTAAACATAATAGAAAGGGTAAAAATATGAGAAACGATTTGATTTGGGTTCTAATCAAAACCTATCGTTATGCAAGTGATTTATTAGTAGCTCAAAATTTTTTCATGTGGTTATATATGTATATACACGCACAATTAAATATTAATAAAAATTGACTCGGTAATCCCTGACCACAAAATCGCACCTCTTAATTTAACCATTACGCCAAGCCTCTTCCGATTTAGTAGGCCCAAGTTTGATGTCCGAAATTCTGAATGACAGATGTGCGTGTAAAAGTGGAAATGAGACAAGTTTCTCGTGCCAAATATGAACCGACACTTAAATAATCCTTAGTTTTGCATTTATGCCTTGCAGTTGTGTGGATTTTACATATTTATTGTATTAAAAATGTCTACTGCCAATAATCATACTAAAATTTAATTCATCAAGTACTGGGAATTATTTATTATTGAACTGGACAGATCACATTTGGACATTTGGATGTCAATAATCAAAACTGCAAAGCCCAAGAGGATATGTATTATTAGAAACATGACAATCTATGAGCCTTGGGCAGTGTCGTGGAAATTTAGAACTGGTTAGGCTTTGTTACGATATTACTGGACATTTCGGATTGGGTCAATAGTTATTGTTTTGTATGATTTAGGACGTAGAACATAAGAGCAAAGAAATGAGAGAAACATATTTAAAAAATGAAAGTAATAATTCGTCATTATTCATTAATCTCAGTTTCTAATTTCATGCTTACTTACGGAAAATATATTTGTACATTGCTGTGAATACTTTTGGCTATGTTTGTTTTTGTTTTGCCTTGTGATGTTACCGAGAATTTTGCAAAATAATAAAGAAAAAAAAAAAAAAACGAATGGTGTAATACTTATGTAAAACATGTTGGGAATCACTTAGAATTAGTAAGTAATTCTGCATTTGTTTAATATATATGTGTCTGTAGCCAAAAGTTCTAACTTTGTTGTTATAAGGTTGTTGGGAGAAACTGAATGGAAATCAAAAATGCTTTGGCAAATCTGGTATGTTATTAAGTCGATATACATTTGCACGAAATTAAAAAAAGGTAATTGGACTTTTATATTAAATAAAAAAATAGAGAATCATAATTAATTACTAGTAATGGCAACACAATTATAAATTATAAAGTTATTATATTTTAAATAAATAATCATTAAAATTAAAATAGAAAGAATATTTAAAATCTGAAAAGAAGATAAAAGAATTTGAAATGAGGGACAATTTGAAATAAAAACAAATAAAAATAATAAGTTAAGGACAATATTATAAATTCACAATATACAACTAAAATCAGTCTGAACTTCTTAATAGTATAGTACTGATATGAACTGATAGACAGTATAGATAAACAGCATTGATAACAGTAAAATTGGCTCACCTCGTGTGTATGAAAAATTATTTATAAATTATAAAATTATTTTATTTTAAATAATATTGTTTAAAATTTTATACATAGAAAACATAGTTAAAATAAAAACAAAAGCATAAAAATTAAAAGTGAGAAAATAAAAATGAAAACACAAATAAAGATAAAGAAAACTGATAAGTAAAAGATTGAAAATAACAAAAGCACTAAAACATATACAAGTAAACAAGTAATTATATATAAACGTGTCATTTTATATTGTAGGACCAAAATAGGATTAAACACTTGATAATTCAGTGCATGTTAAGTATATCTTTTACATATATAATATAGTATGGCATGGTGTATCTCTAGTACAAGATAGTAACTCATAAACATGTTAAGCCTATCTCTATTATATGTGATGACAATTTCTAATTATGTCAAATGTATTTCATATAAGGACAGTAGATCGTTATTTTATTGGCTGCACACACACACACACACACAAGAGATAATATGCTGAGCACCTTTATCTTTTTGAAGACAATGCGTGTCACACAAACATAGATGAATCTGTGGTTTATTATTCATTGACTAGTGATGATTAGCTAGTTAGACGACGACCACGTTACAGGCCTCGCAAGTACTACAAAATCATTCCGGGCGGACCAAGTTTGCTGTTCTGAATTCTGAATAATAGATGTGCACCTAATGATGGACCTGGGACGACTAATGATCCTTAGTATTGCATTTAAGCCTTGCTTCCAGTCGTGGGGATTGTCACACATATTTGTTTTATTAAAAATGTCAACTATCAATAGTCGTAATAACATTACATTTACAAAGTACTAGAAATTATTATTGCACTGGACGGACCACATTTGGAGGTTTAGATTTCAATAATTATGCCAGAAAAGATGTACTATGGAGCCACGACCATGTACAGGACAGAGATGCTAGTTGGCGCTAGTGACCACGGTCCGGTGGAAATTTTCGAGTGATACTTGGTGGTCGGATCGGATTGGGTGTACGAAGTGGCTATGCTTGGTCCAGTCGGCAGGGCATTCTTTGGGTGTCATTTGTCTCCTGAATTCCCATTTTAAACTGAAATAAACGCATAACTCTGGTTTTACAGAGCGAAAGAAGGAGCATATGGCGTCTTCACATTTTTACAGACAAATCGATCTTCACTGTGAAACAAAACACCGTTTCGGACAAAATGTGTTTCCTCATGCTTTGACCAGTCTTGACCATCACATGGTCGGATCGTTCAATCCTCTGAAGAAACTTACACTTCACCTTCAGAATGAAGTTACTTTTATTCTAATTGATCCACTCAAGAATTGTAAATAACAATTCAGGCGTGTACAAGTGTAGCATGAAGATCAAGTCAAATGGATTCTCTTTTACTCAATTCTATCGTGCACTAGATGTGCTCCTTAAATATTCGTCAAAACAAATAGAGTCTACAAATTGATTGTTAATTCAAAGGTTAATGATGGCTCTCCGTCCGAAGAATTATAGATTAATCATTTAATCAGTCATCATTAGGAAGAACAAATAACTAATTGATAGGAATAAAAAAAATAACGTGAAGTGGTCAAAATGTTACCAAAATTAGAAGAAGGGGAGAGAGAAAACAGAGAGCATTTTCTTCTGGATGTGAGCTACTTTATCATTTGCGTGGAACTAATTTTTTTTCTCCCATTTTTTAATACAATGCAAGGTCTTTGCAACAATTTAGAAACTAAAAGATGATTAGATGGAGGTCAAATTATTTTCATCTCTCTTTTTTATCAATATGACAGAGCCTTTTTTACATGCATTTCGTCGAAGAGTTACATATGTTTGTTATAATAGATCAACCATTCTAAGCTGTGATCGAAATGTGGTATAGACCATTTACTATCAACAGCAGCCATCACAACTCAAAGATACATTAAAAGCATTAATTTAAGTGTCATAACTCCTTAAGTGGTCATCATGATCTGCTACGTGGTTGTCACGTAAAACAATGCCTCGCAAACTCAGGCGATCAAAAACAGGGGGGATCGTTGTCAGCTGGTGCTCTCACTCACATGGGCTGCTGCCCAGTACCACGTTGTAACTACATAAACTACATACTACTACCCATGCCATATGACAACATCATCATAAATAACGAAAATTAAAATTTATGTAGTATATATATACGCTTGAATTTCCTTCACAATTTCCATCAAATGAGTCAACAAAAATCGATCCCCATTTTAATTTACACGAGACGGCGTCATCGTCCAATCAACGCTTTTCGAGAAATTATGATGATCAGTCGTTGACTTGACTCCCACTCCGACGCAAGGGACGACTCGCCCACCTACTTGCCATCTCCCTCATCATCTCTCCGGAGCAACTCAGTGACTCGGCCCCACCCCCAATTTCCCAATTAATTTACGTGCAAAAGTTACTAAACACAAAGGAAAATTTCAACCAGAAGTAGTAGATGACTGAGAATTTACTCGTCCCATCGCCGGGAATTCAACGCAGAGCGTTGAGTGTTGAGTCGCAACTCGCAAGCAAGCATCTGACCGTGTGGGAGATCTAACTCAGCGGGTCAACCCGTGTCGTAATCTGGAATTAATTTACTCAGTAAATGGAGTATTGGTCGGATCCTCCATGCAGAAGCGGGCGCGAATCGGCCCAGAGCTCGAGGTTGCTTCTGAAGCAGTACGATCTTTGGAAGTCTTCCAAGCTCGTGAAGCGGGCGGAGTTGCTGACGCTGGACTCAGTTCGGGCCAAGTACCGCAGAATCTCCTCGAAAAGAGACTCCTCGCAGGGGATGGCCAGCGGGCCCGTGTTACTGAACCCGTATTCCTCCTCCGCCTGAACCAACAGCCTCCTGAACACGGGGTGGTTCAGGTACGTAGTCCGGACCACGAAGCGTCTGCAGCTGGAGCCCACGGTCACCGCCACGTGCCCGGCAGGCACGTCCGATGGCCCACGACCGGCCGCCATCGCCGCCTTCTTGCGCCACCGCCTGAGCATCTGGCGAATCCGAACAATGTGGCGGATTTTGCTGCACGCAGACATTTTGTTTGGTTAGAGACGGATTCGAATGGATCAACGTTCTGCGAGAATTTGATGAAAACAAAGGGAGCGTGAAGGAGGGATTGACTAGAAGAGAATCGGGATATATATAGTGTGGGAGGGAAAGGGAATGCCCTCGGTTTTGGCCTATAATTACGATTACCTTGTCGTGAGTATGCTGTGCTTGTTCCAAGTTGGTTGGGGAAAATAATGATTCATCCGAGTTTGGATTTATCAAAATTATGATTTCGGAAGCATTTAATATTAATTTTCGAGTTAGTGTTAGGCAAGGTAAATGATTGGGTTCATAAGAATGGAAGTTGGCCATTTTGATAAAGGTGACTTTATTAGTGGTTAAGGTTAATTGAATTCTTGAATGTGGTTAAAACCAAAACAATTTATGATCCGAAAGTTAAGTGAATTACAAACTTCTAAATATCATCTTTCCGTCCTATGTGGTCAATAATAAATACTAAAGCACATAGGGACGTTGTTAATACGGTAATACCAAATTGAATTAAACCCTAACTTCATAATATTGAAATTTTGGTATATCCAACTGCCTTTTTGATGACAATCAAAATAAATAATTTTTTTAAATGCAATTATACTAAAGCACATAGGGTTGTTACTAGTTTGGTATTTTTATTTGATTCTCATTAGTTTAATTTATTGTTTTTGAACGTGAAGGATATATACAGCTGTATGGTATTTTTATTTGATTCTCATTAGTTTAATTTATTGTTTTTGAACGTGAAGGATATATACAGCTGTAATAATAATTTTCTATTTAATACATTTGAAATTTTAACAACAGTACAAAACTCATAAATCGGGTCATAAATATATGAACCTTTATATTAAATTTTTTTAAAAAATAATAACTAGAACCGAATAAATGCCAAAAAAAATAATTTAGATATTCGTTTCAACGAATAAATTTGAAAATTTGATATGGACCTAAATATCAACCAAAGAAATCATGACTGGCACCACACCATTTAATCTTTTTCCCCAAATCTTGACAATCACCTAAAAAAAAAAGAGGAGCTGGATCAAGGTTTCAAAATGTAAGAGACTTAGATAATTAATTAGAGGAAGCCCATCAATATATCTTTGCTATATGATGTTAATATATAATTGGATTTTTAAGAAGGGTGAAGGCCACAAGGCTGGGATGGTGAGCAGCAAAGCGGCCATAGTGGTGGCCTTGTGATGTGCTGCTTTTAGGCACACACATATTCTACAATCTCTAATGTCCAAAGCCTTCCCACATGCGAAGAGGGAAGTGCAAGCTTTAATCAAATAACCAAACATCCCTTCTGTTATTTGGAGGTAGCTGGCTTTGGCTCTATGCATAAACAGAAGATGCTTTCTTTATTTAACTGATGCCCCCCAAATAAAACAAAATGAACTAACTTATCAACACTTGTTTTTGTTGAATTTCTATGGATTTTTTTGTCCTCCGCGTCTGGCCAAGAATCATGTGCAGCACCGCCCCATCTTTAAAATTCCTAGTAGCCATAACATGCCCCTTCTTAATCACTTTTGAATCCTTAATGGTGCTCTATCAAACGTTAAACACGATTTTCTTGGAGTGCTTGACGTGTTTCATTCACTAGTGTGAACCCTCAGTATCGAACAACGATAATCAGGTACTTCTTTGCCTAATTAGACTTAAGATCTGACTCCATTAATTATTTTTGGCATCCAATTGAGTATAAGGATCTAGAGGAGGGGCAGCGATGTGTTGAAAGCCCAGGGCACTAGGTTTAGGAGAAACTATGCATTGATCAGTACTTTATAATGTGATATTTGTTATGATATTTAATAATGACTACTTGTATGTTGGGTTACAATGAGTTTGGGATTAGATTTTAAAATTTTAAAATCATAAAACAACAATATAAAAAGAATGTATTTTTGAAATCACATTCCAATGGGTGCACCTGTGATGCTTGAGTCATGATTCTTAAACCCCAACATTTAATTTGTATACACAGTCGTTATGATGATGAGTGCCTTCTATATTTTGCAAAACCCCATTTGCAAGACTTTAACGCAAATTTCTTTGGGTTAAGAAGGCTTTTGGTGATAAGAAAAGATATAGAGGGTGGTTAGAATAATATCTCTTTTTGCTTAGAGGGTGACACACGAATTTTTTTGATTTTTCAAATGTATAGAACTCTTTGAAGATATGTATTTTTATTAAGACATTAGGACTCACATGGGTTTACTACATGGACTTTAGTAATTACTAACCTATGTACCTTTAAATTATTAAACTCTTTAATAATTGCAGTCCATAACTCTTAATTATTATTCTCCATGAATAATTAAGGCTTATCTAATCTCTTAATTATTAATCTCTATTAATAAGTAAGGTTTAATGGAATTATATCTTTCAATTAAATTAATCTCATTAATTAAATCAAAACTTATCATATTTCTAATTAATAATCAAATCATTAACAAGCATCATTTATATCAAATAATCTCTTGTCTCTTTAATTTAATTAATCTTATTACTTAAATTAAAGTTCCCATTATATTTCTATTTAATGATCTCATTATTAACAAATACTATAACAATTTATTTAGTTTAATCCAATTGTGACCAAATAAATTATGCTACCTACCAATTTAAAACTCATCATACACAACAACTTTTTGTGTGTGACTCTTTAGGTTCATCTTTAATTGTCAACAAGTATAGTTTAAAGAATATAGGTAACGCCTAACCTATGACCTATATCGTATCTCAATTAAGACAAGGCAAAATGTATCACAATAGAACCTCTCAATCGTGAGTACCATGCAATATAGGTTTTTTTTCTTACTTTGTCCCAACTGAGCCAGCATTATGGATTTAGTTAAACTCACAGACTCAGTCATATGATCAATTGGTGTTGCCTCACGAAATTAATGTTTTTATTAAAAACTCATCTCTGATCACACACTACCTTTGCCAAGAATTTCCATCTTATAAAACACCAATTGCATAAGATAAATGTTTTGTTCACTTGTAAGGAGACAAATTTCTTATTGAATGTACACATGTCTCTATATATACTTGGGTACTGGCATGTTGGGCTTAAGACTCTACTCCATACTAGTATGAATATTAGCCCTTAATGCCCCAATGACACGTTGACCATTGTGCACGCAAGACAACTATGTCGTCTCAAGTATAAGGCCCATGTTCACTTAAAGTGATAACAAAGCAACAAGTTAACAGCAAAGAGTGAACTCCATGCATTTGCTTCATTTTGCAAGTTATTTTGCAAATGTCCATTCTCCAATAACACATCTACACATATGTATTCTCAATATCTCATATCAAATTGCATAATATTCACTGTATAAATATAAAGTATGCAAGTTGTACAGATTCTCTAATGTCCTTTAGGGTGTTTGTGAATTCCATACTGATTTTTCTAATTGAGTAGTAAGACAACTTTATGTCCATATTTATAACTCTTTATGAATAAGGTTTTCAAACTCAATTACATGGGTATATACAACATTTTACGCAATTCAAGATTTATATCTATAAAAACTTGTCATAATATTGATATGAATAAATTAATATTTCATTAATGAATGTAAAAGTATATATATATATATATATATAATCATAATGCCCCTAGTATCTCTCATTGACTATTGGTGTTAGAAAGTATATTATTAACATTATATTTCATTTAATAAGAAAATAATGTGTGTTATATTTGAAATTATTTGATACATGTGGACTAGGAGTAGAATATCTTCTGAATGCCCATAAGGGTGTCTAAGTACAAGGCAAAATCCATCCTTCTTAAATGTATGGGGCCTTTTAAAGCTCTCCTACTTGTCAAGATTTTAAGGATCACAACAGTAGTAATAGTTATGCACATTGTTCAACAGCTTGACTAACTTGGTTGCATTCACAAGTTTGGCTATCATTTTTGCTATAAACAACATACAATTTTTCCTCTTCTTCTTCTTCTTTTTTTTAGGTATGTATGCATAATCATAATGAGAAAAGGACTATATATTTCAATAGTGCATAGAGCATAGGCTACTGCAATCCACAAGACAATTTATGCTAGCCCAGATCAACACAAAGGAAATTAGGAGAAAGTAGCCTTTTATGTCTTAAAAATGCAAAGGCCTAGTGAAATGGATCATTGTTCTAATAATTAGAATTTTCTAATATAGAGGATCCACATAGTGGCAACTGTAGAGTTTACTTTGTAAGCATACATATATTTTGTTAATATGGTAAGAAAATAGTTTCAGAACCTAGGAAGTTTAGAAAGTCATAGTTTATAAATAGATTGATAGTTGGATCCTATTTACAATACATTACATAGGTCATTTATATAGATGGTGAAAGGATAGGAGAAATTTTGGACAATCAATAAGATTACACATGAGAAATAGATAGGAGAGAGATTCTCAAGGACACAAAGTGATAATAATAAGCAAACAAAGGCTGGTAAAGTAAAAATAGATAAGAACTGATAGACTCTAAACTAAACCTAACAAACGCATTATTATGGAGTGCCCAAATTAGCTTTAGAGACTGGTTTATCTGAATCACATGGGTCTGAAGGTAATTATATGGGTCTAAAGGTAATTAAGCTCTTTTCCACCAATCTGTCGCTTATTCAATATCTTCTTTAGGATAAGCTACGACTCATTTAATCCTCATTGAGGTTTTGAGAATCCTGGATTAATAGCTCATTTAGGTCAATGCTCATTCATCCACTTTTACTGGGGTTTGCTTTTAGGGAAATTTCCTGTTTCATCATTTGGATGTCTTTGTCAGAAACTTTTCTTTCTTTCGAAGGAGCTTGGGATGTTTCTAGGTTGCCTTCTTTCTAAAAGTTTTGCATTATGTGGATTTTTCTTGAAGGAAACTTTGCCATGTGTTATTAGCAAAGGGGCTCTTATGATACAAGCACTCGAATGTGTCTTCTATGGTCCATGCAGGGAAAATAGTACCATATCTTTTGTCCTTTCTCATGTGTGCATCTATGTCGTCCTTAATTCTAATATTATAGTTTGTAGGAAATTGTTCCTATAGTGCATCTTTGTTGATTGCTGGCCAAATTGCTTTTGACACACAAGAGTTCTTCATTGCAAGTTTTCATTGTAATTCTTAAAACTCAAAAGGAAATTGATCTGAACTTGTAGCAAGATTGATGGGGAATATAGCATACTCTTTAATAGTTGTAAGATACTTATATTCATTTTTTCCTATAAAAAATCCCTATCTGTTGGGAAAGAGGATAATGTTAAGACTCTTTTAAGAAGTTTTTAGGTTCACATGCCTTGATTCCATAGTTGTGAACATTTGTGTCTAATGAGATATAGGGCAGAACCATTTCAAAAAAGTTTTTATGCATTAGGTTTGTTCTTTGTCCTATCCATTTATCCATTGGGTCAAATTGTTCTTCATTTCTGTGACCTGAAAATTAATAGCAATAATAAGTAATTCTAATAAGTACAACATCATACCTAATAATTCATTTGAAAATGCCAAAAAGAAAGAGGTTATTCTAAAAGAAAATTGGAAGATGTGTAAAAATGAGTAATATGGATGAAAACAAAGATCTCAAAAAACTTGAAGCCCACACCCTCAAATGGTTAAAGATTGATTTTTGAAAATAAGTTTTTGGACTTTGGAATGAACAGTTCTATATCAAAAAAGAATAGCAATTTCTAGTGGATTTTTTTCACAAAATTGGATTGTAGTGGTTCAGAAGAAGATGAAACAGGTTGAAACATACAGATAACATGTATATGAATAGAATTTAGGTAAGGTAATTTTGGTTTAGAAAGGAAGTATAGGAGAATGTGAAAGGACCCTTTGATATGTTTCACAAAGAATGAATAATTGGAAAACCATTCTCCCTATTTCAACAGTTGTCCATTTGTTATCTGCTTTATTTTGAAAGAAAGCAATTTTGGGAAGGCCTTTATATCTATTTCAATAATAAAATGAACACCAATTAAATGAAAGTGGAATTTCTCAATACCTTATTTTACTGTAAGGAGCTCCTCAAATGTGGAGTGATATTTCTTCTCAAATTCTTCAAAGCTTCCACTCTTATATCTACAAATGTTTTTTTCGCATTCTTTTCTTCAAGAGGAATAGCTCCCTAAAGTGAGTCATTGGTGTTTGTTTGTAAGATCATAATTCTTTCAGAAGATATTTGTAATGGAGGAAGAAACTTGGCAATCTTCTTGATTTCTTAAACTGTAGTTATTTGGGCATGAGACCAATGTAAAAGATCTTTCTTTGATGAGGATTTTTTTAGCATATTCTGGAGAGGCCTGATGATTGCAGAAAAGTTTTTTGACAGAGTTGACCATATAATTAACAACTCCCAAGAATTGTTGACTTGCTTGTGGATGATAACTTGTCTGAACTCTTAACAATTCTAGTCCTACGTGAGGCTGTAGGGTGTACTGTCCATCTTTAAAATGCATCCCTCAAAACTTAATCTAGAAAATGGATAAGACTATCTTCTTTTAGGATAGCATAATTTTATAATTGCTCACAATATTGATAAACTACTTGAGTACTTTATCATAGGAATCTTGATCCTTGCTAAATAACAAAATGTCATCAATGTAGTTTAACACATTTGGTAGAATAGGCATGAATATTCTTACCATGGCATTCCAGAATAGCGATGGTGCAGTCTTTAACCCAAAAGGCGTTATTGTCTATTGAAAGTAGTGATTGAGTATGCAGAATCTTATCTTATGTCTTTCTTTTAGTGGGATTCCTAATTGCTAGAATCCTACTTTTAAATCAAACTTAGAGAAAATCTTAGCATTGGAAAGGTTGGAGAAGAATGTATTCCTATTGGGAAGAGGTAGTTTGTCATTTGCTAAGAAATGATTGAGAGGCTCATAGTAGATAACAAGTCTCAATTTTTCTAGAGTTTGTTCTACCCTTTTATTAACATAAAAGGCTTGGCATTCCCTTGGGAATCCGTAGGTTCAATTAATCCTTTCTGCTATAATTGAGAGAGTTTCTATCCTACAAGAGAGTAATATTTTGGATTCATCCTTATATAGTTGGCTTTTATTAGATTAATATCCTCATTCTTCCTAAAGGGGAGTAAAATGAAGAATTCTAAGTTTTTTCAAAAGGGATGTGAACGTTTTTCTAGGAATTAGGTGTGGTTATTAGCACAACATTTACTTATCAGAATTTCATCTATGGAAGGTAATGGCATAGTCATATAAATTGGGGGTGTTTGAAGGTAAAGTAAAAAGAAGGATTTATATTTGAGGCTATTTGACAATCAGGTAATTCTCTTTTTTCCAGAGTTATTTGATAATATTAAACCCAATGAGAATTTCTTTGCTTGGAAGGGAAGATCTAACAAACTTGTGAAAAATGATTAGCTCAAGGAAATTTTTTAACTTGATAGGCTTGCTGATGATTTTAGTTATGAAACATTTATTGTTAGCAGTATGGAATGTCTTTCAGTATGGAACTCAATACTGTATGGGTAGGATATCTAAATGCAATATTGAATAAACAATTCTTATATCAAATAATCTTTCAAGTTGAATAGACTTATTATACTTGTATTTGAATATTTAGATTGGAATCATGGACATTTGTAGAACAAGATTAATGACTTGCACTAGGAAAAAACTAACTATTTCTTCATCATCATCTAAACTAGAAGCATCCTCATCGAAAGTTTTTTCTTCTGGATAGTCAATAGAAATTAAGACTTCTGGAGTAGCTTCATCAATTTTTGAGAAAACTAATTCGAGATCTTTATCACCAAGCTTGATCTGGGTGTTATTCAAGATTTCTTTGATAATTTTATCCTTCTTTTTTTGAGGACATCTTTTTTGCAAAATGTCTCTTTTTTCTATAAATAAAACACCTATTCCTTTTCGTTGAGGTCGTCTTTTTTCTAAAAAATCTTCTGTTTCTTTTTTGCAAAAAACTTTTATTCAAATTTTGCCTTCTAAAGTATTTCTAAAATGCTATGACCTCTTTATGGAACAGTTACATTTTGTGTCATTTCCATGGCATTTTAAGAGTAAGTCATTTCTTTGGCAAGATTTTCTAATCTTTTTTTTTTGTTTTTCTGTCTACTCAAACTTCTTCAAGAATATCTATTGATTGCACAATTTGTCTAAGGAATTCAGCACATTTTGGTGCAAAACTCCAAGGGAGACCTTTTCTAAAGTTCATCCTCTTATCTTAAGAGTTCTCATAGTTTCTTTTCCTAATGGTTTAGGTATAAAGTCAAGATAAACTTGCTTCAAATTTTGATTATCCATTTCTGCAATGACATGGAATCTCTTTAAACCCTAATGGAAGTACCTTTTAAGATCATGTCTTTTGAAGGAACAACATCTCATTTGAAAAATTCTTCTCAGACAACACTAACATGTTGCTTAGGATATCCAATAAATTCTATGCACATGATGGCTCAAAGGATGATATGCCAGGTACTTGTGCAACTTGGATTTGTCTCGAAGACAAGTTGATACCACTATTCTTTTATTGTTCTAGTCAGCTTGGCTATGAAGGCTTGGATGATAGTTGCTATTGTGGCATTTGGTTTTTACAATTTTGGCATACATTATGAGTTATTTTATGAATTCTATCTATCTGTTTCTTGGAATGTCATAAAAAGAGACCCACTTTTTGGATTTTGTTGAATAGATTGTTTGTGTTTTTTGGGAATTTACTTGGCTTTCCCCGAGTCATCATCTAATTCTTCTTCCTTGGTCTTTACCTTTTTTTAGGATTGGTTCATGAGAATAACAGGCAAATATTTAGAAAAATATTCTATATTATTTTTATACCAATCTTTTGTTAGCTTTTCCATCCTTGATTCTTCTATCCAAGGATTAACAACTCCTTTTGTTAGGGTAGGAAGAGGAAGAGGATCAAACTCAGCATATTTCTTTAAAAATGAAGAGAACTGATTTTCTTTTTCTATTGTATTTTTTAATATCATTTGAGATGGTACAGATGTGCTTAGATTGGGGCTATCTGGCTGAGAACAAGATAGTGGAGGTTGAGGAGTCTTTTGGTTATGCTCAGATGAGGCAAATTGAAAGGCTTCAACATTTTCGATAGATATAGGTCATATGCAGTTGGTAAAGCTATCAAGGTAGATAGTACATGTTGAAAGGGAAATATAAAACCTTAAGATTTTGGCTAGAGTTTTGTTTGAAAGGATTTTAATTGAACCTTAAGGTTCTATAACTCCTTTTCATGAGAGTGGAAACGCATAGAATTCTAGATTAATGTTAGAATTTCATTATACAGCCTGTTAATATATTTTTTAGCAGCTACAATTGGATTAATAATCAAGAATCTCTAGGCATCAATCTTTTCTTCAATTCTCTTTAGTGCTGCATTTTATTCTAAGACATTTTTTAAATGCTAGTTTCGTATATTTTCTGCTTTAGAAATGGAAGGTGTTGAGCCATCAGCATATTTATTATAGGATCATCGATTTTTCAAGATTTTGTACACCCATTTCTTTTGATAGTTTCTAATGGTGGAAATTCTCTGTCGCCTGGGGGTGAAACATAAATTAAGGAGTCACTTGGGAACCTTTCTGTTTCTTTAAGTGTTTCAATACCTTTTTATAATAAGACGTGTGGTTGCATCACCAGCACTGACAGTTCTAGTCTTTCTGAGGTGAATCCTTATTCTGACATCTTCTTTATCATCCCATCATGAATAGGTTGTTGGCCACAAGGTAAAAGGTGGTGGTGTGAATTTGATATAATAATCAAATTTTCTAGTTAGTTCTCCTAGAAATCTAATTGTAGGTTTTCTGTCTTCATGGGTTCAGTGTAACTCTTGCTATGATGAGGTTGAAATTATGGTAAAATGAGAAGCAAAGCATGAAAGTCTTAGTTATTTTTTTCTCTTTGAATTGGATCCTGCACTGACATCTTGCTATTTCGAGAAGTTGGGATATGAGGTCTGCATTAGTTTATTTTAACATAAGTATTAGTGTGTAACTTCATAGTTTGTTTTGCAAGCTTACAGGATCAACTTCATAAGTTCTTCCTTGGGCATTTGAAGTGGAACCTAATTTGAATTAACTTAGATATGTAGCGCATCCTCCATTTTGTGTGGGAGAGATAAATCCAGAGAGTGATTTTGGACCCTATATACAATTTGGTTGTAAAGGCTAGCTCTACATGTGGTTCCTCCAAATACAATACCTACCACTTGATCTTGAATTTTTAAGGTAGTGAATAGCATAAGAGTTGAAATAGGCATGTTGAAGTTGGGATACATGGTGATCAAGTGGTTCCAACGTTTAATGTGGTTTCAACAATGCATATGTCAAGTAGTATGTTGGTGTTATGGAAATTCAGAATTAAGTAAGGTTATCCTTGAGAAAGTGAGAAGACCTTTTCTCCTATCGAAAATAAGAGCAAATCATATAGTCCCAAAATAGAGATGGGTGTATCCTTTGGTAAACTAGATTTTTGGGAAGGGAACTAATTGTTCTTTCTCTGTTATAGGAAGCACACATTGATCAAAGGAAGTAAATTGGACATAATACTCTTTGACCATGGATTTAGGCAACAAGACTAGATTTTTAATTTGTTTAGAAAAAGATCGATTGGGCTTCAAATAAGTATAATAAGGGTTCAAGGTAGAGAAATCAGTTTTGAGAATTTTTTTTCATTAAAGAGAGTTATTTCATAAAAGAAATTATTTTTTCGGACAGAAGAGATTCTACAGGAGTTACTAGAAAGGACCATGGTTACAAATTATTTTTTTTTTACTATTTTCTACATCAAACAACCAAAGTTACGTGATGGCTCTAATACCAAGGGCACGAGCTACTACAATCCAACGTTATGTTCATTAAAAATTACATTTAAGACTATTCTTTGTGACAAAATTTGTGAATCTGATTGAATTGATTCTAGCTTATAATAGTTTCATCCAACTCGTAAATTTCACTGCACAATCATATTTTGGATTCGACTTGAGTTGATGGCAGAAAGAAACCCTCAACTTTAGCGTGAAAGAAAGAAATGGGTCCTACTCCCAAGGAAAGAAGTTGGTGACGTGGAAGACTTTAAGGTATATCAAAATATTGCAACCGTCGTCTTTATATCGAGTATTTAATTTAAGATTGTGATAAATATCATAATTTTATATTAAAAAATATATTACCTCAACTTTAAGATTTGTCATGATCTTATTTGCACCAGGCATAACATCTAAAGAACTCTATTTCGAATAATACCATTATCTCGTTGTTGACACAGTAGTCAAGGGTCTTTGGAGGCTTCATTCCACACTCACCTTAATCTTGCACCCAGCGGGATACATCAGGTGTATTAGATTTTGCCAAGTGTAGCATTGTTACACTACACATGGCAAAATCTCAAAGTGTGGATTTGTTATTTTTTGAAAGTGTAAAAAATACATTAAATAAATTAAATGAGACATTAAAAAAATAAAAATAAAATATTAAAAAAATATTTGAAATGTTGAGATTAATAAATCCATACATATGTACAAATTTTTAACAACCAAAAAACATGGATGTTAAATATTTTTTTGCACACATATGTTTAATTTATATTGCATGTTTATATAGAAACAAAATTACCAAAACTACATTTTTTACTCTATAGTATTTTTTATTTTATTAAATATTACATATAATTTCTTTTATTTAACACAATTTTTCATATTTTAAAATAAAAAAACAAGAAATGTAATTAATTGAAGGCATTAGATTTTGCCACATGGCAAAATCTGTTGCACCAATGTACCTCATCGGATGCAACATCAAGCAGACACATCGCCGCTTTCTAGTCCCTTCCATTTTTTAATTAAATCATTTGAAAATTACGGACACACGTGAACATATTTATGTGAGTGTGTATATATTATATTATTACATTATTAAGGCATATTTGTTTCCCCATTTTTCACTAATTAAACCTACTTAAAAGTTAAAATTTTATAAATTAAATATTTTATCTCATAAATTTTTTATTTAAATTTAAATTTAAATTTTTTTCTCTTATCATTTATAACAAATTAATTATTTTTTAATAATTATTTCTATTCACAAATAAAATATTCACATAATACTCACATTCATACATATTTATATTATATAAACTTATATATTATTATATTATTCAATTATTTTTATATATTAAATATTTATATTTATATATACATTCAAATTCAAATTCAAACTAATTTAAAAATTTTCCCGTCTTTCGTCGTACTGGCAAACATTATTTTCTCAACCAATTTTTATTTTCAAACTTATTCTATACTTATAATTTTAAATATTTTATATCACACGATATATAATTATTTTATAATTTATAAAAAACATTAGGGCGAAACTTTTGCGGGCTTGAAGATGTCCAGATTCAAAGTCTGCTTCGTTGCACACGCCGCGCAAAGGGCCCACCAATTATTCCTTATATTTTAATTGCATCAAGTGATTTTTTTTTTTCCTAAAACAATCACGTAATATTAATTATTTGAACATATTTCTCTTTGAACACAGACATCCCTTCCCCAATTACGATTGCAATGAGTGTTCATTAAATGGGATTCAATTTCCTTTTTATGGATCCAACACACATAAAAATCACATAATGATTCCCGAAAATTAAAAATTAGATAGAAGAAATTCTACATGTTGACAAAAAGAATTCCTCCTCGTCTTCTCTCTAACAAAAGTAAAGGATTTGAATTTATTTATACAACTCGAAGGGCCAATCCAATTCTATCAAGAATCTACATTTTAATTGGAATGAAAAACCTAAAACAAATAATTACAAATTTTGTTATCCAATAAGAAATATTTGTAGTCTAAGAAGAATTGATAATAAGTCTTGATTTAAAATTCCTACACTTTTCAAATTCTTCTAAACACGGAATTAATTAACCACTCGTGCACACACTCACACCTATGTGCCACCAGGAAGGCGTTGATTGAGATGACGTCCATCTGTCCCCTTAATCGCAGTCTTAATCAAACATTAATCTCTTTATTTTTGGGACCGCTTTAGTCATCCTATGTTCTTCCTTTGGCTTTTCCATAATGACACCGGATTATAGCCGACAATCTTGGTCTTTTTATTGCTAAAAATCACTTAATTACACTAACATATTTTGTATCTTTTGCTTTTAAGTTGCATATTTTCCTTTGTTAATAATGCCGTTTTGGTTGCCAGACAAAAGGCACAATTAGGAGAATTGATTCATCAGATAGAATTGTATAGAGAACTGATTATTCTCTATGAGTTGTGCTTTGAAATTTTTAATCCATATGAAATTTTGGCGTTAAGCTAAGCATCTTTAAGAGGCTGTCCCATTGCACATCTTTACTACGTTGTAGCTTTACTATGATTTAAATTCATTATACTGTATTGTTAATAATCTAATATCGATAATCTTCCGTCCAAACACCGCCCTGAATTAATCCTTGTGCCTTGTCCTCGGACTCAATGCTTTTGTGCACATCTTCACTTGTATTTTCAATATTAATTGCCTTCTATCAATTAATAATTATTGTCACAAATCCAGAATTTTTGTGTAACTCCTACACGAATAATTGATCGTATTAAATCGTTGAGTTCATTGAACACACACCCTTCATGAATTAATCAAAATCTCTTACACTGAATTATATACTAGCAATTTTGCACACTCAGTGCTTGTGCATTTATAATAATTTGAATATATTTATAAACACATACATAGAGATTAAAGGTATAAATTTTTCTATATAATTAGATAGTGGCTTTTTTTTTTTTTTTTTGGTTTGATAAAGATTTCTCCATATATGAACATGAATGTGGGCATAAATATTAGCATGAATGTATTTCAATTAAAAATAGTCAAGACATTTAAATTTATTCATTTAACCTTTATTTAACTCATGTGCAATATGATAGTAATGGTCAAAAAAGTTTAGGGGTCGAAAGTTTTATAAAGAGTCTAGATGTGTACAATCATAAGCACTTAGTTAGAAATTGGTAAAAATTGTACGCTTTATGTGTGTGTAAATTTATTTATAAATTATAAGAGTGTTGCATTTTAATTAATAAAAATAAGATTATTTAAAATTAGAAAGTACAAAGAATATTTTAAATAATAAAATAAAGAAATATCAAAAGGATTTGAAAAAAAGGAAAATTTTGAGATAATACACAAATAAAAATAATAATTTAAAAGAAAAAAATAAATAAATAAATTATGAAATTTTACGTTGTACAAAAATAATTATTAATTGAAATAAGAAAATTAAGAATGATCAAAAGAATACAATAAATAAAGAAAATTGAGAGAAAACATGAATATAACTTGTAAGTTAGATGAAAAAAAAAGAAAGAAAGAATAACAGAATTTGATATAAAAATTTACTTTATGCTACTACAAATCCTTATAGACATAATAATATAATACTAGCAATGGGACACACTCGATACGGTTGCAAATACACACACACACATAAACACTGATATAAATAAAATAATAAAAATAGTAATAATTGAATATGTTTAAATTTTAAAAGGAAGAAATTAATTTTACAAATGCACATGAAATAAATGTGTTTTGGAACTTTTGTAGTGCACAATGCTATTTGTTGAGAGAAGGTGAGAGAAGGTGCCTGGAGCCACAAAAAGTGGATAGTTTTAGCATCTTTTCTCTCTTTAAGTGGGAGATTTTTCAAAATTCCACTTTTTTGAAAAGTTGCCTAAATTTTTAATATTGTAAATAAAATTTTTTTACATTAAATTATTAAGGATAATTTTGTAAATTTATTTTCGACAACCAAAACCATCCTCCAAGGTGCTCATCAATTATTAATAGTAATACATAGATTAAAATAGATCGAAATATAATTTCAGACGAAATTAATTAACCTTAATTATTTGTTAATTACCACATTTTAGGGTGAACTTGACACTAATGTATACAATAAATTAGCCAAAATGCTTTACGTTATTATCGTTTCCTTAATATCTGATATCAGACTTTGACATCGTTGGAAAAGAAGAACCTGTTTTGTTATTAGTCAACAAATATAGATATCAGCTCCAACAAGTTAGCAGCTATCAGGGAGGTCTAAAAAAATTTAAAGAACATAAACTGGAAAGTTTTACTTGCATAGTTTTATTGACTTAGTTTGAATTTACTTGACAAGATTGTCGCCCAGCAATACAAAAGTCAGGATTCATATTATAAATATATATTTTATATTGACTCTAAGAAATGGAGGTTCCTATAAATTAAACAACTACAGAAAAAATTAAAATTTCTATCTTTTTCTTCTCCTTTTGTGTTTGGCTTCCGCACACGCGTTGGGATGCTCTGAAATCCTCAGCAAAAAAGTTGGTGTGTTGTTGTTTCCATACCTCTCGAAAAGTTTTAGTAATTAATATCTTGATTAAACGAAATGAAAAGAATAAAAAAAAAAATACAGAAGCCAGCAAATTAATTTTGTTTGGTAGCAACGAGAACAATGTAATGACATTTGGTGTATCGAAATCAAACTAAACCACCCGAAATATTACCAGGGAGAAGTGGCAGAAAACTATCATTTAATTAGTATTAGCTGGTCATGCAACAGTTTTAATTATGATTAGTGATGATAATGTGATATAATCCATCCATTCCACGCCATCCATCCATCCATCCATACGCGCATGCATACATACACTGTATGTGATGCCGAAACCAAGAAAACAATCCATAGGGCGAACAATGAGCAGTGAGGGGCCATTTTGTTTGGGGAGCTGTGTCACGTACATGCATGAAAGCACATTATTCGTAATTACTGTTGTCATGGGAATATATATATATATTTTTTTTTCCCGAGACAAGTTGACACAATTAAGGATCAAAATTGCTCAACCATAATGTGCTGGATGTTTAGGGTTTAAATCTTTTAACTCCACGTGAAACGAGCAATCGATGTTACCACAATTTAAGTCTGCCTTTTTTCGTCTAAAAATTGTAGTTTATAAAATATAGTTTCCCTCGAAAGAACAAAAGCAAGCAGGTACGTAAAAAGTACTTTGTACAGCTAAATATTCCATTATTCATATTAAAAGAAAGGCCAACAGGTCAAAAATAAATAAATAAAAGGCTGTAAAGAGTACACTACAGATGGAGGTGCCATAGGTCAGTACCCACTTTGATTCTACGTAATCATTACTATGTAATTATTAATTTTCAGAATGGGTGGAAGGGGCAAACGCAGGCCCCAACCGAAAGCTTCTAATCGGGGAGTGTCACAATCTGTGCATGTTTGGCATCGTCGGCCGGCCATTGGCGCCCAACGACGATTCTAATATCTTACCTTTTTTTTAATCCTCCGTTATTATTTTTTCAAAGAATTGAAACCAAAAGTACACGTAAATTTTTCTTTGGGATAATCAACATAGACTAATTACAGTCGCTTCAGAGAGGAGGACTTGATATATACGATCGAGAGTGTTTGGATAAGTATAAATATAGTTTTCAAATCAACTATAAGATGTTTAGGGTTTATAAACACTCTATAAATATTTGGTAATATTTTTGATAAAAAAAGTTATAAATATTTGGATTTATAACTTTTTAAAAAATAAGTTAGATATTCTTAATTTTAATTTATTTTTAATCATTTCATAAATTATTTTAATTTGTATATTAAAAATAATATAAATATTTTTAAATTACATTTTATTAGTAGTATTTAAGTTATTTTTATTATTATTATATTAAAAAAATTATAATCAACTCTTTATAAATTTTAATAAAATTTTATAAGATAATCTTACCAAATATTTTTTAAAATAAAATTTATGAGTTTATAAATTTTAAAAATATTTTTGACATATATAATCTTATAAATTCTTAAAAATAAATTTTCCGGAACATCCCACACATTTCTTGATTGTTTGTATTCAAGGTGGCTTTAAATTTCCCACATTTTGTCCTACCACGCGAGTGAAGACATGCATACATTTAGGGTTTAGGGGTAGTAATGGGTTGAGTTGCCGTATTAGATCGAGACACGAATATTATACGCAAACCCATCCTAACTCATTTATCCTTGCAGGTCATTTTTTTATCTTAGCCCGATCTATGAATTTTATAGGTTATTTGAACCTCACTCACTAACTTGTGATTTAAAAAAATTTATTTTAATCAAAATAAAATTAGAAATAATTTTTGTACACTATAATTTTCTTTTGGTTTCAATGCCATTATTTCAAAAAGTAATTTTGCACTCAAAGTTTGAAATTTTCTATTTTCACGTCGTTTTAAATTTCATTGAATTAAACTTCAACAATCTATATACATAATCATGTAAATGAAAAACGAAAGAAAGAAGAATAAAAAGGAATAAGGCGATCCAAACAGAGTTGTCAAACTTGTTTGGGTGAGGGTACGAAACGTGGACGATACTCTAAATTCTAATATCCAAAATGAAAATGTAGACATAAATTTTAATTTAATATAATATTTAGGTTTGAGTTTTCTCATATTTACTACTTTAGCAATTAACTTATTTAATTAGTGTTTTATTTATATAGTTCATAATGTAAGAAAATTACAAAATAAAAAATAATTAATAAAATATTTATTAAATTATTTTAAATATATAAGCTGGTTTATTGATTAACGAGTCAACCCATTAGATAACATAAAATTAACTTATCGTTTGTTTTTGAGTCCGGACGTTGATTTCAATCTACACTCGCAAATACTTAATTCAGACTCGTTAATTTCATGTTAAATCATATTTTTAAGTCGGATCAAAAATCACTCCCCTACAGATATGTTGGAAAACAAATATGAATTAAAGAAAATAGCATCCCACATTAGCAGAAGATAAAAAAAGTGACTTGTATATAAGTTGATACTTAACTTATAACCCATAGTCTTAAAGTTTTGGATTAATACATGGTGTTAAACTCACTTATATACATGCTCACGTACATGCCCATGCACAGTTCTCTCTGAATTTATTAGACTCCATTCCAAATTCAACAGATATTCTCCATGAGCGATACTCCCAATTTAATTAGACTTCTCCTTTAATCTAATAACATCTAATTAGAATTTGTAGTTAAATCCACCGCACTTCTAAATATGACATTATATTACCAATGAGATATCGGCAATATGGTTATGGTGGTAAAAGCCTCGTGCCCCAATATTCTAGTACGTTCATCAAGTTCAACATCAGTAGACCGACCACTAGGATGACTTCGAAAAAGGGTTTCACGATGCGTCGTTAAATGGCTTGAAATGCTGGCATGTAATGTAACCATACAAACTCCGGTTGAAGTCTTTTACCACGTTGGAAAACTGAAAAATGACGCGCACATTGGCATATTGATGAAGCCCCTTTGCGGCATGGACGTGCCTATCTTAATTTACCACAAAAAATGAAAGTGGGCTAACAGTATAGTAACTATACGTACGCCACGTATCAAGTTAGTAAGAAAAATTGATTGCTCCATATAAAATTATTGAAATACTCTTAATTGTTTACCTATTATATTTCTCTTTTCTCTCAATTGTCATTATGTGACTCACTTTTTTGTTCTCATCTATTATATTCCTTTATGTGTTTTATATTCTATATTGTTTATAGGAAAAGAGATACTATTTTGATTGCATGAGGTTAAATTACTGTAATATTCTCATTTAAGAATTTTTTTTATTTTTCTTTCTTTATCTATTTTCTTAATATAATTCTATTTTTTTTTCTCTCTTTTGATTCACCTCTTAATTTTAAACTTATATTATTTTTATTTTTATTTTTTCTAATGAATAAAATAGTATAGTTTGTATAAAAAATTGTGTTCCACTTGTATTAAATATTTGGTGATGGGAGAGTTGAGTATAAAAATTTCATTGGCGATTGATTCCCGCGAGATCCGTGCTATCTCAAACGCCATTACCCACATCCCATACCTCCCATCCACTCTTCCACCAACCGACACCTTCGTCATAACATAATCTACTGCCTTTCACTTGCATTCCTCCAATCATCATCAACCCCTTCCGACAAACGAAAACAAACACGCTTTTGCTTAATTGTAATACTTTGACATCGTTACTGGTGTGTAAATCCCATCGACAGTCGGTAACCGTGTAATTTGGTCGACCTCACCAGAAACAGAGTCCTTAAGATCGTTACCTAATCGTACAATTAGACAATAATGGTGGTTAGACGTGCTTTCAACGACCCTGTTCGGACACCACAACTTTGGCGGGTATGATGTTGACGCCCTTAATTGGTATCATTTACTTTCTGGACTATGATATTTTATCAGTTGAACCAAATGATTGATGATGATTGATTTGATGTTCAATCGTGACAGTTGGGGAGATTATCATTAAACCAAACTTCCAATGTGAACTGGGCTGGTTTATGTAATAGACAATCGAATCCCATTCACTACCATTTATTTCCCACTGATCCATGCCATGCCCACCATATCTCTGGTTAATTGGACTTAAAAGAAGTCCTCTCTCAGTCATAATCAGTTTTTAGTTTCCACTGAACGCCACTTTCTCTGTCTCTATAATTTTAGGAGTTGAAAACATTATACATGGCTATACATCTCCATCAACAGCAACTCTGGATTTCACCCAGAATCAAAGAATCAATTTTTTTTATTAAGAAAAGAAAAACCCTCGTCTAAGAAGGACAGCAACCCCAAGAAAATCTAAAAATGCCATGATCGCATGGGCGACGATCCTCTGAAAATCACATTTAACGAGGAAGGAGAGAGTGTCAGAGGTACGTGGGTCATATTATTAACAGTTGAAGGAAGGCTAACCAAAAAAATATTCCAAGCAAACTGCCACTTTTCTTTTTTCACAATTCAATTGCTTGGATAGCAATACAAAAAGGCTGTCAACTAGAAAAAAGATATGGCCATACGGTTTCTAAATATGCGTGTTTGTGTGAAAAGAAAGAGAGAGAAAGAGCACGTTAGGAGTCCTGATTGCATGGGAAATATTGTCTTGACCTTCTCTGTATTCTTCTGAATATAAAATCCATCTGCACATGGGAGGAAGATGCAACTCAGACAATCACGTACCACTCTAAAATCTCCTAGAGAGAGAGAGAGAGACGCATACACTCATATATCAGAAGAATTATCGTTCATTTTCATTTGGATTTTATGGAGGGGCCCTTGAAGGAATATAGGACTAGTTTATGAGAAACACCGCCATACCTGTGATGATCATGATGCATGATCCCACTCAGATATGAGGATCAGCTGTCATAACTTCTTACACACAAGATTGCTGAAAATAAACATGCTGCATCAATGAAAAGGATATGACCGGAATGGAATTATGCTCTCATCACCCCATGTTCCATGCGATTCAACTAAACCAACGCCAAAAAGTTCCCATTTCTGCCTCTTGCGTCGAATGGAAAAATCTAATAATTATGAACTTTGATCTAATGCAATAAAGCATCATGCTTCCGTGGGTGTCTAGCCTAAGAGCAAGTACATTTGGAGCCAACACCCCCTTCCCCCGGGGCGCCTGCGTCTCTCCCACAGACGAGATTCAATTTATGCACAACTTTGGAATATTATTATGTCACAAACCAAGTATGTGTCTGTTTTTGTTTTTAAGTGTGTTTTTAAATGTAATTTTTTTAAAAATTGTGTAAAAATAATAGAGAGAGAGAGTAAATGTAAAAATTGTAATGACTACAGTACGTGTATTTTTGGTAAAAAATGAAAACAAACATAATCTCATTGGGAGACAAGGAAAAGTTAGCTGGAGAAGAACAAGATTGTTCAAAAGCAAAAGGGCACCCCCACTATGGAATTCACAAATCCGGATTCAATGTTTTGGACAAATCACAGTCAGATTCACCTTGACCAAGCTCCATACATTGATTCTTCATTTCTTTGTATAATTAGGAAACTAGGAGTTGCACTATTCAGAAGTGAGATTGCAACAAATAGTTATAGACTGGCACAAATGTCTACACTAACCAAGCCTCAATTTTAAGAAAATTTGAACTATGATTCAGTCATATAAAAGGTATAATGAATCGTTGCTATAGAAAGAAGCATCAATTGTTTCATCATTCTCCACAGCAGAAATGGTTAAAATAGGCGGTTATAAGCCTCAATCAGAGCACTTTAATCTACTGTACCAAAGGACAATAAAAACTAGGACGCCGCCCTAGTGAGGCAAACTGTCAACCCACATGACAAACCAATAATTCACGTCCTCCCCCACCTCTCAGTTCTATCCATCTTGGAGCATCAAATTGTGTCCAGCCTCAGCATGGAAGTTAATTTTGTTCAGCATGTGTGGGATAGTCAGCTGAACAGCATGCAGTAATCGTGCTTATCCAATAAAAGAAAAATTGACACAACACAGGCTAGGGGAGTGCGTCCGTTTCCTCTTCCTGGATCTTAGTATTACTTGAATTCATGAAAAGGCGATTAACACTCATTAACAATGTAAGAGCACATGCCCATACACCAATCTTATTAACAGGCTAGGGGAGACACAGCAAGTGCAGTAACACTCATTAACAATCTTCAGAAGAAGAACTACCTATGTTAGCTTCATAATATAAGAGCACATGTCCACACACCAATCTTCTTGTTATTTCTTCTTATCTTTCCTCTCATAACTTGATCAACCGTCTTCATCTCCAATCTGTCATTCTATGGTTCTTCATCCTCTCCCTATCTATTCGCCTCGTTTCAGCAGCACCACAGCATCATTTTGACGAATTGAAATAATTTGAGTACGTTGGTAAAATGCACATAGCAATGCGCTTTAGATAAACATAGTATAATAGGGGAAAAGTTCAATCAGAACCTATCTGCTTGAAACCCGTCACGCTATCCAACCATTGACCAGATCCAGCACGTCAGCAACAAACAATCCTGTTACATGAAGCAGCTCCTCGTTAGAGCTGCAATAAGACCGCGGATGAGCTAATTCACAAAGAAGAACAGGTTGCATTTCTTTTCTTCCATTTGGTTAAATGCCGGGGAAAAAGGTCGAGCGCAGAATAAAGTAATCCAAATCATGTGCAAAAGACATTGTTCTTCTCAATGCATAATCTTATGGGCATGGCGAGCCTATCGAAGACTAACATGTCTCTACCAATTTTATCAAGAAACTTCATTTGTAGCATAACTCATAAATTAACCTAGCAGATCTCTTTCTCCTTGAGTATCTGCGCTCTTTACAACAAGAAGAAAATTTCATTGAAAACTTATTTAAGTCAAATTCTCAAGGAATAATTTTGAGCTAATGATACATGACATGGAAGCCCTGCGTGACCAGAAGGATTTATTGGAGGTTCCAATTGAACTAACGACTGGGGGGTCATTCAAAGAGGGTTAAGGATGCAGTTATCACGTTTGTGTGCCAAATTCAAGAAGACAATTCGAGTAGCTGAAGTTGAAGCAGGTACTTTTGAAATAATGGAAAGAAAAGCAATGACTGGAGTGGAAAATTTAGAGTCGAAAAGAGGATTCTTCAAGTTGTTAATTATATCTTTCATGGAAATGGTAAACCAATTCAAGGAATTTCTAATACAAATATTCAATTAGTTCGGACTTGTTACAAGGATTCTATTAGTTTGAACTTGTTTCGTATTGAATTAGGCCTAAGACAAAGAAAGTTCTCCTAGTCAAGAATTTCATGCTTTCTTCCATGGATACGAATTTGAAGAGCTTAAAACGGATCATTGAATGAATGTCTCGTGTTGGAGTGAAGACCTGGATATAGAAGATCACGAGAATTAATTCCAAACATTCATATGGAATATACAAATATTAGATTAATTGTTTCATTTTATTTTATTCTAA